>PVKU01002809.1:0-207801 GCA_004027475.1 Anoura caudifer | reverse complement strand
AGCTCCACCCAGGCACTTAACTAGGCACTCTCACCTTCCTCACCTCTTGACAACCTCATCAGGAAAGTGGCCCTGTCTCAAGATTAGGAAACCAAATGAGACCAGCAAACCTGTTACAAACCTTGCTCACAGTCACACGGCTGGGATATGGTAGTGAAAGCCTTTGAATCCAGGCATTCTGCCTCCAGAGCCCATGTCTGTGACCAATACAATTAGCAGTGGCAGGAAGAGCCGTTCATCTTCTCCAGAACATTCGGTGCTAATAAGACCAGGTTCTGGTATACAGAGGGTCTTTCTTATGCTGTCACCCACACAACAGACAGCCCGGGTGCTAGGCACAAATATGAACCTGTAATGGGCATCTAGACACAAGGAGCCTGGTGCCTCTGGCAAAAGACGACTTCCTGAAGTTTGGCCAGGGGAAGATTTTTCAGTGTTCAATACAACGCCTGCCATGAACCAGGCTCTGAATCCTGTGTACAGGGCACTGTCACGCTCATTGGGAAGCACCAATCTCTCCCTCTCCTCAAAACCTGGACACACCTATGAGGCTCAGTCCCAAAACGCCCACCACACTGGCTGAGCAATATCCTGCAGCCAGGTCTGGGTTCACCTGTGTCTTGTTGTCCACAGCCTATTAGGACCTGTTATCAGCCTCCTGGGATTTCAAGTGAATGGGGATATGACTCTGAAAATTGGGATTTCCGTAAACAGCACCCAATGTGTCAACCTCCAAGTCCAGGACAAGGACATCAAAGTCAACAAAGTGTACCTTCAGTTGGTGAAGACGTACGTGAGACCATTTTTCTCATTTTCTGGATCAATGGGCCAGTGTGCCAGAAGGTCCTCACTGGTACACAGGGGGGTACCCTCATAGATTAGCTCAGCCAACCCAATGGCTTCAATGATCAATGAACAGAGGCCCAGAGAGGGGTCTCTGCTGGGGAACAGCCTACTATGTTTCAGAACAGCCTTCCCCAACTCAGCCTGCATCCTACCTACTAAGCACAGTTGTATTTTGTTCCACTTTTTTGCATAAGCAATGCATTCACACAGATCAAAGTTCAAAAGATACAAAAAGCCATACAGTGAGGTCTCCTATCCACCATGTATACCAGCTGGCTAATTATACTCCCTGGAAGTGACCAATGAATCCAGTTCCTCATTTTGGCTTTTAGAGATATTACTTGCATAGGCAACTAATATGTATGTACATCCACAAACACAGAAATGGGCAGATATTATGCAATATCTGTACTCCAATAGTTTCACATTAAAAAATTGCTTGGAATCAGCTGCATCAGTAAATAGCTTCTTATGTTATTTTTACCTATAACTCCTTTATGAAGATGCACTATAATTTATTTAGCCAGCCCCTTAACAAAAAATAATTGCTTTGTACCCTACACTGATATGTAAGGTCTCACACAAGCGCACTCACCAAAGTGCACAGTATCTGAAGGATAAATTCCTCCATGTGGGAACACTGGTCAGATGCCCAGCTTTGGTAATTTTCCCAGGTATCCTTCCATCTTCCTTCATGACTAAAACCAAAGGTGAAAGGGCTCAGGTGGTTGCAAAATTTAAGCAGCAGGACATCACTGCAGCTGTATCATCAATGGATGTGTTATCACCAATGTTTGGATAAAATCCAGAAATGCAAAATCATGGAACTCTGCCTGTATCTTTCCCAGAGTCACAGATACTTTGCCTCTCCCTGTCCCTGTGCCTTTGGATGACATCATTTCTCAACTGCTGACAGTTAAACTGCAAGAAAATGTAAGTCGTAGGAAAGGGGAGGGCACCATCGAAAAAATCTCTGTCATTGGGTTGAAGACAGGAAGAAGCCCTTTCCTCAGATATGGCCTGAGGCTGGGAGAGACGTGAACAGGACACATTGGCCTTCAGGGGTCCAGAGGCTTGGGGATGCCCAAAAGACCCCTGCAGCATTACAGGACAGTGCCTCAGGCTCAGGGAAGGGAGAGAATGAGTTCTGCCAAAAAGGAGGCCAGGAAGTAGAAGAGGAAGAAGGACAGGTGGACGGGGGAGAAGGAGAAGAGGAGGTAGCCTGCTGCGTTTCCTCTGCAAACCTAACTGGTGGTTCATTCACAGTTGAAAGAAGCAAAATCATGTGGCATTGATCTCAGTGATTTCACCGAATGCAAGAACTGTGAGTACAGACACCCAACCTCCCAGGGGCTGCCCAGGTCAATGCAGGGGGGTGGCCAACCCTCCCTAGGAATCCCATTGGGTGACAGACAGAAGAGATGGGCCTGTGAGCTGCAAGCACCCAACAAACTCCTCAGCACCCTCAGGGAAGAGAATGTGGCAGTTTACCTGCTTCTCCAAATTACTGTGACTCATTATCCAGGGTATAAGAGGACGAAAAGCCCCTTAGGAGTCTCAGTGGTGGCGCCCCAGGCCCAGATGGTTTGCAAAGTGCACGCATGCGTGGAGCCTGAGGAGGGAGCTGTCCCAGTGCCTCACACCAGGGAGGCCGAGAGGTGGAGATTCCCTGCAGTGTCCCAAACACATCCAGAAGCCAGAGTAATAGGAATTGGTGGGAGGGCAGCACCAAGACAGCCAAAACAGGAAATTGGTGACATTTCCCAAGTCCCAGAGTAGAAAAAAATAAAGATTCTGGCCAACAAACCTTTTCCTCCTCTTGGAGGTTTTTATTCTTTGAAAACTTAAAAGAGCCCTGGCTGGTGTGGCTCAGTGGACTGAGTGCTGACCTGTGAACCAAAGGGTCGCTGGTTCGATTCCCAGTCAGGGCACATGCCTGGGTTGCAAGTCAGGTCCCCAGTAGGGGGCCCACGAGAGGCAACTGCATATTGATGTTTCCCTCTCCTTCCCCTCTCTAAAAAGAAATATAAAAAAAAAAAAAACTTAAAAGAATTAGATGTCTACTTAAATTTTTCACCAGGAAAACAGTAAATGGTGAGGGTGGAACTAAGGAAGACATACGGGAGAGTAAAATAGTTTAAAATCTCTATCACCCTTAGATGTTCCATCCCTTTCTTTTTTTAAATATATTGCACACGTCCCAACCAGGGACAGAATGCATAACCCAGGCATGTGCCCTGACTGGGAATCAAACGGGCGACCTTTCGTTCTGTGGGATGATGCCCAATAAACTGAACCACACAGGTCAGGGCTACATGTTCCATTCTTAACAAACATGCTTAATGAGTATGGTTTCAGATCAACAACAAAAAAATCAACTTCTTTCATGTTGGCTCAAAATCAGAAGTTGTACAGTCCCATTTTTACACAACCCCAAAAAGTCCTGTATCTATGGCCAAATGAATTACCAGAGTGGAGAGTGTAATAAAATCAACCTTTGCCTCAGTGTTGGTTTCCTACCTCCTGCTCTCATACTCCACAGCTCTGAGTGGCCTTGGACATATCACTTAGCCTCTCTAAGTCAGCCTGGAAGCAAGGGATTGGGTCAGAGGAATGCCAACTAGATTTCAGCTGCAAATGACAGAAAGCACAACAAAAGCTGGTTTAAAGCAACAGCAACAACAAAACCGTAGTTCCCATACATTCAGATAGTGCTCGTTTCAGCAGTGGCTTGATTCCAGGCCCAAAGGATGACACCAGAATCCATCTCTGGGCTCTACTGCTTCTGGATAGGCTCTATTTTGGCTCCACATGGAGGTCCCCCACCTACCAGGAGCTTCACCATCCATTCATTTCTGGAAGAGTTCAAATGTCAATCACCCAGATATAACCTCTGGGGCTCCCCTGGCTGATCTGCTCCCTATCTGCCCCTAGGGCAAGTGCTGTGGTCAGGGAGACCAGTGTGCTGGCTGGCGCAGCCTGTGCCTGCAGCCAGCTTACACATTAGGAGTATAATTAGTTATGTTTCATCTCCCCACAGAGAGACCTTCAGGCAGCAAACTAACACCTGATGCCAAAGAATTGTCGAGAATGAAAGCATTCTGAAACTTCTCTGAAGAAATATTGAGTCAAGGACATCCTTGTGATTAAGGAACCAAGCTGAATAGTATTCTGAAAATGTCAACTACCCTTTGAAATTTCACCAATGTTACCTTGAATTAACAAGTGCAAGAAAATCAAGAATAGGGATTTTTGGCATTTTGTAATCATCTTCTTAATAATTACATTGTTTTCATGCAGAAAATAACTTACTTGTCTTCAATTCCTACAAAATAAGAGTTTCATGGTATGTTCATGATAAGTAAAAGCACTGTACATTCTAGGGACATAAAAATCAATGATGTAAATGATGAGGCAGCAAACCCAGGATTAATTTATCTAGTGTACTAGGGGACAATCATGACAACAATTAAGACTTTTCTTCCCATATTCTACCCTCCCCTCTCCAACTCCAAGTGCTTTCCTTTGCCCATTGGCCCAACATGAAATCACCCAGGGGCTGGAATCCAACATCTCCATCATCGCATGTTACACAATGAAAGGCACAGACCAAATGCTAAAACATGTAAGGAACAGAGCAGGTAAGAAGAGCCTGGTGATACCATGAACAGGGTGGCAAACAGTCTAAGCCCCAGCTCAGTGACCACAGGCCATGCCAAGTGGCTGTTAGAGGCAAGCCAAGCCAAGCAGGGAACCTGTAAATAAAAAGAACCCCAGAAAAGTTTATAAGAAAGGTGCTGAGAAACACATCCGTGATCTTTATACCAGGGAGAGACTCTGTGCCGTGCATTCAGTGTTTGTATAACATATCTACTCTGGAAACAAAAGAGCTCAGATTGTGGACACAAAGACTACGTAGGCCAAGCAGGGCCAGAGACCGGGCTTTCATCACAAGGAGGGGCAGCACCCCACAAAATTAACGCCAAATCACACTATTACCTTCAGCTCTTTGTGAAACCTTATGACTTGATTTCTCCCCAGGCCAGTACCTCCCATGGTCAATTCCATCTCGGTAAATGGCAGTACAATCCGCCCACCTTTCCCAGCAAGACACTTGGGGATTGCTCTTCATTCCCCGCTCTCTCACAAACAGATCCCGTCCTGTTGATTCTTCCTCAAGAACATCATGCTCCATCTGTCTGTTTCTCTCCATCACCATCCTAGTCCAAGTCACCATGACCAACTGAGATTTACTCTAGAGATCCAAGATTGGCTCAACATTTGAAATCAATCAATAGGCTAAAAGAAAAAGCACATGCTGTAACAGTAGATGCTGATTATTTGACACAATCCAACACCCATTCATAAGAAAAACTCTAAACAAACTAGGAATAGAGGGGAACTTCCTCAATTTGATAAAGAACATCTACAAAAAATGCATAGCTAACATACTTAAGGGTAAGCAATGAGAAGCTTTCTTTCTAAGGTTAGGAACAAGGTACAGATGTACCCCACATTACTCCTTTCCAACATTATACTGGAAGTGTAACGGGGTGCAAAGCAGGGGTCACCAGAAAATAGGAGAAAAATCCCCACAAACCTCAACCAGGGGGTGGGGGAAGTTGATGATATGGCTTAAGATACTTTGCATAACAAAAAGGCAAGCTAATAGCTATGCTACAGCCCCCAGCAAAAGGTGCATACTACACTCTGAAAGCATTCCTCCCTGGAAGCCCCTGTGTCATGGGAACTCTTGCCCTGACTAAAGATGGAAGCCAAGAGAATGTAAACAGTACGGGGAGACTGGCAAATGTAGCACATTGAAGTTCTAGGTCAGGATTTAAAATAAGGTGGGAAGAGAGAGAAGGGGGCTGGTCTGCCATGGGGTAGTGAGAAAGCAACAAGCAGCCATGCCAGTCTGTAATGAAGAAGGCAGCCATGTGAGAGACTCAGCCATGCTGCCTGTAGTGAGGGAGAGGCTGTCTGTTCCTCTGAGGATTCGGCCATGCTGCCTAGGCTAGTAAGAAAGGGGAGTAGCCATGAGGAAGGAGCCATGAGCCAGGAGGGATTTGGCAGCAGCAGCCAAGAGGAAGAGAATGGCATGCTGCTGCTCAAATCGTGCCTGCTCTAGCTGACTCTGAAGCCACCAAGGACTCTGCATTGCAAGACAGTGGCCTGCTGCCTCACAGACCTGGACTCTGTCTGGACTCTTGGAATTTGGGACACATGGAAAAGCCACCCTCTTGGGACTTGTGAATTCCTGGACTCACCATGGTCCAGTGCAGTATGACACATGTTTTCCTCGACTATCACATGGAGGCTAAAGACACTGTACACCAGATCCTGAAGGGAAGAGCTGCTGTGAGAGGATGGAGACTTCGAAACCCACGAATGTCCTTTCCGGAGGAGATGGAGAACTGTTCGCTCAGCCAGCTTAAGAACAGGTAAGAATATGCAGAACTACTGGGCCTGGTTTTGGCTTATTGTGTGTTGGAGAGCAAGGGAAGTGGTGGATCTTCTGGGAGAACAAGGCTCTGAGCAGAAGTGCTCTTGCTCCCCCCTCCAAGGTTTCACCCCTGTAAATAAAAACCTGTTTCTTCCAACACCAATTGTTGGGTCATGCATCGAGGGGCCACATGCACAGACCTCACTTTGCTCAGTGACAGAAGCTCTAGCAACAAAACAAACAAAAAAAATAAGTAAAAAGTACACAGATTGAAAAGAAATAAATATGTCTTTGTTCACAGATGACATGATTGTCTATGTAGAAAATCTGACAGAACTGACCAAAAAACCCTCAGACATAATAAGCAATTATAGCAAGATTACAGAGTACAAGGTTAACATGTAAAAGTCAACTGCTTTCGTATATAGCAGCAATTAATTACTGGAATCTGAAATTATGAACAAATTTACATTACAATCCCTCAAAATAAAATACTTAGGTATAAATCTAATGAAATATATAGAAGATCTATAAGAGAAAAACTACAAAACTCTGACAAAGCAAATCAAATAAGTAAATAAATGAAGAGACAGTCCATGTTCATAGATAGGAAGACTCAATATTGTCCAATGTCAGTTCTTCCCAACCCAACACAATCCCAACATTATTCCAGCAAGTTATTTTGTGGACAGAGACAAAGTGATTCTAAAGTTTACATAGGAACACAAAAGACCCAGAATAGCCAACACATACTGAAGGAGAAGAGCAGACTGACACTAGTCAACTTCTAAACTTAGTATAAAGCTATAATAATCAAGACAGTGTGGTATTGGCAAAGAATAGACCAACAGATGAATAGGATAGAACACAGAGCCCCCAAATGCATCCACACAAATACTGAGTTGGCCAAAAAGTCCGTATGGTTTTTTCTGTAAAATAAGACACATTTTTCATTTTCACCAATAACTCTATTGATTTGGATATTTTGATTATGTTGGCTTATCTCCCACTATTGGCTATTCTAGTGTGTAGAGCCCAGGGGTTTTGCTAAACATCTTCCAATGTGTGAGACAGCCCCAGAGCAAAGAATTATCTGGCCAAAATATCAATAGTACCAAGAAACTTCATAAACCACTTTTGACATGCGTGATTAGTCACAGCATGTTTTCCATACACTGCACAATCTTTTTTGGTGTTTCAGTTGAGTTTTTACCTTTAAAAAAAAAAAAAGCAGCCCTGGCTGGTGTAGCTCAGTGGATTGAGCGTGGGCCTTCGAACCAAGGGATCGCGGTTCGATTCCCAGTCAGGGCACATGCCTAGGTTGCAGGCCAGTTCCCGGCAGGGGACACATGAGAGGCAACCACACACTGATATTTCTCTCCCTCTCTCCTTCTCTTCCCCTCTAAAGATAAATGAATACAAATCTTAAAAAAAAAGCAAAATAATCTGAAAATGTTGCATATTTTCCTCTATCTTCAGTATTAAAATGGCTGCACAAAAATGCACCAATTTTGATAAGATTTTTGCTAGTGTACACTGATATGACAACTGTCACGATATAACCTAACAAAATTGTTTTGAATGAAGTTAAAGACATTGTACAGAAAAAAATAAACTTTTTTGCCAACCCAATATAATCAACTGATCTTTGACAAGCAAAGGTAATACATGAGAAAAGATCATATTTTCAACAAATGGTGCTGGAATAACTGGACATCCACATGCAAAAAAAAAAATTAATCTAGGGACCTTTCACCTGTCACAAAGTTTAACTCAAAATGGATTAAAGATCTAAATGTAAAATGTAAAACTATGAAAATCTAAAGATATCATAGAAGAAAAGTCTAGATCATTTTTAGTTTGGTAATGATTATTTTTTAGGTATAACACCAAAGCATAATCCAAGAAAAAGATCATTGGTAAATTTCACTTCATTAAAAACTCTGGCTCTCTGAAAGATACAGTTAAGAGACTGAGAAGATAAGCCACAGTTTGGGAGAAAATATTTGCAAAAACACACATCACATAAGGGACTGGTATTCAAAATATACAAGGAACTCTTAAAATCCAGCAATAAAAAATTAACAGCCTGATTAGGAAGTGGACAAAAGATCAAAACAGACACCTCACCAAAGAAGATACAAAGACAGCAAACAGCCCTGGATGGTGCAGCTCAGTGGATTGAGCGTGGGCCTGTGAACCAAAGGGTCACAGCTCAATTCCCAGTCAGGGCACATGCCTGGGTTGAAGGCCAGTTCCCGGCAGGGGACACATGAGAGGCAACCATACACTGATATTTCTCTCCCTCTCTCCTTCCCTTCCCCTCTAAAGATAAATAAATAAATGTTAAAAAAATTCTTTTTTTAAAAAAGAGTATATTAAAAAAAAAGACAGCAAAAACATGAAAATAAGCATCAAGGAATTATAAATAAAACAACGAAATACCACTACACACCTACTAGTATGGCTAAAACCCAGAACACTGACATTACTAAATGCTGACAATGATGTGGAACAATAGGAACTTTTATTCATTGCTAGTGAAAATATAAAGCAATGCATCCATTTTGGAAAACCTTGGTGGTTTCTTACAAAATTAAACATAAACTAAACATACTCTTACCATATTATCCAGCAATTATGCTGGATAATCACTGATATGTATTAGCTGTAAACTTATGTCCACACAAATACCTGTACACAGGTTTATAGCACCTTTACCCATAATTGCCAAAACTAAAGCAACAAAGATGTTCTTCATTAGGTGAAAGGATAAATACATTTAGCCATTGTGGTAACTCCATACAATGGAGTAATATTCAGTACTAAAAAGAAGTGAGCTACAAAGCTATAAAAATACATGGAGGAACTTTAAATGAACATTACTACGTGAAAAAAGCCAAACTGAAAAGGCCACATAATGTGTGATTCCAACTCTATGTCATTCTGGAATAGGCAAAAATATGAAGACTATAAAAAATTTAGTGGTTGCTAGGGATTAGGGTAAGTGAAAAATGAACAGGCAGAGCACAGATGAATTTTAGGGCACTGAAACTGTTCTGTATGATACTATAATGGAGGATACAAGTCACTACACATTGTCAAAACCCACAGAGCGTATACGAAGAGAAAACCCTAGTGTAAACTATGGACTTCGGTTGACAATGATGAATCAAGGTAGGTTCATCAAATATACCACTCTGGTGTGGGATACAGATAGTAAGGGTGGTTGTCCATGTGTGGGGGCAGGAGGCATTGGGAATCCTCTGTGCTTTCAAGTCCTTTTCTCTGTAAACCTAAAACTGTTCTAAAAAAATAAAGTCCTTTTTTAGAAAGACCAAAAAAAACAAGATCCACCTTCCACCATAAGGACTAGAGAAAGAAGAGCAAACTAAACTCAAAGCAAGCAGAAGGAATGAAATAATAAAGATTAGAGCAACCGTGGCTGGTGTGGCTCAGTGGATTGAGCGCCAGCCTGCAAACCAAAAGATCACTGGTTTGATACCCAGTGAGGGCACATGCCTGGGTTGTGGGCAGGTCCCCAGCTGGGAGTGTGCAAGAGACAACCAGTCCATGTTTCTATCAAACACTGATGTTTTCCTACCCTTTCTCCTTTCCTCCCATCTCTCTAAAAAATATATAAATAAAATCTTTTTAAAAAATTGATGAAAACAAAAGATGGTTCCTTGAAAATTCACAAAATTTTAGCTAGACTGAAAAAAAAAGAGAGAGGATTCAAGTTATATAAATCAGAAATGAAAGAGGGAATATTACTAAGTATTACTATCAATCTTAGAGAAATAAGACTACAAAAAATACTATGAACAGCCCTGGCTGGTGTAGCTGAGTGGATTGAATACAGGCTACGAACCAAAAGGTAGCTAGTTCGATTCCCAGTCAGGGCACATGCCTGGGTTGTAGGCCAGGTCCCTAGTGGAGGCCATGTGGGAGGCAACCACACATTGATGTTTCTCTCCCTTTTTCTCCCTCCTTTCCCCGCTCTCTAAAAATAAATAAATAAAATCTATTTTTAAAAAAAGAATACTATGAACAATCATATGCCAACAAATTAACCTGATTGAAATGAAGAAAGTCCTCAAAACGCACAAACTACCAAATCTGACTCAAGAAGAAATGGAAAATATAAGCAGACCTAGAACTAGTAAGAAGATTGAACTAATAATCAATATATTCTATTAATAAGTAGTATTACATTGATTGTATTATTTTACCATTAAAAAGGAATGAAGTAATGACACAGTATCCAACATGAATAAACCTTGAAAACATTATGCTTAGTGTAAAAAGCCAAATACAAAGGCCATATATTATATGATCACATTTAGGTAAAATGTCCAGAACAGGCAAATCCAGGCACAGAGGTATAGTAATGTTTGCCAATGGATAAGGGGAGGGAAAAATGAGGAGTGATGCAGGATGACAATTAATGGACATGGTGCTTCTTTTGGTAGAGATGAAAATGTTATAGAATTAGTGGCTATTTTGCACAACCCTGTGAATAGAGTAAAAGCACTGAATTGCACACTTTAAAATGGCAAAATTAACGCTATGTGAATTTTATTCTCAAGAAAAAGGGAGGGAGGGAGTCAACCAAAGTAGTTATAGTAATATTAGACAATGCAGATTTCAAAACAAAAGATATTACTAGGGTTAAAGACGGTCATTTACTTCCAGCCAAGATGAATGTGTAGGTGGACACACTGCGCCTCCTCTCACAACCAAGATTAAGGACAACAAAAATATAGAACCAAAAAAAAAAAAACCCCAACCAGAACGGATAGAGGATTGAATTGTACGGAAGTCCGACAATGATCAACCCAGACCGGTAAGAGGGGCGGGCAGCAGCTGGCGGAGAGGGGTCGCAGCGGGAAGAAGCAGTAGCTGGTAGTCCCGAGTGCACAGGCGACAGTTACCGAGCGCACAGAGGCAGCGAGCAGACCAAGCAAGGTGCACAAGGCAGCTGACCGCGGTCACACATTCACACAGATAAGCCAGGTGAAAATAGGCAGCAAGACAGACTGCGCAGTGCAGGGACCTAGCACTGGGAAATAGAGCCTAAAGGGCACCAATTGAGAACACTTGTGGGGGTTGGGGTGCCAGAAAGGAGTCCCAGCCTCACAGGAGAGTTCATTGGAGAGACCCATGGGGTGCTGGAACGTGCACAAGCCCACCCACACGGAGATCAACACCAGAGGGGCCCAGTTTGCTTGGGGAAAGCGGCAGAAGGGACTGGAATCTGAGAGAGAGCGGAGCAGGTGCCATTGTTCCCTCTCAGACCCTGCCCCCACATCCGGCGTCACAACCCAGCAACTGGGTTGCTCCGCCCTGCCTGGTGAACGCCAAAGGCTCTGCCCCTTACTACCTAACAGACCAAAAAAAAAAAAAAAAACCAAGGATGGCTCAAACGGGAGAACAGATCGGGGACCCAGAGCTAATTCATCTAAGCGACCAAGAAGTAGCCAACCTGTTAGATGCACAGTTCAAAGCACTGCTGATTAGAAAGCCCACAGATTTAGTTGATTTTGGTCACAAATTAGAGGAACAAATGAAGGCTACAATAAGTGAAATGAAGAAAAACGCAAGGGGAACCAATAGTGATGGGAGGAAAACTGGGACTCAAATCAATGGAGTGGACCAGAAGGAAGAAACAACCAAACAGAAAAGAATGAAGAAACAAGAATTCAAAAAAGTGAGGAGAGGCTTAGGAACCTCCAGGACATCTTTAAATGTCGCAACATATGGATTATAGGGGTACCAGAAGGGGAAGAAGAAGAGCAACAAGTGGAAAACTTATTTGGATGAATAATAAAGGAGAACTTCCTCAATCTGGCAAAGGAAATAGACTTCCAGGAAGTCCAGGAAGCTGAGAGAGTCCCAAAGAAGGTGGACCCAAGGAGGAACACACCAAGGCACATCATAATTACATTAGCCAAGATTAGAATGAAGGAGAGAATTCTAGAGGCAGCAAGGGATAAAGGCAGAGTCACCTACAAAGGAGTTCCCATCAGACTGTCAGCTGATTTCTCAAAAGAGACCTTGCAGTCAAGAAGGAGCTGGAAAGAATTATTCCAAGTCATGAAAGTCAAGGACCTACATCCAAGATTGCTCTATCCAGCAAAGCTGTCATTTAGAATGAAAGGGAAGATAAAGCGCTTCTCAGATAAGGTCAAGTTAAAGGAGTTCATCATCCCCAAGCCCTTATTATATGAAATGTTAAAGGGACTTATCCAGGAAAGAGAAGATAAAAAGTAGGACAGTAAAAAGACAGCGAACTCACAGATATTAACAACGACACCTAAAACAAAAGCATACTAAGCAAACAACTCGACCAGGAACAGGAACACAGAAATGGAGATCACATGGAGGGTTTGCGACAGGGGATTGGGAGGAGGAGAGAGGGGGAAAGGTACAGAGAATAAGTAGCATAGACAGTGGGTAGAAAATAGACAGGGGGAGGGCAAGAAGAGTGTGGGAAAAGTAGAAACTAAAGAACGTATGACACATGGACATGAACTAAAGGGGGGAATGTGTGTAGGAGGGGGTGTGAAGGGTGGAGGGGAATGATAGGGGAGAAATGGGACAACTGTAATAGCATAATCAATAAAATATAATTTAAAAAATAAAATAAAATAAAATAAAATAAAATAAAATAAAATGCCTTTTGAATAGAGAACGAAGGTGAAGAGCAACAACAAATGTTTTCCTCGGTAGAATATGGACCTTGAGAGCAGAAACCAATCTTCCCAGGCCAAACCAACACCTGAGCAAGAGGTTCCTAGCCTGGGTTCCCAAAGGCATGTGTGCAGGTCAGTGGAGAGTCGAAGGAGATGAAGGGCAGACACATAATAAAAGCCTCAGAACATCCTAATACATGCTACCTATTTTAGAAGCAAAATTATTCAGTGATTGCTCCCATTTGATAAAAACTTACTATGTTCCATAGATAGTGCTAACTAAACTCTACGAGTATAATCTCACTGGACTCCAGATGAGATCAATATTTTATTATTATACCCATTCTGCTTGAGAAAACACAGGCACAGAAAAATAAAGTAACCGCTCAGGTTCATACAACTCTTAAGCAATGGAGTGGGGAGTGGAACCAAAGTCCTTCTGACTCCAAATATTCCATGCTACCATCTTTTGGATTTTTTTTTCATGATACCCACAGAATGACATCATCTTAGTAGTGACTGGGCCAAGAATGAGTGTTCAAAGCCTACTAGTAGGTAATGATGTCTTCTAAAACTCCAAGTGCCGTCAGACCCGAAGGCAAAGAATGAACTGAGGCTAAAAAAGAGGTCCATAAATGAAATCTTCAGATAAAATATGAGAATAAAGTGAGGAGACAGCAGGTGAGTCAGTGTCATCAAACCAAAATGTTAGAAAGAGCTAAAGCAGTTTTTCCCAAGTAAATGGTTTTCTCCACCTTCCTCTCCCCTTCAGTCTCTAACTCCTAGCTAGGGTCCAGGGGAGAAAACCAGGAGGGTTAGCAGTGTCCACAGCAGAAACTGGGTTGGGAAACACTTAACACAGATACTGTAGAGTCTACAGAAAATCCCAGGAACACTAACAAAGGTGAAAATGATATAAATGTAGAGAGACAGAGAGACCACTTTAGTTTAGGTAAATTTAATGATTGTAAAGGCTGTTCATATAGCAACAAAGAGATACACTTCCCATTTGACATAAAGTTGCTTCACCACTTGCGGCTTGTCTTCAAGGCTTCATTACCTCTTTCATTACTGACCAGCCATACCTCCCGTCCTGCTGGGAAGGACTGCCCACATCAACTCTGAAGCCATCACTCCAGGGAGCAATGCGCTGAGGAGTCCTTCAGAGTGGTCCTGCAGAGAACATGTCCTCTAAGTGTCTGAGAGCTGGCGGAGGTAATCTGAAAGAAAGCCAGTCAAAAGGTAAGGTAACCAAAACTGCACCACAGGGATACAATGTGGAGCCTCCGGAGGAGAGGCCACCGACAGGGACCTGAGGGAGCGGACAGGACAGCAGAGACTGCATGGTCCCTGTATGCACCCGACCCTGAGGGGAAAAGATAGATGTCTGATGCAATGGTAATGCATATAATTACAAAAGTCCAAAATCAGTCCGTCCCAAACAGCCACTTCTTCCTTTTCTCTTGGAAGATGGCTCTTCCTCAGCACCAACCATACAGGTTCAGGAGTGAGCTGCCCGTCACAGACCCCACATTCTTAACTCCAGTGTAAGTTATAATCCAGGTGGGACCTGTCACATCCTTCCTTAGGATATTTATGGCCAAAATTTGGTGAGAACTGTTCTCTTTCCTCTCTGAGAACTAAAAGCATGTGACCCCAAAGGTACCAGCGGTCTAATTTCTTACCATAAGAATAAGTCACTCCATTAGTAAATATTTACTGAGTATGTATTCTCATACATTCTAGGAATAGTCATAGGTGCTAGAGATACTAAGATGAACAAAAGAGATATTTTCTGTGACCTCAAAGGAGCTTTCAGAAAAAAAAAAACATGATAAACATGTAAAGAAACACACAAGGATGATTTCAGGCACTGAAAAGAGCTAGGAAGACAAAATGGGCTAATGTGGCCAACTGTGATGAGAGCAAGGTAGAGGAAGCTGCTCTAGCACTACCGTGGCCGGAGAAGGTCTCTCAAGGACGTGACATTTGAGAGAGAACCTGACACAGGGGTGTCCAACCCATGGCCCTCAGGCCGCATGCGGCCCAGGATGGCTATGACTATGACTCAACACAAAATCATAAATTTACTTAAAACTTTTTTTAAAGATTTTATTTATTTTTAGGGAGAGGGGAAGGAAGGGAGAGAGAGGGAGAGAAACATCAATGTGTGGTTGCCTCCCATGCAACCCCCACCAGGGACCTGGCCTGCAACCCAGGTATGTACCCTGACTGAGAATCGAACTGGTAACCCTTTGGTTCACAGGCCAGCATTCAATCCACGGAGCCACACCAGCCAGGGCTTAAAACCATTTTTTGCTCATCAGTTTTCGTTAGTGTTTGTGTATTTAATGTGTCGCCCAAGACAACTCTTCTTCTTCCAGTGTGGCCCAGAGACAGCAAAAAGGTTGGACACTTCAGTAAGAATGCAGCCAGGCAAAGATCAAGAGCCTCCCAAGCTGCACAGCATGCACAATGTTCCTGACACCGACTAGGTTTGAGGGACAAAAAGAAGGCTACCACAGCTGGAGGAGAGGAAATAAGAAGAGTGGAGTAAAGGACAGGTTGCAAAGGTAGCTGGGACAATTCACACAAGGCCTGGACACCTTGCATTTCATGCTGGCTCAAATGAGAAGCCCATGTTAAGCAGAGGACTAAGTAAGCTGACTTATGAGGATCACACTGCCTAGAGTAGGACAGATAGACTAGAGGAGGGCAAGGATGCAAGCAGGAAATATGAAGCCTCTGGAATTCTCTTGCACGGCTGGTAGGAGTGTAAAACGGTACAATCACTCCAGCGATTCTGTTAAATCAACTCAGTTTTAAAACACAGAAGCAGAAGACCAGTAAAGAGGATACTGCAGTCTCCCAGCCAAGAAGTGATGGTGGCTTGGAGATGAAAAAAAAATGGTCAGGTTCAAGATTATTCCCTAAGAGCTGAAACAGATGGACTGGATGGGAATATGGAGAGCAAGTATCTAGCATGATTCCTAAGTTTTTGGCTTGAGCAACTGAGTGGTGTCATTTACTGAGGTGGGGACAAAAACTGCAGACAAGTGGGAAGAATTCATTCTATTTTGGCCACATTAACATTAAGATGCAGGACAGAAAGGAGATAAATGCAAAACTCTTGAGAAGATGGGGAGGGGCGAAGATAAGGCACAAGAAGCAGCACTGACAGAAGATGCAGACGTTTTGTATGCAGGGCCATGCAAGCAGACAGCACGCCTGGGTAGAGTGAGTGAGCTGGTGCCCGTAATGATGAGACACTGAGGTTTCATCTGACTGTACCTATCTTCTCTGTAAAATACAAGGCAGATGTCAGCTGAGACTAGGGTTTGGAGAGGTAGATGAAGATTTAACAAGAGAGTGGGAAAGTCAACTTACTAGGAAAACATCACAGGATCAGACTTCAGAGTCATGCTCAGTGCTCATTTGAGCTTTGTGGTCATGACTTCCTACTGAGTGCAGTCAGTTTACGTGGGGCAGACTGTTACTTTTCCCCCAATGCTTCTCCTCTTCTTCCTCAGAAACACGACTCCCAATTTCTTTTTAAAGATTTTGTTTGTTTATTTTTAGAGAGGGGGAAGGAAGGAGAAAGAGAGGGAGAGAAACATCAATGTGTGGTTGCCTCTCGCGTCCCCTGCACCGGGGACCTGGCCCACAACCCAGGCATGTGCCTTAACTGGGAATCGATCCAGCAACCCCTTGCTTCACAGGCCAGCACTCAATCCACTGAGCCACACCAGCCAGGGCAAAAACTCCCATTTTTAACTGGACACATGGTCATTCAGAATGAAGACCACATTTCTCAGATTCTTTGAAGCCTGGTGTGCTGTATTGCTATGGCAGAAATAGTTTGTGGAACTTCTGCAGTAACCTGAAAGGTGGAGGACAAGCCCTTCCGCCCTTCCCTTTTCTTCTTCCTGCTACCAAGAATACAGACAGGTAGCTGGAAGAGCCATCTTGGACCATGAGGCAACCTTGAGAATGGAGGCCACGTACACAGAGAACAAAAACAGAAGGAGCCTGGACCTGTGATGATTGTGGAGCCATCACAATCATCAGTCCCGGACTCCCCATATCTCGGTTCTTAAGAGAAAGAGAACTCTTACCTTATTTAAGCTACTATATTTTGAGTTTTCAGTCACCATCATCTGGCCTAATTTATGTAATACAGATGAGCTTCGTGCTTTTCCCCAGCAATGTTCAGCTGACAGGGTGCAGATGCAGAGGAAGCAGATAACTACTTTTACCTGAACTGGAGTTTAGCCAAACTAAGCACCGTAGAAGAGAGGGAGACAAGTGAAATTTATGAGGGAGTGGCCCTGGCACAGCACAAAGACTTTAAGTGAAGGCAAATGAGAACGGAAGGATGCGCAACAAAGAGAACGAGCCAAGAGACCCCTGGCGCCACAGCCCTACCTTCATTTTGATCCTCCCACTAAATCTACTTGAGGGGCTTATGACACTTGGGAATAAAAGAGAGTACGAGTGATACAGCATAACTCTCTACCTTTCTTAGCAAATGGAATTTTTCCATTTTTTGGAAAAGAATGTCATACTAACATGACAACCCAACCCTCCAATCTCATTCATCTTTTCAAGTAACCCTTAGCTACAGTGTAAAGAAACTAGGAGGAGGTATGGGAAGGCAACTAAAAATCAAAGAAACAAACGTTCAGAAGAGAGAGAAATAATAAGACTGTCAAAAAATAAAAGGACAAGTGGAGAAGTCTATGTCAGATTATTTCTAGATCAATCACATTGTTGCTTCATAGGAATTACTCTACCTAGGAAATTCCTAGGTGATGTTTAGAATAATCCCCAGTCAGGACAAGGACCGAAAGGAGTGGGATCATAAAGTCACCAACCAGCAATTGATTGTATTGTACGTTTTTGTCAGATGGACAGAACAGAAAAGTTCTAAGTGTTGGTAAAAATTTCCAGACCAACCCAAAAAAGTTATGTGCAGGATGGGGGTGGTGAGCCTCCCTCAGTTGCAAGCCATGGACCATGGCTCTCATGGCTCAAGATAGAGGTGACAGTAAGGACAAATACAGAAAGCAGAGAAAAGAGTAATGCAATAAGAAATAGGTCAGAGAACAAAACACTCATCAACATTAGCAGAAAAAGAAATACGCGCTCTCTTTTGCAGATGCTCCAGAGCTCAGGGTTGGAGGAGCAGCTTTGCTCCTGCCTACCTCATCAGCAGGTGTCCCGCCAGCCTCTAGTTCTGGGGCAACTGGACATGAGGACCAACAGGGAAGGAAGATGGCAACAGCAGATCTGTGACAGTGTAAGAAGAAAAGGAGGAAAGAAGAAAGTGAAGGCAGGAGGGAAGAAAGGATGACCATCCCCAGTGAAAAGGGGAAAAGAAGAAAGAGGAAATCCCCCAGTTTTTTAGTTAGAGCTGCTAGTCCAGGGAAGGGACCCAGGAAATGGAGCACATGTAGGTTAGGGACGCCTGGAGCATCAGAGACCTGAAGGGCGTGCTGATCTGACAGAAAGAACTATATCAGAAAGGCTGAATGATACAACGGTTAAAAATGCGGACACAGAACTAGGGCTGCTTCAGTTCCAGTCCCTACTTTACCACTTGCTAGTTGTTTGACCCTGAGCTAGCTACTTAAATTCCTGGTACTTCAGCGAACTATCAACTCACTAAAAAGCACTTGTACTTCCGGGCCTTTCAGCAGCAGGAAACTATATGCTATTACGTACTCCAACCTCACCAAACTCCCAAAAAGAACCCTTGCAGGGTAGGAGAGAAGAAAAACAAAGAAGGCATTAGTTAAAAAGAGTCTCAAATTCAATTGAAGGTATCCTTCCATTGTTCAGGTTGAGGAGAGATTTTTATTTTATTAAAGAATTTCTCCAGGAAAAAAATTTTGTTCCTCAAATTATCCAATGCAACACCCCATTTCACAGTGCAAGCCAAAAGCCCAAAAGGACATCTTACCTTCACCAGCACATAGTCGCCAGGCTGAGCTCTGACCCTGAGCCCAGAGTTAGTGGCATCCTCCATCTCTACATCAGGGAATATCACCTTAAGGTTTCCATCATTCCGGCCACACAGGTCAGTGGCAGAGCGTTTACTGAGCTGCAGAAAGAACAAAAGAGACTTTATGAAACTGTGAGTCCTTGGAAGGCATAAATTACGCTCTATGTCAGACCCCAAGGGTCTTACTCACAGAGCATTCCTTAACCTAGGAATCTCTGAAGAAGACTGTTGACCATTGCTCCACCAACAAGGGCAGTACATGGCACACAATAGAAATTCAATAAAGTTTTGCTGATTCTACATTAGTGAAATGACTCAATCAATGACTCTGATTACAAAATTCCCTTCAGCAGGTATGGACCTCCAAGAGGCCTGAAACCAAGGATGTATGGGTGATACCCTTGGCAACGCAACTTTCACCTTACCCAGTTTCACAGTAATAACTCAGGAATATTCTAGGATTGTTTGGCCTGGGTTACTTGCCCCTAAAGAATAGGCAGGCTTGAAATCAGAGTCTCCATCACAACATGCAGACAACAAGGACAGGGGAACAGTAATATCAGAATGATGGAATTAACCTCTAGAATATACACAAGTCTTTCTCTTATAGCCATGATGAAGTAACAAGAACCAAATCTATCTTCCAGCCTTAAATAACCAGGAAACTGGACAAAAGGTATGAAATAACTATTTTCAGACACTGGACAACAGAGATTGTGTGAGACTGTGATCCCCAAGAGCAGGGAGACAAATGAGATGAGTCCTCCAATTACCCCTGCATGTTGCCAGAAGGCACATGCTAGACAGAGTATGCAAAGCAGGGAGGAAAATCTCAAAGCAGAGCATCATGATTCTCTTTGGATTGAGGGATCAGAGTACGGGGAGCCTGCAGGCTAGAAATTGTGTAACAAGCTCTAGACAAGAGGGAAATAAGCAGAAAAAGAGCTATAAAATGTGTAAAGAGATCCTTTGGGTCTTTGCTAAATATTACTACTACATGCTTCTCTGTAGAGGGAAACTCCATGAAGTCAGGTAAAGAAAGTGTCTGGGAACTGTCCCCTGATCAGTTCCCAGAGCTAACAGCTCACAGAGGGCTAGGAATCCCTTGATCTACCATCAAAAAGTCCTCATTGATTCCTTGGGATATGTAGTACTGACTCCCAGTACTACAAAGAGCCACAAAGTAGTAATGAGGCTAAACCATTCTTACAATAAAAAAGCTTTTCTACTTCCCATCAAGATGGCAACATAGATAAACACAGCTTGCCTCCTAGCACAAGCACATCAAAATTACAACTATAGAACCACCATCATTCAGAACCATCAGAAATTGAGCTGAACAGAAGTCCTACAACAGAATTAAAGAACAAACTACATCGTGACTGTTAGGAGAGGCAGAAACACAGAATGGGCTAATCCCACACCCACGTGTGGTGGATAAAAATTGGGAGGAATATTTCAGGAGTGAAGGGTCCCAGGCCCACAACAAACCCTCCAGCCTAGGGTTCCAGTGCCAGGAAGATAAATCTCTATAACTTCCAGCTGTAAAAACCAGTAGGGACTGAGGCTTTGAAAGACAGAAAATGCTAGAATCCCTGAAAGTTCTTCTTAATGGGCCCACACACAGACTTACTTAGACTTACTCACTCTGCGCTCCAGCACAGGGGCAGCAGATTAAAAGGCACCAGAAATATACAGGGAGGAACTGAATTGTCCAGCATCAGGGTGAGAGCTGGAGGGCAGCTTTCTCCCAGACAAAAGTGTTGGCAGAGGCCACTGTTCCTTTTTTGAGCCCTCCCTCCACAGAGCCACAGAGCTGGCAAGCAGGCTACATATTGGAGACTCCACCAACCTGGCTCACCCTGTTTGCTCTACCCTGGTGACTTCCTGAGGCCCTGCCCCATTCAACTTGTGAGCCAACGCGAGCTGTTTCTAGTGGCTTTTCCATACAAATGGCTTTGTCTTGGCCCATGCTTCAGACTTTCCTAAATTCTCTCAAACAAGAAACATCTGGCTTCGGCAAGCTCCATATCTCTCACTAAGTCACCCTAGGCCCTATATTAGCAGCAGACAGCCTTGGTTCACAGCTTGGCTCATCTGGGCATCTCCAAGCCCAGCACAAGTAGCAGACATCTACAGATCACATTGTAGCTTATGCTCTATGACCCAGGATAGAACACAGGCAGTAGCTGACCTTGGACATGTCAAGAGCAATCGGGCTCAACTATAATAGAAGAGTGTACACAACTCACAGAGTGGGTGCACCACAAGTACCCTGCTTGGGCAATAGGGGAGGCTGTGCCACTAGGCTGTACAGGCCACCTAGTACATCAGGCCACTCTACCAAGTTTGGGAGACATGATAGCTCTACCTACTACATAGAAACAAACACTGGGAGGCCACCAAAATGAGAGGACAAAGAAACATGGCCCAAATGAAAGAACAGAACAAAACTCCAGAAAAAGAACTAACCATAATGGAGATAAGGAAGCTACCAGATGCACAGTTCTAAACAGTGGTGATAAGGATGCTCAATGAACTCAGGGGAAGAACAGATGAACACAGAGAGAACTTCAACAGCTTAGAAAAGGATGAAGAAACCGAAAAAAAAGGTGGAGGGCAGGATACACTAACTGAAAATGAAGAACAATTTACAGGAATCAATAGTAGATAGGATAAAGCTGAGAATCAAATCAGTAATTTGAAATATAAAGAAGCAAAAACAACCAATCAGAACAGCAAGAAGAACAAAAGAATCCAAAAAAAATGAGGATACTGTAAGGAGCCTCTGGGACAAGTTCAGGTATACCAACATTTGCATTATGGAGGTGCTAGAAGAAGAGAAAGAGCAAGAAATTGGAAACCTATTTGAAAAAATAATGAAAGAAAACTTCCCTAACTAGGTGAAGGAAATAGACATACAAGTTCAGGAAGCACAGAGAGTCCTAAATAAGATGAACTCAAAGAGGCCCACAGCAAGACACATCATAATAAAAACGCCAAAGTTAAAGACAAAGAGAGAATCTTAAAAACAGCAAGAGAAAAGCAGTTAATTACCTACAAGGGAGCCCCCATAAGACTGTCAGATGTCTCAAAAGAAAATATGCAGGCCAGAAGAGAACAGCAAGAAATATTTAAATTGATGAAAAGCAAGGACCTACAACCAAAATTACTCTACCCAGCAAAGCTATCATTTATAATTGACAGACAGATAAAAGGCTTCCCAGACAAGAAAAAACTAAAAGAGTACATCACCACCAAATTAGCATTATACAAAATGTTAAAGGGTCTTCTTTTAGAGTAAAATCAAAAATATGAACAACAAAACGGCAACAAATACATACCAACTGAATCTAAAAAAACAAACGAACAAGCAGAAGAGAAACAGAATCATAGATATAGAAAACATTTTGATGGCCTGGCTGGTGTGGCTCAATGGATTGAGTGCCTACCTGTGAACCAAAGGGTAGTGAGTTCAATTCCCAGTCAGGGTACATGCCTGGGTTGCAGGCCAGGTCCCCAGATGGGGCGCATGAGAGGCAACCAAACATTGATGTTTCTCTCTCTTTCTCCTTTCCTTCCCCTCTCTTTAAAAATAAATAAAATCTTTAAAAAAAAAAAAAAAAGATTTTGATGGCTGTCAGATGGGAGGGGTTTGGGGAGTTGGACAAAACAGATAAAGGAATTAAGAAGTACAAATCAGTAGTTACAGAACAGTCATGGAGATATAAAGTACAGCATAAGAAATAGAGTAGACAAAGAACACATATGCATGACCCATAGACATGGCCAACAGGGTGAGGATTGCCTGAGGGAGTGGGGGTGGGGACCTGGGTGCAGGAAGGCAAAGGGAGAAAAATTGGGACAACTGCAATAGCACAATCAATAAAATATAATTTAAAGAAAAGAAAGAATTATCTATTATCCATTGACTTGCCTACATACCTTTGTCAAAAGTCAGTTGGTCATAAATTGTACACTTTAAAATGATTAAAATGGTGAATTTTATGTTATGTGAACTTTGTCTTAATAAAATAATTCATCTTTTTTAAATAAAGCTTTTCTAACAAAGCTTAAAAACAAGCCTTGAGCCCTGGCTGGTGTGGCTTGGTGGATTTGAGCACAGGCCTTTGAACCAAAGAGTTACGGTTCAATTCCCAGTCAGGGGACATGCCTGGGTTGCAGGCCAGGTCACCAGTAGGAGGAGCTCAAGAGGCAACCACACAAGCCTTAAAAGGATCAAACTGAGCTGTAACATCACAGCCTATCAAAACAAAGCAAAATACAGACCCTTGAAAATGAACACTGCAATGTCCAACATCTGATCAAAAATCACTAAAAATGTCCAGAAGCAGAAAAATGTGACCCATAATCAGGAGAGAGATTAGTCAACAGAAACAGACCAACAAAGTTCTGATCAAGGTGACAGAGTAGGTAAATGCTATGGTCACCTCCTCCCACAACCACACCAAAATTACAGGAAATTAGCCCTGGCTGGTATGGCTCAGTTGGTTGGAATGTCGTCCCATGAACTGAGAGGCTGCAGGTTCGATTCCCAGTCAGGGCACAAGCCTAGGTTGTGGGTTCAGTCTCTGGTTGGGGCATGTATAAGAAACCCATCTATGTCACACTGATATTCCTCTCCTTCTTTCTCCCTCCCTTCCCCTCTCTCTAAAATCAGTAAGCTTGTCCTTGGGTGGAGTTCCAGAAAGAAGAAACAAACTTTTCCCTAATGCTTTCACTACTAAGTACAAAAATTTCCTTCAGGAATGAATGGAGAAATCAAAACATTCTAAGATAAAGGAAAACAAAGGGAATCTGCTGCCAGAGTGGTTAAAGAAAGTTCCCTAAACAGAAAGGAAAGAATAAAAG
Organism: Anoura caudifer; assembly: GCA_004027475.1. NCBI lineage: Eukaryota > Metazoa > Chordata > Mammalia > Chiroptera > Phyllostomidae > Anoura > Anoura caudifer. The sequence continues at coordinate 183,938 of PVKU01002809.1, read as the reverse complement.
AAGGAACCCTGGATCATCAGAAAGGGAAAAATAACACAATGACATGATTATACAGAAAATGCCAAGAAAACTACCAAAAAAATTCCTGGACCTATTAAGTGAATTCAGCAAGGTCAAAGGATATAAGATAAACACACAAAATTCAATTCTTTCTATATGCCAGCAATGAACACATGGAGACTTGAAATTAAAAACAACAGTAATTACAATAGCTAAAAAAAAAAGACCCTGAAATATTTAAGTGTAAATCTAACAAAATATGTACAGAATCTGTACACTGAAAACCACAAAAACCAATAAAAAGAATCAAAGAAGATCTAAATAAAGGGAGACATATTGTGACCCAAAAAAACAAATAAAATATATGTATATACATATGGTCTCACCCCCTCCACCAGCACCAGCTGGGTACAACCCACAGAAGTCTTGTTGGCTTTTGTTGCTTCTTCTCGGAAAACAGTGATAAGTTCCTGCAAACGCCTTAATTTCACCTCTTCCAGGACATCATCCTTCAGCCTGTGATACGCCCGTGTCTTCTATAAAAAAGGTAAAGCAAGAGAGAGAGGCAGAGGTCACCCAAGACCTGTAGAATCCATCTTGAGGCACCGCAGGGGACCATGTCCATTCCACCTGCAAGTTACAGGCATATGCACAGGAAACCCAAGCCACACCCCTAGGGTTCTCTAGTTCTGAGAGCCTTGTAAGACAAAAAGGTAGCTATGCAGTGAAGTCACCATTTTCACAAAGGCTAAATTCTAAATTTAGCACATTAAAATCATAGGCTCAAAATTTTTCTTGATAATTTTTATAGAATGTCCTAAGGATAAAGGTTACATTTGTACATATACTAAGTAACACATGTACCAGGATACTCAGCCACAGGTGCAAAGCAGCCTAAATGTTTATCAATAGGTAACTAGTGAAACAAATTGTTTATTTATACAACAGAATATCACATAGCTGTTAAAAAGAACAATAGCTTCATATATACTGATATGACTGGTCTCCAAAATATTCCCTTAACAGAAATAAGGTACAAATGGAGCTGTATAATAACTTTGGTGTAGAAAAATACATATAAATATGTTTTAAATACATGAAATATCTCTGGAAGGTTGCAGAAGAAACTGCTAAGAGCAGTTGCCTTCAGGGAAGGAACTGAAAAACTAGGCTACCTGGGAAGCAGCAAGAACTTCTCACTGCATATGATTTTGACCTTTTGAATTTTAATACCGTAAGCATGTATTACTGCATCCAAAAGAAATGACAATTTTCCCTTGAAAAGCCTTCACATCATTCAACACCAGGGTATGCACGTGTTTATACAGACACACACACAAGCTCATAATGCAGTCGGGGAACCACTGAGCTAAACAAAAGTATGGAATAAGAGAAAAATCAATAAACCAAAGTCTGGACATTCAGATCAATCTGCCTCTGAAAGAACTACCAAATCCACAGAGAGTAGTAGAGAATCCTAAAATACACTTCTCTTACAGGGTTTAATTCTATTGTCTTATTATTAGCAACAACTTGCCACTATTATACACTTCCATTACAAAGCACCGTTCTAAGTGCTATATACATACTATCCTATTTAATCCTCAAAACAATGTAAGGTTGGTACAACGTTATCCCCATTTCACAAATGAAGAAACCAAGGACCCTTCCCAAGGTCACATAGTTATATGAGAGAAGAGCAATTTAAGTGCTTGGTCTCATTTACTAGGCTACTGGATTCTCTAAAACCTTAACCCTTACCTAGGAATTAGATACCGAAGTGAACATGTAATGGGGTACAGCCAGGGCCCCCCAATAGGGGATCTGTAATGGGGTCCAGAACTTGGGGTATGGGGGTATACGGAATATTCCTACCCCCACAAGTCTGGCTGGGGGATGAGACACATGGAGCAGGGCCATTGAGTTATTTTGCGTATCAGTAACAGCAGGATAGCTTCATACCTGATATGCAAAAAGTTATTTTAAAATATATTTTAATAATTATGCTATTACAGTTGTCCCATTTCTCCCCCATCATTCCCCTCCACCCTGCACACCCCCTCCCACCCACATTCCCCCCCTTTAGTTCATGTCCATGTGTCATAAGTTCTTTAGCTTCTACATTTCCCACACTATTCTTGCCCTCCCCTGTCTATTTTCTAGCCACTGTCAATGCTACTTATTCTCTGTACCTTTCCCCCTCTCTCCTCTTCCCACTCCCCTGTTGCAAACCCTCCATGTGATCTCCATTTCTGTGTTTCTGCTCCTGTTCTACTTGTTTGCTTAGTTTGCTTTTGTTTTAGGTGTGGCTGTTAATATCTGTGAGTTTGCTGTCTTTTTACTGTCATATTTTTATCTTCTTTTTCTTAGATAAGTCCCTTTAACATTTCATACAATAAGGGCTTGGTGATGATGAACTTCTTGAACTTGACCTTATCTGGGAAGCACTTTATCTTCCCTTCCATTCTAAATGAAAGCTTTGCTGGATAGAGCAATCTTGGATGTAGGCCTTTGATTTTCATGACTTGGAATACCTCTTTCCAGCCTCTTCTTGCCTGTAAGGTCTCTTTTGAGAAATCAGCTGACAGTCTGATGGGAATTCCTTTGTAGGTAACTGTGCCCTTATCCCTTGCTGCTTCTAGAATTCTCTCCTTCATTTTAATCTTGGCTAATGGAATTATGATATGCCTTAGTGTGTTCCTCCTTGGGTTCAACTTCTTTGGGACTCTTGAGCTTCCTGGACTTCCTGGGAGTCTATTTCCTTTGCCAGATTGGGGAAGTTCTCCTTTATTATTTGTTCAAATAAGTTTTCCACTTGTTGCTCTTCTTCTTCCCCTTCTGGTACCCCTATAATCCAGATGTTGGGACGTTTAAAGATGTCCTGGAGGATCCTAAGCCTCTCATTTTTTTGAATTCTTGTTTCTTCATTCTTTTCTGTTTTGTTGTGTCTTTCTTCCTTCTGGTCCACTCCATTGATTTGAGTTCCAGTTTTCCTCCTATCTCTATTGGTTCCTTGTGCATTTTCCTTCATTTCACTTATCGTAGCCTTCATTTGTTCATCTAATTTGTGCTATCTCTTGGTCGCTTAGATGAATTGGCTCTGGGGCTTTGATTTATTCTCCCATTTGAGCCATTTTCCGTTTTTTTTTTTGGTCTGGTCCCGGCTGTTATGTGGTGAGGGGCGGAGCCTTAGTTGTTCCCCAGAGTGGGGCAGCCCAGTCGCTGGATAATGACCCTGTATGTGGGGGCGGGGTCCGAGAGGAAACAATGGCGCTTGCTCCACTCTCTGGGATTCCAGCCCCTTCCACCACTTCCCCTTCACCTGGATTATCTGCGTGCCAATGTGGGACCACCTGGTCAGCCAGCCACCTTGCTCAGCCTCACTGGGTCTGCACTATTGCCACCTGGTGCCTGGAGTCCACTAGCCACCACCTGCACACCTGGGATCTGCCAGCTACTGCTGCCTGTGTGCCTGGACCTGCCAACCTCCACTTTTTCCTGCCGTGACTCCGCCCCTCTTACCGGTATGGATGAATGGTTGTTGGACTTCCATACAGTTCAATTTTCTATCAGTTCTGGTTGTTTTCTTGTTCCTAAATCTTTGTTGTCCTTAATTTTGGTTGTGTGAGGAGGCACAGTGTGTCCACCTACACCTCCATCTTGGCTGGAAGTCTGCATCTATAACTTTTGAATAAATAGTTCCTTTTCTTTTTACCAAACTCTGGCATTGAAAGCCACAATTCCTAAGGGCAGCAGGCTAGACAAACCTGTCCAGAAAGACCCCGGGGGAAGGAGCTTATTTTTGGCAAACAGTAGCTGGGCCCCCCATAGGTTCATTCTGTAACAAACACTCATATTCATTGCCCAAAGAACAGACTTCCACAATACAATGAAAACCCATTTCCCAAATCTAGCATTATAAAGAACTCCTGCAGCATGTTTGGGTGGAAAAGAAGCAAAATGGAACCTAATAGCTCCTTTGAAGCTTCATCCCTGAAATAATTTTGTAAGAGACATGAATATACACATTGGTCCACTTACACTGCCTATAGAACAGTAGGCAGTGGGCTTTAAAAGACATGAATTAGCTTGATTGATGACCACTAAGTTGACAGTGGCTAAGGTCTTGGGTTCATTCAACTATCAGACAGCTTTTCTGAGCCCCTGGCCACAGAAGCTTCTCAGCCTCCAGTCCAAACACAAAGCAAGTTACCCCTAGGGTGACTATGGGGATGAAACAATGACCTACGCAATTCATCCCTACCACCAAGAAAATGGCAGCGGACCAGGACTATCCCCTCTCTTCAGGATACCAGACACAAGATAAAGGATAAACATACTAAACTCATCTCCTTCTGCATTGTTTACCTGGGAGTCTGTTATAGGAGAAACTCCAAAGTGGACATAGGTGAGTTCACTTGGCTTAGAAAAATGGAAACTAAAAATAGCTGAGGATGGCTGGGGGGGTGCCAAGGAACCTCTGTGTAACAAATCACATCTGTAAGCCAGAAAAGAAGTTCTGCTTGTTGAGAAATGATTTTAGATTTCTTGTAAAGAGAATGTCTCCCCTTCCACCTTTCAAATTCTAAACAACCTAAACATAACTTAAAATATTCTAATAAAGAGAAATCTTGGCACAGGTAATTATTTTCATCTCCAATTACTGAATTATGTAAAACAATAGACTGGTTGATTAGATAAAACACATAAATGAATGGTAAGGTCCTTGTGGTTTCTCAAGGACTGCCCTGCCGCCTGACTTACTTTTCTTCCCGTTTTCTACAGTCAATCCGAAACTGGTCAGGAATGAGGTCAGTCTCAGCACAGAAGTAGCTCCTCCCCAAGTCCCGAGCTCACCTGTCTCATGCTGTAGGCAAAGAGGAAGCCCATGTTGTACTGAACTTCCCGAAGCAAAGACACTGTCTGGAAGTGATCTTCCTCTGTCTCACCACAAAAGCCAGCAATGAAATCACTGCTGAGGCTCACACCTGCAACACACAACAAAGGACAGAGGGTAGCATGTCCCTGCTGCTTACTGAATTCAAGAGAGGCCTTTGGCACCCATGGGCTACAGAGGGAAGGATCACCACTGTAAGGCATTTCCTGGAGCTATTCAGCCCATGTGCAAGCATAAGAGCAAGAGGGACAGGCCTGTTTACTTACAAAGTTCCCACACCAGAGCCTGTCTTCTCAGTCTATATTCCCCTCAGTACTAAAAAAAGTATTTTCACTTCAAATGTGGGAGTCAGGAACACAGTAGGAGTCGATATTTTCAAATTGGTCCTGCTTTTACTGATAAAACCCTTGCAGTACCCCCATACAAATATACTTTTGAAGTTAGCTTAACACAATGTTCTTTAAAATAGTAACAATACTCCTGGCCGGTGTGGCTCAGTGGACTGAGCCCCGACCTGAGAACCAAAGGGTTGCTGGTTGGATTTTGAGTCAGGGCACCTGCCTGGATTGCAGACCAGGTCCCAGGTAGGGGGCACATGAGAGGCAACCACATACTGATGATTCTCTCCCTCTCTCCCTCCCTTCTCCTTTCTTAAAAAAATAAAATCTTTTAAAAAAATAAAATAGTAACAATAACTATTTACTAAATACTTACTAAGTACTGTACTATGTATTTAACTCAACCTATTTAATTATCCCAATAACCCAATGAGGTGAGCACTATTAACTGCATTTTATAGATGAAGAAACTGCAGCCCAGAATACCTCCACACTATCCTGTCTCATCGAAATGAAAGTATTTATGCATAATACAAGTTATAATAATTAGAAATTTGGGGAAAAAATGTAGACATTGTCAACCAAATCTAAACTAAAGCAGAAGTATCCAACCTTTCCTTGTCTCTGGGCCATACTGAAGAAGAGTTGTCTAGGACCACACATTAAATACATTGCAAGATGTAATCATACAAAAATCTAGTAATGTTTTAAGTAAATTTACAATTTTGTGTTAGGCCGCATTCATAGCCATCCTGGACCATATGTGGCCCACAGGCCACAGGTTGGACACCCCTGGCAGAGTAATTTTATTATGGGGAAAGGAAAAGGGTTAAGATAAATAGGAAAGGAATTACCTCTAATACATATTTTTAAAGATATCAATTGCCCCCAAATCGGAACTAATTTAGACCATACATAACTTTGCTAACAAGAAAAAACAAGGTCTCTCCCATATGCTCAGAAACGCAAAAACTATAGAAAATTAATCTCTTTAGCCTTGAAGCCATAAGCTGATCCACACCTCTGAGTATTTCTAGCAAGAGCAAAATATTTTAAAAATTAGGAAGTGAAAAGAGAAAGAGACAGAAATGAGGAGAAGCAAAAGAAGTGTGAGCAGTGTCACAAGGTGCTGCCACAGGCACTGCTGGTGTCTGATGGCGACTGTGGTCACAGTGACGTGGCTCAGCAGAACACATTCCGTAAATGTACCTGGAACGGACTCTCTGATATGATGAACTAACTCCACATAAGCTTCTCTTGAATAGCTGCAATAAAGAGCAAAAAGACTCAGATGAACCAATCTTCTTTAAATGAATTCTATAAAAGGGTAACACTATGAATTACCACATGTAATCACTTTCTCACCCACCGTAGGTTACAGTATCCAAAAGATCTCATGAGTCAAATCCTATACTGTAACATAGGCCCTAATCTAGGCCCTATGAATTTTTAGTTCAAGAACATAAATTATTTTAAGTAATCTTCTGTATTTAATTAATAAGGAAGACAGATTAAATATTTAAAAGGATCTCTACAACTCTTTGCCAATGTCAAAAACAAGGCAAAACACTAGCTCCATATGGCTTGCCATCTGTCACATTCTTTCAGTCTTATCTCTGCAATATTTATTATTCCCAAAGTGAACACATAGAGTGCACACTTAAATTCTAAGACCTAAAAAACTTTAATGTTAAAAGCTAAAGGACTGCCCTGTCCAGTGAAACTCAGTGGGTTGAGCGCTGGTCTGCAAACTGAAAGGTCACTAGTTCGATTTCCAGTCAGGGCACACGCCTGGGTTGCAGGCCAGATCCCCAGTTGAGGGCGTACGAGAGGTAAACGACTTAGGCATCTATCGCTTTCTCCTTCCCTTCTCCTCTAAAAAAATAAATAAAATCTTTTTTTAATTGCTTAAAAAAAGCTAAAAGGATTAAAATCTCAGAGTGTGCCACATAGTAGGTGCTCAATAAAAAGCATGCTTAAACAAATGGAATGAGTGATCCAGTCCTTAATCTATACTTATAACATCCATGGTTTTACTCATATAACACATATTTATTGAGTGACTGCCATTTGCCACATATTATGCTAAAAATTTGGACACTGGTTCTTAAGGAAACATTGAAAGGTATGGGATACCCCCTCCCCAAGCAAATCTGACCCCCTCCGCATGGCTTCCAGTACACGGCTACTTCCACTCTGGGCTGGTAGGTGGATCTGTTTACAGATGTTGTCTCTCTCACGAATCAGCTGCAGAACCTGATCAAACAGAATATATTAAAGGTCATCAAAGTCTCACCAAAGAATCTTGCAAAAAGGAATACCACCCCCACTGTTCTCTGCCAAAGTTAATTTTCAAGTAATTAAGAGGCTAATTAAACTAAACACATGAATTACCTAAATCCTTTACTTTGCTGAAATCATGTTCATTCTGTCCCAGACAGAAATCAGAAATGCTTAAGGATACTGATACCAGTTTGGCATAGTTAACTGTCAATACTTACCTCATCAGGAAAATCCTTGGGGTGAGGAGAGGTAAAGCGGATCCTCATTTCAGGATCTATTCTGGAGACCTGATCCAGAAGGTGCGAAAAACAAAGGCCCCCTTGCTTGGTTTTATAGTTGGCGGAGAAGCCACGGCTGAGGTTGGTGGACACTGCATTGTTGAACTGGACCTCTGAATTGTCCCGAAAACTATTAACATTCTGACCAAGTAGTGTCACTTCTTTCAGCCCCTGAAAAGGAGGAAATAAATATATTGAAAGCAATTTAAAAACTAGTTTGGTCATTTCATGCCAAATTACTAATTAAAATTAGTAGAACCTACCAAGAGCCATCCATAAACATGTTCTGTCTTTAACCCAATAATTTCATGCTTGGGCATCTTGTGTGAAGACTGAACTTCAGAATAAAATCTTATGTAAACATTAATTTTCAAAACATTTTTTAGAGTAGCAAAAAACTAGATGCAAAATGAATGTTAAATAATGGTTAATGCATAACACCCTAAATCAAAGTAATTAAATGCAATATGGATCCTGGATTGGATCCTGAAAAAGAAAAAAAAGACATTAGTAGGGAAACTGGCAAAATCAGAAAAAATGTCTGAAATTAGTTAATAGTAATGTACCAACATGTGGTTCTTTTTAGTTTTGACAAGAGTACCAAAGTTAAGTAAGATGTTAACATTTAGAGGTAACTCCATCTTTGCAACTTTAAATTTAAAGTTATTCCAAAACAGAAAGTTTATAAAAACACACAAAGCAGGATATAAAACTAAGTAAAATACATGCACATATAAAAAGACATAGCAATCAAATGCAAAAAGAATAACAGGATGAGTCAGAAAATTTAAATATGGGTGGGCTAGGATTAAGATAATATTTAGCAATTTTTGTTTATCTTGTTAGAAGAATTAATGGTATTGAAAATTTCCTTATTTTTTAGACATGCATTATGTAAGAGTGAAATGTCATGTTATACTTTGAAATACTTTACAAACAAAAAATAGATAAAGCAAATATGGCAAAATGTAACAATTATTAAATTCAAGTAGGGAAAAGGGATCAAAATACTAGTCTCTCTTTCCCGTGTATTTAAATTTGTTTCATATACAAAAATAATAGAGGCTTTAAAAAAGACTGCTTACTTAAATGACTTCCAAACAATAACCATTGTTTGAATAAATAAACCACATCTGTTAAAGCTGCAATTTTCAACCAGTGTGCCGCAAAAACTGTTTTTTTTTTTTAAAGAATTTATTTATTTTTAGAGAGGGGGAAGGAAGGGAGAGAGGGAAAGAAACATCAATGTGTGGTTGCCTCTTGCACGCCCTCTACCGGGGACCTGGCCTGCAATCCAGGCATGTGCCCTTGACTGAGAATCAAACCAGGGACCCTTTGCTTTGCAGGCAGGCCCATGCTCAATCCACTGAGCTACACCGGCCAGGGCTGCCACAAGAATTTTTAAAACATGCAATATCCGACTATTTAGTCAGGGACACTAACCTCTTTTACCTTAGATTGTCAAATTTAAAAATGACAATAGTCAATAGAATATTCATCCAATGTGAATGAATCAAAAGTACTTTTTTCTTTCTTGTCAGATCAGCAAAATATATATTTTTCGGTGAGCCACAGAATTTTAGTAATTAGTTTGTATGTGCCTTAAGATGAAAAAGTTTGAATCGCTGTGTTAAAGGAATGATACCCTATTCTCTTTGCAACTATAGTCTAAAAACTAAATGAAAGAAACATCTTTTAAAAAGTTGCTCTACAAGTAAAATAAATAAGTGACTAACAGATACTTTAAAACACAACGCAGAATCATAATTTTTCATAGGTCAGTAGGCTTTGAATTCACTAAGATTCACCTTAATGTTAAGTTCCTTTTTATATGCAAATACCTTAGAAGGTTAGGGGGTTTTTGCCATCACCTCAACCTACTTACACAGAATGTCTCTATGCTGAGAGAGTGAGTTTTGGTACTGTGAGGGAGATGGAAAGAAAAAGGAAGGAGACAATTTAGACCAAGAAGCACTTGCAGAAGTAGACTATGGAGAATACCTCACAGTACCTGTGTGAGCAGCCAGGGACCAAACCAGGAAACTGAGTATCTGGAGATAGAGGAAAAAGAAAAGAACATTGCCAGAGAGTAATAACAAAGGCATCCCTGACAGGTGTGGCTCAGCTGGCTGGGGGTCCTCCCACAAAGCGAAAAGTCGCCAGTTCAATTCCTGGTCTGGGCACATGACTGGGTTGCCAGTTCAATCCCCAGTTGGGGTACATACAAGAGGTAATCGATTGATGTTTCTCTCTCACATCAATGTTTCTCTTCCTCTCTTCCTCCCTCCCTTCCCCTCTCTCTAAAAATAAATAAATAGCCCTAGCAGGTGTAGCTCAGTGGATTGAGCGTGGGCTGTGGACCAAAGGGTCTCCAGTTCAATTCCCAGTCAGGGCACGTGCCTGGGTTGCAAGCCAGGTCCCCAGTGGGGGCCAAGTGAGAGGCAACCACACATTGATGTTTCTCTCCCTGTCTTTCTCCCTCCCTTCCCCTCTCTCTAAAAAAATAAATAAATAAAATCTTTAAAAAGGGAGAAAAAAGAACAAAGGCAAACTGCTGACTTAAAACTGAAGCAGGAGCTATCCTCCCTTGGCTCCTGAGCCAAGCAAGCAGGGAAATAGGGAAACTATAGCAAAAAAAAAAAAGCTCCACATTCCAACTATTGTCCTACTCTGCACAGCTAGAAGATTCGGCCCTAGGGGTAAGGAGAGACCTCAAGGACTCAAGGGACCAGCTCCCAACAGGAAGAATGCACTAGGTATCTCTCCTCTCTAGCCCCTGATCTGATTTGCCATCCTCAACTATTCTCTGTGAGCTGGCCCATGGTAAAATGAACAAGAGATTTGGAAGGTTTCCCTAGAATAGACAGACTAATAAAATAAGTCATTCTGTAAAAAAATTACTCTGTGCCAGGTAGTTTAAAAACATTTAAAATACCGTATCTTCCCAATAACAATCCTTCCAATAACCTGCCAGTGAAGGTATTATTTTATCCTCTTTCATGGATGCAGGAACTGTTTCAAAGAAGGAAGTTAAAAGACCAGTGCCAGGGCACCAAGCCAGAGAAGGGTGGAGCCAGAATTCATATACAATCATCTGATTCTAAACTCACCCTCTCATGCTCTCTCCATTCTACTGTGCTGCCTCCTAAGCAAACTTCACAGCATATCTGCCTATAGTTTGTGTGTCGCAAACTGACGCAGATCCTGGCTCTTGGGGTCCACGGTTTTATGGATGAGATGAGACATATTCACACGGACTACCGAGTCCTGTGGAGGAAAAGGGACCGCACAGCTCCTCCCTCAAGGGGAGAGCACCTCAACCATTACCTTGACAAGCTTTTATTGGGTTCAATTTGCATAGGAATACAGGGTATATAATAAAGCTCATCAATCATTGCCAGGCAGAAATGATTAAACAATAGATAACATTCAAAGAACTCTGAGGGCTTATTCTGAGTCAGGGTCAGATAGTTAAAGGGCCATAAAACTTTGGGAAACAAACTCCCTTCCTGCTTAGACACTTATCATTTAAATTGAGGGTATAAGCAAGGCAGGTTTCCCAGGATTTTATGCATTCTTTCTTAGGCCTGATCACCCTAGGGAACCTGCCCTTTCCAGCACAGGGCCCCACCCACCTCCAGCATTGTTTCAGGCTTAAGGCATTGTTTCAGGCCTAGGTCAGGCAGGGGAAGTAAGGCAGCCAAGAGGTTAGGAGACTGCTCACAGACAGAATGAGGACTGAGGCTATGTCAAAGCCAAGGGGTAAGGGTCCATCACCCCCTTTTTCTATAACCCCCCCAAGTCCTTCCCTAGGGCCCATGTGATCATGCCTGTTTTAGGTCATCCCTCTTTTGAGGAATCTTACCCATCATTAGCTAACCAGTCATCTGCCTGGGGCCAAGCAGGGTGAAGAGAAAAGGGGCAGAGGTGGTGCCCCTACAAGGAAGATAAACTTTGTCTCCTAAGTGGCTTATGGTCCCAAAGTCCTTTACTCAGTCTTAGCCACGGGGGATTACAACCTCTGAAACCAGGCAGGGCAGTTCCCAACATCTCCCCCTTTTTTGTTTGTGAAATCAATTGTAGTTGTTAAGCCTGTGAAACCTACTATTTGCTGTTCCTAAATGCAATCTTAAGAAAACAACCTCCATATATATCGTAAAGCACAAGTAAGGATTAAGACAAGGAGGCATCCAAGGCCTGCCATGATCCAAACTCATAAATTCAGTCCACTGAACTAGTTTTTAGGGTTCAGCCATTATAGATTATTGTGGAGGGTCTGGAACACTTTCTGTTCGATAAGGTCTTTGCTCTTTTGGCTGGCAGCCAGACAGGACCTGTAGGGATGGAAACACATGCATACCCTCTTCCCCATGTTAAGAGCTCTACAGGGCTCTGCCAAGAGCCATCTCCCAGCAATCTCTATATAAAACCTGAGGATAGATGATTTTAGCTCTTTGTTCTGACAATGTTTCTCAATCAGAGTACAAAGTAATTCATCACAATTTAGAAAATTATATGTAAACATAGCTAACAATCAAATTTTGGGGGGAGGACTCATGGCTCCCCCTTTTTTGTTTTTTAAGATTTTTAAAAGTATGATGAGCCCATTCTACAATTGCCTGACTGGTTGGATTGTAAGGTATTCCTGTTTCTGTTGGATATCCCAACGCTGAAGAAAAACCTGAGTAGAATGGGCAAGGTATCCAGGGCCATTATCAGTTTTAATTTGCTGAGGCCGTCCTAAATGACTAAAGGCCTCAGCAAACCAAAGATGTACACCCAGGTTTTTCTTTCTGGCCAGGTGTGGTTCCAAACTCGTACAGCTTCGAGACAGCACAAGCCACAAAACTAGAAAGTTGTCCTCATCCTCCCACAAACCCGCTCTCTGTAAGAAAGCCTGGAGAACTTTCACCTGCTCAGAAAGCTTTCTCACTTCCTCTAGAATGGAGGCAACAGGCCGACTCCTCTCCCGGCCACGGGTGAAAGGAACAATGCAGTAGCTGCACATGTTGTCACAGCCTCTCATGATAGACCTGGAGAAGAAAGCACCAGAACTTAGTAACAGCAGCAGGATGTCTTGGTCCAGCGGAAGAAGAAGGTCACAGCTCCCTTGGCATTATCCTACAGCTCTAAATTCTCTTGGCAACATGCTCACACTGGACCAATCTAAGAAGAACCAAGGCAGACATTTCTTTTTTATCTTTAAAAACTAGCCTTTAACCCTAGGATATGAACCAAACCACTTTCTTCCACAAATATAAACTATTTTGTCAACTACTTCTTTTTTTAATTTAAAAAGATCAAGGAAGACAGTAAGAATCAGGAAAGCCTAAGATATTTTCTTACATGAAAAAATAAGAGTATAGAAAGGAGAATAAGAAAGACATCATTTTATGTACATAAATATATATGAAAAAAAAAAAAAAAAAAAACACTTCTCAAAGATTTATACAAGAAACGACCAGGCCCTGGCCAGGTAGCTCAGTTGTTTAGAGCATCATCCTGATATGCCAAGGTTGTAGGTTTGCTCTCCAGTCAGGCACAAGAAGCAACCAATGAATGCATGAATTGCATTCATGCATGAATGCAATGAACGCAAATAAGTGGAACAACAAATCAATGTTTCTTTTCTCTCTCTCTCTCCCCTTCCCTCCCTTATGCTCCCTCTAAAATCAATTAATAAAAATAAAAATAAAACAACACACACATCACCTATGAGAGGTGGCCTAGGAGAATGGGGTTGATAGATACAAAGGAGTCTTATATATCTTTTTTTTGTCTTTTGTACTGTGTATACATATTAATTTTTTAATGTAATAACATTAACATTTTTTTTTTAAATCCTTACCCAAGAATATTTTTTCATTGCTTTTAGAGAGAGAAGAAGGGAGAGAAATATCAATGTGAGAAAGAAGCATCAATTAGTTGCTTCCTATATGCATCTAGACCAGGAATCGCACATGCCTGCACTGGGAATCGAACCTACAACCAAGGTATGTGCCCTGACTGGGAATCAAAAGTGCAACCTTTCAGTTACCAGACAACGCTCCAACCAACTGAGCCACACTGTCCAGGGCTTAACATGTTATTTTTAAAAGTGAGAGAAAAGAAATTTACTCCCTGTCTCTTGGTCAGTAACTCACACAAAAGCAGAAGTAGCACTGGGGCTCGTCTGGACTGGCATGACATCGGCATAGGTCTCATCCAGAGAGAGCAGTACATTGGCAGCTTGCTGGCCTGACTCAGCAACAGCCAGCAGCCGGGGAAGATCCCGATAGGCATCTGGACCAGCCAAAATATCCACCATTTTCTCCCTATTGAGGATCTCCTCCTTCAGTCTCTCAGCCATGCAACCTGGGAGGGAAAAGAAGTAAACACCTATTCCTGAATTCGTATCATCTCACGCCTTCTTAGTATACATTATCTCCAGCTGGATGGGACACCAGGGCACAGAAACTTCTCTAAGAGTTTAGCATCATCCCCCAAATTTGCCCAACACTCCCACAGCAATGGAACCTCCATCTTCCTGTACAAGAAAGCAAGGTAAAGGGCTCAAGAGCAATTCAATTAAATGCCCAGAAAAATTAAACACCATCGAAAAACCTTTCTGATATGAACCACCTCCTTTTTCAATTGAAAATTACTCATTGCTACAGATAAAAAATATTTTGCATCAGGAACTTATTTTTAAAAATAAAATTTAATATACAACTGCACTCACACTCTTTTATCCCTCTTCTTGCCCATAATATTTGCTAAAACCTGTAAGAAATGAGTCAACCACCCATGCTGGTATCTTTCACGCCCTCAAAAACCATTGTTATCAGTACGACTATCAAATTAATAAAAGTCCATTTTATTACAAACATCCTTTGAAAATACTTGTTTAAGAACTATTCTTGGTTGTACACCCATGTTCATAGCAGAAATATTCACAACAGCCAAAAGATGAAAGCAACCCAAGTGTCCATCAGTGGAATATTATTCAGACTTAAAAAGAAAAGAAATTCTGCCCTCACCAGTGTGGCTCACTTGGTTGGAGCATCGTCCCATAAACCGAAAGGTTGCGGGTTCGATTCTGGTCAGGGCACATACCTAGGCTGTGGGTTTGCTCCATGGTGGGGGTGTGTATGCAAGGTCCTGGTCATGGCACCTACAAGAAGTAGCCGACTGATGTTTCTCGCTCTCTCCCTCCTTCTCCCTCCCTTCCTCTCTAAAAATAAATAAAATCTTTTTAAAGAATGAAAGGAAATTCTGACATAATTGACCATAATTCTAAGTGAAATAAGTCAGTCCAAAAAGGATAAATATTGTATGGCTCCACTTACATGAGGAGCCTAGAGTAGTCAAATACATAGAGGCAGAAAGTAGAATGGTAGTTGCCAGGGGCTGAGGTGAGGGGGGAATGGCAAGTTATTGTTTAATGGGTACAGAATGTCAGTTTGGGAAGACAAAAAAGCTCTGAAAACGGATGGTGGTGATGGATGCACAATAATATGAGTGCACTTGATATTGCTGAAATGTACATTTAAAAAGAGTTAAAATGGTACATTTTATGTTATATATGTTTACCATTAAAAAACCTCTTTTGGGGATTTCTAAAATTCCTGACCAAGATTTACCCAGGGATTTCTATAATGAAGGAACTGAAGTGGAACAAAATATTTCAGCTAATCCTTCCATCTCCCTGTATCACTTAATAGAACAGGATATGCTCCAGCTGTATTCTGAACCACCATCAAAAGGAATTTTTTTTAAGACTTTATTTACTTATTTTTAGAGAGGGGAAGGGAGGGAGAAAGAGAGATAGAGAAACATCAATGTGTGGTTGCCTCTCACACCCCCCCAACCAGGGACCTGGCCTGCAACCCAGGCATGTGCCCTGACTGGGAATCAAACTTTGGTTTGCAGTCTGGTGCTCAATTCACTGAGCCACACCAGCCAGGCAAAAGGAATTAATTTATATATTCTACAAGGGACACAGTATGTTTTAAGGTTGAGTATATTAACCAAATTCTAAAAATAAGAAGGCACAGAATATTTATTTTTAAAACATGCTTCCTAGCTATCTAGGTCAGAGCTGCCCAACAGAGCTTCCAAGACAACAGAAATGTTCTTTATCAGCACTGTTCAAACTGGTAGCCACTAGTCAAGGGTGGCTACTGAGCAGTCACGATGTAGCTACTGAAACTGAAGAAATAAATTTTTAGTATTATTTAATTAAATTCAAATAACCACATGTGCCTACTGGCTACGATACTGGTCAGTACCTATCCAGATGTTCACTTGGACATGCTTCAGGAGTCGAGACGAAACATGCCTAGACTGTAAATTTATGCTTGCTGCCCCCTAGACTCCAAATGCTGTCCTATCCATAACTCTGCCACCATGAGCCACATCAGACTCCAGGAAGGACAGACCACTTTCTCAGGACCCATTACTTCAAGGCACTATGAAAAGACCATTTGTGAGCTTCATCTCATTTTACCCTCCAGCCCTAACATTTAACCCTAACATTTAAGTACCAGAGTTGCAGAGAGTATATAAAATTTCTTCACATACTGAGAATCTGACCATTAAGGAAAACCCTAGCACATAAAGCCCAAGTCTCCAAACTCACAAAATTTGCAAATTACCAGATACCTAGAATCCCAACCTTCAGAGGTACTCGGGAACGGAGCCGTTTGGTCTTCAGGGCTTTAAGCTGATGTAAACGATTCCAGATGGTCTGTTCAGCCTTCTCCCTACAGAGATCAAGAAGTAGACCTGAACTTGCAAATAAACTACAGAGCAATCTAAAAGGGTAGAACAATGGGAATAAAATAAAAACTTTCAATGCTTTAAATGAACATCCAACCTTTAGGCTTAGGAAAGTAGGCAGGGAGCCAGTTGAAGAAGCAACACTTGCTGTAACAGTCCTGGAATGACGCCCTTCCTGCCCACCTTGAAATCCTGACAAGCCTTTAAGCCAAATTCAGAAACAATCTACTTCACAAAGCCTTCCCCAACTCCACTGCTGGAGAGGTTATTCTCCTGCCTTTTAACTACCACATCACTTTAACTATACTTTCCCTGTGCTTAGCATTTATCACTTTTATTGTCTGATTTTTTTCACCTAGCACTTTTCACCAGATATGGGATCTATCTGTGCATCTGTCTTGGTTCCCGTATCAGACTAAACTCCTTAAAGCCAGGCTCCATGAAGAAAGGGTTCATTTCTGAATCTCCCAAAGCACCTTGTTCTGGGTCTTGTAGCAGAGACCCTCAGAACAAAAATGCTGGATTAGTCAATTGATAGTGCAGCCAGCTGAGGAAACATTAACATGCCTCGTACACAGAAACGAAGTATAAAATAGGGTATGTTCACCTCTGACGGATTCCACTCACCTCTGCTCAGTACACTGTCCCCCAGCCACCGACTGCACCCTAGCCCTTATGATGTGAACAACACCATAAACATGTGCCATTAGCTTACAAGAAAAACCTTAGGAAAAGTTGGGTGACTGAGTACACTCTCAGTTTCCTCATCTACACAATGGGTTTGATAGCACCACCTACCTCACAGAGTTGTTGTGAGAATTAAATTACTTAGTGCGTATATAGTACTCAGCACAGCACCTGACACACAGCACGTGTTCAGCAAAGTTTGACCAGGTCTATCATTACTGTCTACACTGCGTAAAACTACAAATCCACTGGCTCATCTTCATAGGTAGGCCAGCCTGGCACTGTCAGATCTGGCATTATGGTTTAAGATATATTCATCCTAGGTAAAGAACAAATTCCTACCTGATAGAACATGTGACAAGGAGGATCACATCAGCCTGAGTGAAAAGCAAGGAAAAAAAGAAAATTATGTTTGAAATCAGACTGGTAAAATCACTGCCCATGGCCCTTTTTTTCAATTGTGAGAAAACATACATAACATTTACCATTTTAAGCAATTTTAAGTGTGCAGTTCAGTGACATTAAATACATTCTGATTGTTGCACAACCATCGCCACCATCAACTTTCCAGAACTATCTCATCTTCCCCAATTAAAACTCTGGACTCATTAAACACTAATTCCCATTCCCACCTCCTTGTAATCCATTTTTTAAAAGAATTTTTTCACCTTTAAAAAAAAACAAATAACATTTATTTATTTTTACAGAGAAGGGAAGGGAGAAAGTGAGGGAGAGAATCATCAATTAGTTGCCTCTCACACATGCCCCAACCGGTGCCAGGCGTGCAACCCAGGCATGTGCCCTGACTGGGAAACCACTGATTGACCTTTTGCTTTGCAGGACGACACTCAACCACCTGAGCCACGCCAGTCAGGACGTGCAGTCCATTTTTATCTTAGTTCCTTGCCTGAAAGTGAGCACCACTACAAAATTTTCAAAAATAATGAAATAAATGTACACCTTGGTCCCATGCTACACACTTCATACAGGGAACTGACTCTCTGCAGGCCAAACTCTGTTCCTGAAACTTCATCTAAGAACTGGCACAAATGCGGAGTCTCACCCAGGCCCAGAGAACACAGGAAAACAGGAATTGTGTACCTCTTGGAGATTATCGGTCCGCAGGTAGCCACTCTTCTGTAAGATGGACCAGGCTATCTCCGTGTCATTCACGTTCATCTGGCAGCCATAGGTCTCAAGGTAGACTGCAACGAGAGGAGGATTCCACGGTAGGCAGACAGAAAGGGACCACATCTCATAAAGACTCCTTTGCAAATGCCCCATAAATATTTGCTGCAACTGGTTATCCATTAAGTTGTCTCAATTCTAAGACACCATTATTGCAGATGTACCACAGTATTAATAACAGCCTTTCAGAACAAAAGAAATGCTACATCATTTACACACATCAACTATACGCCATGTCATTTAAAATATGGGGAAAATATGCACCTAAGGAACAAGGAAATATGGTTATAAAAACAATTAGAAAAGGGGGGATTAGCTGACAGCATTGACTGTCAATCTAGAGGAAAAGTAATTTAAATCCACACATTACACTCCTCCTTCTCAGATGAGGTTTTCCAGCCTCTGGAGGTAGTATCAGAGGCAAGAGTATAAATAAAGCCACAAAATAAAGATGAGGCAACTTTCTACAGTAACTTCAAACATCTTAAATGATATCAAGCACAGTAATAATGACATAAAATACATCTGCACAAAGCTTTAAGAACAACTTCACACTTGGACTAGCCCCTTCAAACTAAATTCCTCTATCAACCCCTGCCCTCACCAGCACACTTTAATTTACAGACCCAACTAAATTCAAATAAAGTTAAAAGTTGAGTCCTAGCCTTTGTGGCTCAGTGGATTAAATGCTGGCCTGCGAACCAAAAAGGTTGCCAGTTCGATTCCCAGTCATGGCACATGTCTGGGTTGCAGGCCAGTTGGGGTGTGGGAAAGACATCCAAATGAGCCATGTATCTCTTGCTCATTGACATTTCTCTCCCTCTCTTCCCCCACTCTCTAAAAATAAATAAAATCTTTTAAACAAAGAATTGCATAAAATCAATAGAAAATAGCAGTAATTTTAAAAGAAAGAAAAGGAGGAGGGAAAACATGAAGGGAGGGAGGGAAAAGGAACAATCAGGACTTTTTTAAAACCTTCCTTGGCTCACTTTCCTTGCCTAAAAAAAGAAAACACCAGCCCTGGCTGGTGTGTCTCGGTGGATGGAGCGCTGGACTGTAAAGCGAAGGGTTGCTAGTTTGATTCCCAGTCAGAGCGCATGCCTGGGTTGCAGGCCAGGTCCCTGGTGGGGGGCATGGGAGAGGCAACCACACTGATGTTTCTCTCCCTTGCTTTTTCCTTCCCTTCCCCTCTCTCTAAAAATAAATAAATAAAATCTTAAAAAAAAAAAGAAAGAAAGAAAGAAAACACCAGTACTTATGTCAGAAAGGGACTGAAGGAAACAGCAAATTATAAAGGACTGAAAAATACCTAGCAGAGGTCACAAGGTGTACATACTCCATGATTGACTAATTCAACTTCTAAAGGTTTATTCTGGAAAAAATATGTAATGGAAGCAATATCTACCTACCTATCTATCTACCTATCTCTGTCTACATATGGAGACAGAGAGAAAGACACAGATGTAGACATAAATATAGATGAGACACTTATAGTATTATTTATAATATAAAAACTTTTCAAAAACATCATGGTTCAGCACATTATGATATTTTGTACCAATTTTTAAAAATTAAATTATGGATAATGTAGTACTTGGGAAAATGTTAGATGAAAATAAGTTACAACTAATTTCCACCTTATGATAGCAACCGAATCTTTAAGAATTATAAAGGGAGCCCTGACTGGATAGCTGGGTTGGTTAAAATGTCATCCCGATATACCAAGGTTTCGGGTTTGATTCCCAGTCAGGGTGCAGACGAGAAGCAACCCATCAATGCATAAGTAAATGGAGGAACAAACTCATGTTTCTCTCTCTCTCTCTCTCTCAAAACAATAAATAAATCTTTTTTCAAATAATTGTAAGGGGAAATAGTTTTGGGGGTCTTTTTCTAATGCACACTTTTTTGAACAAATTTTTGAAGGAAAAATAAGGTTGCACATTATACATGGGCAGTACTAATTCCATTTCTATATAAATGTTTTAAATTCTTTTATTTATGCTTATGCATTAAAAGTGTAACTCTACGGGCCTGCGAACCAAATGATCGCGGTTCGACTCCCAGCCAGGGCACATGCCTGGATTGCAGGTCCTGGCAAGGGATGCACAAGAGGCAACCATACATTGATATTTCTCTCCCTCTCTCTCTCTCCCCCCTTCCCTTCCCCTCTAAAGATAAATAAATAAAATGTTAAAAAAAAATTCTAAAAGTGTAACTCTAGAAAGCAATAACAATATTCGCATATAAAATATTGCCCTGGAATACGATAATCACTTTTGTTTCTAAATATAAATAAATAAATAAATAAATAAAAGAATTAAAAAATTAAAATGAGAGATTTTTTTTCCTGAAAGTCTGGGCCAAAAACATGGGTGCACACTACGCATGGGAGCACATTACAAACGGCAAAATGGTATGTCCATTTGTTGGATTCTGTAATCCATTTGGCAGAGCCAGGATGAGAGTCCCACTCCAATGAACACCATGTGGGTGGCTGCTTTTCTGCCATACCTCATTTCCTTGTGATATGTAGAAATGCCTTGTAAAGCAAGCCTACTTCTACAGACTTTATAGCAAGAGCCCTCAGGTAGTGGCCACACCTAAATTTAAGCTGGATTTGGCAAAATGTAATGTTTCTTTTTTTTTTCTTCCATTATCCTCGTCTTCCTCTTTCTCTCCAGTATCACTTCCTTTCACATCTCTTCCCTTTTCCCCTGAAGAAAGGGAATTAAAGCCACCTGTTTCTGGTGTCAATAGCTGGTTTCCTGAAAATATTTTTAAAAACTTGTTAATAAACTTAAGTGTATTGTCACTGTGGTAAAGATCATCATCACCTCACAATCTTAATAGCAGCAGTGAAAAAGGTGGGGGGAAAGGGGTATTTATGAGAATTCAGGGGACTATCTTAAGGACGGATCTCATAATGCAGGGCTTGACTATGATTAGGCAAAACTCGTGATGTAACAGGTTAAGATCAGTGAGTAAGATTTTAAGTACTAGGACCCTATTTTCTAGCATTGGGTCCTTCGGCAGGTTTCTTAAGTTTTATGAGCTTCAGATTCCTCATCTGTAAACAGGCTGGATACGATTCAGGGAGGTAACATGACTCTGGTACACGGTAAGAGCTAGATGTTAGTCTCATTCCAAAACCTGATCTTTTTGCGTCTGCCCACCTGGCTTCCTCCTAAAAGGAAACAGTTTCCTGAAACAAGGTAAATGGGGAAAGGTCTGATTGTCTCATAATTTCTCTCCAAACTTTTTTTTTTTTTTTTCTTTGAGAGTGGGAAAGGGAGGGAGAAAAGCATCAATGTGTGGTTGCCTTCCACGTGCCACCCCCACCAGGTACCTGTCCAGCAACCAGGCATGTGCCCTGACCGGGAATCAAACTGGCAACCCCTTGGTTCGCAGGCCGGCACCTAATCCACTGAGCCACACCAGCCAGGGCTCTCTCCAAACTTTTTTTAAGGCATTTAATTGGTTGCATAATGTTTCTAAGAAAACCTCTACCTAAAAAGTGAATTTCTATAGCACCAATTGTGAAAGCTGCCTTATAACTTAAAACAAACCAAAAATTAGAACAGAAATTACAGGGTTTCCAAAGATAACCAAAGGGAGGACTACCAGGACTCTACCCCCCACCCCAGTCATATGTATCAACAATATAAGCTTCTTCATATTAATGTTACTTGGTGAAGTTTAATGATTCCATAGCTTAGCAAGCCTTCCCACACTGTTAACCCTCCAAAGCCAGGTCTATAATAAAAACACAGTTAAGAATCAGGCGATGGATACTGGAAAAGAGCACAGAAGAAAGCCCAAAGAGAGACAAAAAGTAAAATCAACCTTTTCTGTGCCTTCCTAAAAGTTCATCTACTGTGAGATACGGGGGTGGGTCCACCAAATCTGGAAAAGACAGCTTCTCTGGAGGAACTGAAGTACTTCTTAAAAAATGCTGAAAGGTCGGTCCAGTGGCCAGTCTGGAGCTGAAATCCTTCCGAACTCCATCCTCCTGCTGTCCCTCTGAACTGGGACATGTGGTGGTGGAGAAACTGCTGTGTGCCCTGCAGGCCCGGAGCAGCAGCCAGGACACAGAGGCCAGCGGCCTCCACCCCAGACACCTCTGTGCTTGGAGGATACACTGTAAATGATGCATGGCACCAAAAAAGCCCAAAGCCTGCAAAAGAATAACAGACATCATCAACATTTTTGAACCTTGTGTACAGGGCACTATAAGTACTTCAAGTATATTAATGCATTTAATCCTCACAAAGCCCAAGAAGAAGAGACTTTTAACAATAGTATCCCTATTTTTATAGGTGAAACACACTGAGGCAACTTGCCCAAGATGACACAGGAGTGCCAGAGATGAGATGCAAATCCAGGCAGTCTGTTTTCAAAACAAAGGGGTGGTACAGATGAGATGAGAAGCCCTGACAACATAAAGTAGCACCATGTGTAGGAACAATCCCAAAGACTTTAAGCATATTAACTCTTTAACTCTTCACAGCAGTCCCAAGCAATATAGGCAACAGACACTATGGTCGTGCCATACAAAGATGAGAAAAGACACAAAAAGGCTGAGGTACCTCCCTGGCTCTCACAGCCAGTAAGCAGCAGAGCTGGCCTCCTTGCTATACTGCCTCCCAATACTGTGAAAAGCACTTACTCTCTCTGAAGGCATCTTCCTTTGAGTTCCTTCAAAAGGAATATATCTAACATGGAGGGCACCATTATGCCTGATTAGTGACTCCTACACTCCAAGAGTCTCAAATTACTGCCTTCACACTTCCCACCCACGGTTGGAGGGATGGAAAAAGACACAACGTTTATGGAGGGCAATTTGCCACTTTCCATCAAAATGACACACAAACCCTTTGGCCAAGCAGTTCCATTCCTACATATTCATCCCACAGATATACTCTGACATGTGCGAAATGACCTCTGTATATTTGTTGCAGCAGTGTTTCTAACAGCAAAAAAAATAAGAGGTCTAAATATCGATAGGGGACTCGTTAAATAAGTCATGGTACATCCACACAATAGAGTAAGACACAACTGTTAGAAAGTGAGGCTGAATCTATACGTGACAAAAGCAAGGAAGCAAAGTGCCAGATACTACCTATAGTACACCAGACTGAATCTGCGCAGGAAGGAAGGTGGGAACATTAAGGTACATATCTGTAAGTGCACACAGTATCTCTAGAATGCATAAGAAACAGTGACTGCCTCCCAAGAACAAACCCAGGCGACTCAAAGCACAAGATTTGGAGCCCTGGCTGGGTAGCCGAGTTGGTTAGAGCAACGTCCCAATATGCCAAGGTTGCAGGTTCAATCCCTGATCAGGGCACATATAAGAAGGAATCAATGAATACACAAATAAGTAGAACAACAAACTCATGTTTCTCTCTCTCTCTAAAAAATCAATCAATAAAAAATTTTTTTTTAATTTGGAAACATACTTTCCACCACATATTCTTAATGGACTGTTTCACTCCAACTATACCAGACATCTTTACACTTAATTTCACTAGTCTTCTAGGCTTTTACACATGCTGTTCTCTCTGACTGGTACATCTTCTCTCTACTGATTTGGCCAACTCCTACGCTACTTTTTAGGTCTCTGCTTCTCCCTGGAAGCCTGTCCTGACCACCACCCTCAAAGTCTAGGCTAGGAGTCCTCTAGGTTCCCAAAGCCTCCTTATAACTCTCCAGAAGACTCATTACACTTTACTGTTACTACTTAACACTTTGTCATCTCTTATAAGCTGAGAGGGCCCTGAAAGCAGGAAACAAATCTCATTCATATCTACAACAGGTGCTGTACATGTAAAATGAGCAGATGGGGCCTGTTACCTCTGCAAGCTGATCACCTGCTGCTTGTGCTACCCATACTTGAGGCAAAAGCAGTGCTAACTCACATTCAAGTGTCAGAGAACAGCAGACTTTTAATGTGAGCTTTCAGGTCACCAATTTCTGCCCCTTACTTGTTGTGTGACCTTGAGGAAGTCAAATTCCTGCCCCTAAGCTGTGAAATAAGGAGAAAAGTAGAATTTACCTCCCAGAGATGTTGTGAGAATTAAAGAAGATTTTTAAAACCCAACTTGGCATACGGTAAATTTTTAGTAATTTCACACCTGCAGCCACACCCCTTCTCATGGTGAGTATAGAACATTGTGGTTAAGACCCTAGAATCTGACCCAACTGCTCCCTAGCCAGGTACCTTTGGGCATCTGAGAGCTTCTTAAACTCTAGGAGCTTCCATTCCTTCAGGTGTAAAATAGGGATAATAGTACCTACCTCCATGTCCGTTGTAAGGATCAAATGTGTTAATGCAAATGAAATGCTCACATAGCACAATGTAGGGGACTCTGAGGGAGCTCAGATATTAACTGGTAGTCGGCAAAAACCATGAGACAACATCTCAGTATAAGTAAACATATTAAAGGGGCCCAAACATTTTACTGGGTGGTTACAATGTGTCAGGCGTGATGCTAAGCGTGTCCCGTTGATTACCGTATTTAATCGTCACAGCAACTCTGTGAGGCTGATTCTATGATCCCCACTCCATAGGTGACAAAGCTAAGACGCGGGGTGAAGAAGGGAGACTTGTTTAAGGTCTGTCGCAAGTGATTAGGCAGCGGGACTAGGCTGCGAACCCAGACAGTCCGGCACCAGGGTCTGCACCGTGGCCATCGCGCCACGCTCCCCTCGAACACCGCGCATTCCCGGACCTCAGCCGTCCCTCCTGCCCGCGCGCAAACCCTTGGCGGGTGCGCAGGCCTCCTTCTCCCCGCGCGCCGCTCACCTCCCGCGGCTCGAGCGCTCAGCGTCGCGCTGCGAAAGCTCCTCTCAGCGCGTCCGGATGCCCTCTCAGTTGTCCACAGCGGCGCGCGCGCGCACACGACTTCCGTTCCTCCGCGATTTCCGCCCGGGTAGTTCTAATGGAGGTGCCTCCTCTGTAAGTTCCGTGTGGATTCAAGTTCCCAGCTTTGTTTTTAATTTTTTCCTTAATTGGTTCTAGAGAGAAACACCAAGATATTGCTCCACCCAGTCATACATTCACTGGTTATTCTTGTATGCGCCCTAATCCAGGCTCCTTGCTTGAAAAACCTCCGCTGCTCTTTGAACCACTTGGTACCCAGTTGCCGGCATGTGGCACGTGAGCGCTTGAAATGTGAGTGGGACTTAAATGGGCTCTAAATGTGAAACACACTGGACGTTGAAGAATGAAAAATGTCTCATCAATAATTTTTACATTGATCACTTGTTGAAATAATATTTGGGATATATTGGATTATATATATTATTTAAATTAATTTCACCTGTTTCTTTTTACTTTTAATGTGGCTACTGTGAAATTTTAAATTACCTACTTGACTCATTCTATTTCTATTGTACAGCGCGGCGCTATAGGTTAAAGACTTCCAAATTCAAGTCTCCAGCCTGCACCCACTTCCCCTCCTCCCTGAAGTTACAGATCCATAGTTCAGCTACCTAAGTGGCACTTCCCCTTGGGCGTGTAATGATCATTTATAACTTTATACAAAACTCTTCATTTCCACACGCACACATCCTCACCCAAAACCTGTTCCTGCCAGTCTAACCCATCTCCGTGAATGACCCAAGCATCCTCCGAGTTGCACTAGGAGAGATTGAGGAGTCATTTTTGTTTCCTTTCCCTCAATCTCTACACCCAATCTGTCAGCAAATCCTGTCAGCTCTAACTCCAAAATGTCTCAAATCTGACCACTTCCCATTTTTCCATTCTGCCCTTACCCTTGTCTCCTACAGACTATTTCCCACACAGAGCCTAAGAGGGTTTATTTGTTTTGTTAATGCAAATCACATCACTCCAATGCTGAAAACTCAAGGTGGCTTGTCATTACCTTTGCAATAAATTCAGATTTCCAGTTGTCCTAGAAAATGTATGATCTGGCCTCTGCTTACTCTTCTCCAACCAACTACTCACTTCTCCTGGTATGTTTTCTCTAGCTGACTAAACTGCAACTACGCAATTTTATTTTACTCCTTCAATACCCCAAGCACATGCTTACCTCAGAGCCTTTGTACTTACTATTCTCTTTCTGGAATGTTCTCCCAAGTTGTTTTATGGCTGGCCCCTTCTCATCATTCACGTCTCAGCTTAAATATCATCTCTTCAGAGAGGCCCTCTCTGACCACCCCACACCCACTGCTCCCATCACTATCACATCATTTTCTTCACAAAACTTATCACTACGCAGAATGATAGCATTTTTTTAAAATTTCCCATTGCCTATTCCCAGACTTTTAGCTCCTTGAGAGCAGGGATATATTGTCTTGTTCACTGCAATATCCTCAGGGCCTAGTCTAGTTTATAGGAGGCTTTAATAAATATTTGTCAGATGAATAAATGATTGCTTTATGTCTCTGCTTGTGTTCCCCAGAAGCAGACCCTGAGACATGGATTTGAGTGCATATAGGTGATGTCAGGAAAAACATTGATGGAATTGTCAGGGAAGGGGAGACAGCCAATAAAGGCCACGTTATAAAGACCGTTGCCATGATGGGCATCTGGGTCTTAATTCTATTAGGGAGCTCTAGGAAACACTGTAAAACATACCTCATAATTATTTCACCTAAGGGGAGAGGAAGCTGGGGTAGTTATAGACTAGCAGTCATGGTGGAAAGATGCTGCTACATGTGCTAATTCCTCAGTGCTTGTGCTCTGCCTACGTAGTGAGGTTGTGGTTGGGAGAAAACCCTCTGTCAATAAGATGCAGGCACTGGCCCCAGAACTCTGAATTTGTAAGGCTCTGGGGTCCCTGACAGCCCCTGCAGCAACTGACCTCTTTGGCTCCTCATTAGAACTTTGAGGTATTTTTGGCCCTTTTTATAGGCAAGAAAACTGAAAATACAAAAGGTAGTCATGAGCTGAAGATCACACAACTAGTGCATGGCAGAATTGAGATCCAAACAAGCCAATCTGATCCCAAGGTGCTATTCTTACCACTGGCTGACTAATTCAAAGTCAGACTGGTTGAGGCCCCCTTGAGACCCTGATGCTTACCATGATAGCCATGGCCAAGTTAGTTACCCCTGCTGACTCCCCATTCCATTGCCTATAAAGTGGCTACTGTGTGGAGGATATACTATTTGTGGGTAAGAGGGCATGGAAATAAATCAGGAGAGCATTCAGGAGGCTGTGGCAGTTGTCCAGAGTGTGGAGTCCTGGACCAGTGCAGTGTCTTGAGGCAGTAAAGATGATGGAAACAAATCTGGATTTCAGGATTTTGAGCATATTGCAATAAAGTATACACTCTCTGCTTAGATGATTGATAGGTGCCAATTCAGTCAAATGTACAGGGGCAAACACAGGCCAGGAGTTGTACTATGGTTCTTTTTTATTCACTGTGGTTTTCCAGATAATTTAGGATGTGATCTGATCATTTGAGGGAATTATCAGCACTGTTGGGAACCACCCTGCCCGGTTTCAGAAGCTGTAACCCCTGCCCCCCATAGCTAAGGCTGAGTGAGCAACCTTTGGACCATAAGCCACTAAGGAGACAAAGCTTATCTCCCTGGCAGAGTCCTCACCTCTGCCCCTTTTACTTCACCCTGCCTGGCCCCCAAAGCATGATTGGTTAGCCAATGATGGGTAAGATTCCTCAAGAGAGGGACAACCTAAGACAGGCACGATCGCATGGACCCTAGGGAAGGACTTGGGGGCTACAGCAAAAGGGGCTGATGGACCCTCGCCCCTAGGCTTTGACATAGCCTGAGTCCTCATTCTGTCTGTGAAAAGTCTCCTAATCTCTTGGCTGCCTTACTTCCCCAGCCTGACTTAAGCCTGAGACAATGACAGAAGGTGATGCAGCTCTGTGCTCGAAAGGGCAGGTTCCCCAGAGTGACCAGGCCTAAGAAAGAATATATAAAATCCTGTGAAACCTACTTTGCTAAGAATGCTTTCAATTAAATGATAAGGGTCAAAGCAGGAAATGAGTTTGTTTCCCAAAGTTTTTTAGCCCTTTAGCTAACAGACCCTGACTCAGAATAAGCCCACATAGTTCTTTGTATGCTATCTATTGTTTGATCCTTACTGCCTGGCAATGACTGAGGAGCTTTGCCTGTATTCCTGTGCAAAATGAACCCAATAAAAGCCCATTGAGGAAAAGGCTCTTGGCCCTTCTCCTTTGAGAGATCAGCCACCTTTCCTCCCCAAGCAGGGGAGGAAAACCTTTCCTTCCTCAAGCAGATCATGTCTTGATAGACTTATTCTCATCCGTGGCGGCCAGGGGGACCCTGTGGGCAGAGCCCCCCACCACAGCACCATTTTGAAAGTACAAAATTTCAGAATTCCTCTTGGAAAACTCTTAGACTCTAGAGACAAGTTCCTGGACACTCTAGGATCTAAAGATTCTCAGGGGAGAAATATTCAGGCTTGCTGTCAAATTTTTTAGTACACACAGAAGATGTTCCCTCATCAATTAGCCATGGGGAAGCCCCATCATGGCAGCAGCACCTACAACCCAATAGAAGTTGTGTTGAGGGGGTTAACCTCCCACCCACCACACCAAGGGAAGAAAACATTCCTTCTCCTTCTCTGGTGACCCCAAGCACAGACTCTGTCCTTCCAGGCACAGCAGTTCCCTGTTTCAAGTCCTACTTATTACTTCACTATGGTCCTTCCCTCTGTACTCTCAGTCTCGTCCTCTTAGAATCACAAGAGGGGAATTTTAGAGCTGGTAGAAAGCCACTTTTTAGAGCTTCCAACCCAGGGAATCAGTGAAGAGTTTGGACTTGAACCCAGGTCTCCTGGCTTCTTAAGAATGTGCTTTTTAAAATCTGGACCTTCACCCTAACAGCCCCATGAGGAGGTGTCATCTCCTTCCTTTGTGCCCGGAGCAGGAGACAGCAGGTAAGAGGATGTTTGAGCTACTGTTTTGCTAGTTCTAAGTACCCAAGGGGCAAAGCTGGCAGCATGAGGGATGTTCTCTGGTGCCTGTTACGCTGCCCCCACCTACATACATGCACACTCACATACTCAACAGTCATTCCTAACATCCCTAGTATCCTTCCCCATACACATACCAGCCCACATGGGTGCCAGGGACCATTTCCCACCACCACCCCCATCACCCACCACAGTCCAACCACAAGGGTCCACTTTCAGTTGCCATGTGGTGGAGCCTTGTACAGTGTTGTGTCTTGAGTAATGAAGGTAATAAAAACAAACCCCCCAGATTCCAGGTGTTTGGGGGCACCATGTTCCATCCCACCTTGGGATCTGTCACTTGGGATGCTATTACTCCTTCCACCTGACTAACTCCTACTGGTTGATGATCATTCTAATTGCTACTGAGCAATTACTCCAACCCTCCTCCTGCCGCATTGATGTCAGACTCAGCTACATGACGCATTTTGGCCAAAGGAATGAGAGTGGATACAATGCTGAGAGGACATAAATGTGCTTGTGCAGTTTGCTTGTCTTTGAACTCCAGTAATTTGCCATGAGAAGAGCCTGCCCTAAGAGCTTACACCCTTCACCCTGGGCTCCAAAAGGAACAAACATACAGGAGACATGAACCCTACCACAGCCTGGACCAAAATCACCCAGCAAACCCAGCTTCTAATAGTCAAACTGTTGTCAACATGCAGCCTCAGGGGCATGAAAATAAATGCTTGTTGCTATGGCCACTGAGATTGGGTTGTGTTTTTCCACAGCATTATCGCAGTAGTAGCTGCTCTTGAGCATGCTCCTTCAGATGGACATCAGCTTCAGGTCTTCTTCTAAAACCTACTCTAACCCCCCAGAACAGGTCAGAGTCCTACTAGCCTCTCTGCTATTTCCAGGTGTCTGTCAAATCTGAGTCACACATTTGGTTGTGAGAGGTGCTGACTTTCTTTATCCTGTACATGGAGACCTGTCAGTCTGGCTACCAGAAAATTAGCTCCTGGCCCCAAGGACAGGCACAGAGTAGGTAAGCACTAGATATCTCTCAAATGAAGAGTGGATTAACAGGCCCTGGCAGGGTAGCTAGGTTGGTTAGAATGTCATCCCAATATCCCAAGGTTGCAGGTTCAATTCCCGGTCACGGCACATACAAGAGTCAACCAATGAATGGGTAAATAAGTGGAACATGTTTCTCTCTCTCTCTCCCCCACCCCTCCCTTCCTTCCTCCCTCATAAATTAAAAAAAAGAAATAATGGATTAACAGATGTATAGGTAGATGGATGGATGGGTGAGCAAGGCTGGAATATCTCTGCTTACCTACATTTCCCTGGGTTTCTAGAACAAGCTCTAGCTCTTGCTTATTATGTGACTTCAGGTGGGTTTCAGTTTCCTCATGGGGAGACTTGATAAGAACCACTTAGCCTAATATTGTAAAATAGCCTCTAGCCACATGTGGCTACTGAGCACTTGATATGCAGCTAGTATGAGTGAGAAACTGAATTTAAATTAATTTCAATATAAAACTTGACACTAATTTTAGCTATTGGAAAACTTTGGTATGTTTGAAACAAGTTAGGTATGTGAACCTACTTTTTTAAACTGCAAATTTTATGGAATCTAAATGCAAATCAAGTATTTTCTTTGAAAATTTGACATCTAGAGATGTGTGTGAGTATAAGATATACACCAAATGCCAAAGACTTAATACAAGAAAAAGAATGTAAAACACTTCATTAATAAATTCTTATGTGTTGAAGTGATAATATTTTAGATCTACTGGGTTAAGTTAAATGTATTATTAAAATTATTTTCATCTTTTTTTACTTTTTTAATGTGGCTACTAGAAAATTTGCAATTACATGCGTGGCTCACATTATATTTCTAATGGATAGCGCAGGGCCAGAAAGTCTCCAAGGTGAACAAGGGCTTAAAGTCAGAAAGACCTGCTTTGAAAATTCAAGCTCAGACTTTTCACAGCTGTGTGACTTTGGACAAGTCACTCTCCCCCTCTGAGTCCCAGTTTTCTTACTTGTGAAATGGAGAGCATTGTGCCTACCATAAAGATGTGTGGCAAGGATCCAGGGAGGAGATGCATGTGCAGTGTCTGGCTGACAGCAGGCACTCTGTAAGTGTATGCTCTCATTACTGTTGTCACTGTGATTTCCTGGGCAATGCAAGCAAACAGGTTGTTGTAAACATGGCAAACTCACTTCCAGCTGACACAGTACAACTTCCAGAGAATGTTTCACTAAGCTGCTCCAAGTGTCCTCCCTTCCACAGGAAAGGGGCCTAAGATTCTCTGTGATGGTTTTAAAATAGGTCCACAGAGTCACGGATATTCTTTTTCTTCAAGAGATGGAAAGCAATTTCCCTCCCCTTGAGTGTGGGTTGGGCTTAATGACTTGCTTCTAATGAATAGAATAAAGCAGAAGTGACGGCATGTGACATCCAAGACTGGCTCATAAAAGGCCTGGTGGATTCCTCTTGGCCCTCTCTTCTGTGTCACTCACTCTGGGGGAAGCCAGCTGCTTGTCATGAGCACACTCAAGCAGCCCTATTGTTAGGTCCATGTGGTGTGGAGCTGGGACCTCCCACCAACAGCAATGGATGAGTGATAGTGGAAACAGATCCTCCAGCCCCAGTCGAGCTTTCAGATGAGCACAGCCCCAGCCGACATCTTGACTGTAACCCCACGATCTACCCTGAGACAAGAACAACTCAGCTTAACCCCTCTCCAAGCCCTAATCCACAGGACTTGAAAGATAATAAATGTTGGTTGTTTTAAGCTGTTAAACTTTGGGGTAATTTCTTATGCAATAATAGATAACCAATGCACTTTCTGGCCCTATGGTTAAAGGCCTGCTTTTCTCCCAGAAAAGGGGCCCCAGTCTCCAGTCTGCTCCAACCACCACTGGACCCAAAGGCCAAGGCACAAAACACAGACACTAGGCCAGACTGCCTATGTGCTCGCAGGCCGTTTATTTAGCCAAGAATATGGAGGAAAGAGAGAATGAAGGGGAAAATCACATGCCCCAAGGTGGTGGAGCTGAGGGTAGAAATGAACAGAAAGGCTCCTTCTCTTTCTCTTGCCTCAGACCCCAGGGAACTCCTGCTTCAGATGGGGTCTCTGCAGGTGGCTTGGGGGCCTCTAAGAGGGTTGGCAGTTGTTGGCTGGGGTCTTGATCCCCACAGGGGCAGGTCCCAGGCTTGGAATGGCTTCTGTGTACACAAAATATCTCTCTGCAAAAGGCACTAGTGGGGAGATGGGGGCAGGGGCAACAGGGAGACTACCCCATCACAGGCAGGATCCACTGTGTCCTAAATCTGGGCCCCAGTCCCCAAGACTATCCCAGCCTCCTCAGGGGCTGTGTCTCTCTGCATTCTTTTTCCTTTCCTCTCCCTTCCCTCAGCCCAGTAGTGAGCAGACAGTCGGTGGAGGGCCAGGTCAGGCCATGGAGTGGACACCCCCTCCTTGGGGCTAATGCATCTGGCAACCTCTAAGCCAAAAGCCCCAGGCGGGTGACTTTAGCAGAGAGGAAGGAGTGGATGATGAAGACCATGGTTTTGGGGCACGAATGCAGGTCCAGCTGCTGCAGGATGGATGGAGAGAAGGGTCAGGAGCTCCATCTAGCCTGGCATCCAGGAGAGCATAGCCCCCTCCCCCTGCACTCACAATCTCTCCTTCAGCACTCCCGAAGTCCAGGAATAGGAGACTGGCACCATCGTCTGAGGACATCTGCAGCTTCTCGAAGGGCTGTCGGAGCAGCACAGCTTGGGCAGCACCTGGCTCAGCTGCCCACAGTGTGAAGCCCTTGTCAATGTGCACAGAGAGGCTGCAGGGGCGGCCATTCCACGTGCAGGCTGCAGAGAGGGCAGGTGGCCATGGGGAGGGCAAATGGAATAGACACAGCTGGCCCTTGGAGACCATAAGCCCTACTTCAAACCCCAACCGGCAGCTCCAAAAGTGGGCTTGAATACCACCAGGGATAGGAGGCTCACTGTCTGTCATGCCATCTGTACACCCACTTGGCAGTGAGTCACCCCCACCCTAAAATAAGAAAGGTGGACCCATAGAAAAAGTATACCCCACTTCTATGCCCACTTCCAGCAGCACCAAAAGCAGAAAGGGGGACAGGAGGCCCACTCTCTATAAAGGCATCAGTGGATCCATCCACATCGCTTTTGGAGACCTTAGAAACTTGTAGAATTACCTAGTTAAATGTGAATTTCAGGTAAATAATGGATAATTTGGACATATTTATACTAAAAAAAATTGATGTTTATCTGAAATTCAAATTTAAGCAGGTATCCCGTGTTTCATTCTGTCAACCCTACTCCAAATGCCATCTCTCAGATTCTCATCAGCAGAATCACACAGTCAGGGCAAGAAAAACCCCAAGGAAAAGAGTCTCTCTACCTACCAGGGTACCTGCACACCCAAAACAGAGGGCCCTTGGAGACCCCAAATCCCACATTCTCTCTCCCTCCTAAAGCACCCTAAAGATAGAAGCTTGAGTGTCTTTAGGGATACAAGATTCATTACTGGAGAGGCACTCCCAGACCGACCAACCCACCTGTAGACACCTCCTGCACACCCTCAGCAGCCCGGTGACAGCCATCCACTAGCTGGCGGGTCCAGGCAGCCAGATCCTGTGGTGACTCCACACTGAACAGGTGAGTATCCACACCATGGCGTGTGCCCGTGCGCAGGGCAAAGGAGAGCTCTGCATCATAGGGCACCGAACCCTTGGAAGGGCCTGAGTGTACCAGCCTGGGGCAAGGGATGGGAAGGGCAAAGGGCTAAGTAGGAGGCTTCAGGCAGCAGGGAAATAGTTCTTGGCCAAGGGCAAGTTTTGGGAAGGGACCCTGTGACTCCTTCACCACCTAACGGGGGATAGGACTTTCCAGACCAGCACTGATTGACTTATAGGAGATCATTTCCTGCCACACTCCCCTTCGCTCCCACAGCTCCAGCTGCACCAGTGTCTTCAAACACACCAAGCACACTCCTGCCTCAACACCTTTACACATGCTGTCCCCTCTGCCTAGTACACTCTTCCCTGATTATCCACATTGTCCACTCTCTCACTTCCTTCAGACTTTGCTCAAATGTCATCTCCTCTAAGAAGCCCTCCCTCACCTCCCTGTATAACACAGTACCCTGCCGCTCACTAGCCTTGCTTTTCATCATGGTACCATAAACTATACTTACTAGTTTCGGTTGTTTTTTTTTATTGCCTTTTTCACTAGAATATCATCTAGGGTACAAATTTTTATCTGATTTGTTCATCACTGTATTCCCAGCAACTAAAACAATGCCTGTCACATAGTAGGTATGCAATAAACATTTGTAGCCAGAATTAATAAGTCACTTGATCAGGTCACAATCCATGACCTACTTATCCCTAGTAGGTAGCAGGCTTCTGACACATGGGCCACAGCTTAGCCCAGGGTGAGGACACATAGATGACAAGGGCCCAGACCCTGCTTGACTTCCACTTGATGTGTAATTTTGGGCAACTCACCGACCCTCTCTGGGCAATGGACCTCGGAGTTCTGAATCGTAGCTCTCTTAGCTCCTCACTCTATACTCCTCTCTCTCTTGTAGCTTCAGTTTCCCCTTGTAGCTTCTGGTGATACCTGGTCCCCCACTTTCCAGCCCTGAGCTCCAGACCTACAAGTCCCCAAACTTCCTATCCAAGCTCCCTATCCATCCCCCACACACTCTAGACTCAACTTAGCATTTTGCTCCAACCCTCTCCCTTTGTACTCTTACCCCCGGCCCCACTGCCTGCCCAGATACAAGCTCCAAGCCTCTCGTTCATCCATTCATCTGAACACCTCACTCACCCTCCCATCTGGCAAGTGCTAAGCTGGGCTAATTTTACCACCCAAGTGTTTTTCAATGCAAATGCGGCCTTTCTTCTCCATCTGCTGCCTCTCCCCACCTCCGCTGTCTCTCTGCAGAAGCTGCCCAGCTTCCATCCTGCCCCTCAGGTGCATTTTCCACCTGGCAGCCACAGGGATTCTTTTAAAACAACCTCAGTCATCACTCCCAGGCTAGAACTCTTCAACTCTGCCACAACTCTTAAGATAAAGCTAACATTTCTTAACTAGGCAACAGAGGATCTGCAAAATCAAGCCCTGCCAACTCCCTGTCTCATTTCTCTCCATTTCCTGTGTAGTTCTACATGCTGGTTATAGCACACTTATCACTCCATGAACACACTATGGACCTTATGCTTCTGTACCTTTGACTATGTTTTTCTTGCTCTATGAGGTGCTCTTCCACCCCTTCTTCAATAGCAAACTTTTACGCATCTGTCAAAGCCCATCTCAAATGCCCCCTTCCTGAAGCCTTCCCCCGCAGGCCAGGTAGAGTTAAGTGGTTCCTGCTTCTGCTTTTAAGGGCTGTTCCTAGGTCAGTGTCCCTCACCAGACTTGATGCTCCCTGAGGGCAGAGACTATGGGGTCAGCTCCCTGTCCCCCAAACCATTCAGCCCAAGGTTGGGTCAAATAAGCATCAATGAATGAGTGACTGGTAGGACTTCATGTCCTTCTGTTTCAAGCCCCTGTTTTACAGATGAGGAAATGAAGGCCTAGGCAGGGTAGAGACAGCTTCAAACCCCCAGGGGAATAACTCGGGGCAAAATGGGGCTGAAGTCCCCAGTTTCTAAAGCCCATTAAAGCATCATCCCCTCAAGCTCTGGACGAGACACACACTCCTGCCTGCCTGTGGGTACCTGGTGGTGATGAGTGGGGCCGTCCGGGCTGGCCGGCTCAGGGCCTCACGGGTCTGGGGGAGACAGCAGTAGAGGAGCAGCTCCTTTTCAGTCAGCAGGGCCAAGGTGGGTGCTGTACCCCCACTGGGCAGCTGCAGCGGGCAAGGCAGAAGCAAAGAGGGGCAGGGAGGGGGGAAGTCAGAGGGCCAGGGTACAGAGACAATGGGAATAGAGTCAGCTCCAGGGGAGGGAAAGAGAGGGAAAAATAGGTCCCCAGCCCAGCAGGCACCTGCTCAGTCAGCCAGCCGATATGCTTGATGTCCTGGCTCCCAGCTGTGCTGGTAGCTGCCAGCAGTGCCTGCAGCTCATCCTTGACCCAGGGCATTAGAGCACTGATCTGGACTTGGATGGCAGTTGCCCACGACCTTGCACTAGCCTCATCCGTGGCCCTCAGGAAGAGGGTGTCTTGACCATCTGCTGAACAGATCTCCAGATACCTGCAGGCACAAGGGAGGTAGAGGGGAGGGTCTGTCCACTGTTGCTGCTGACCAATGGAAATCTGGCCCAAGAAACCCCATCTACCGCAAACCAAAAGAAACCACAGTGGTATCCATGAGAGAATCAGAGGGATACTTGCTGCTAGGAATCCAGCCACAGCTGTTGAGCCTTATGGGTATAGGGACAAGAGATTATGAGATATACACACACATAGGCACACACACATGCAAACACATGTAACAGGGCCAAAATTATTGCTGTGTGAAGATTTATTATCTTGCCTTTTTTTCCTGGTTTCTAAGGAGAAGGGTTGCCTTGCTGAGCCAGTTCCCAGGTTCTCCTTTGTGGAACAGAACCAAAGTAATGCACTAATTAGAAGGAAAAAATACAGAAACCAAAGAGGCTTGACAGGCCAAGTTGGTCTACATAAAGAGAACTAGAGTAATGAAGCAGGGAAAAGGGAGGAAGATAAAAAGCCATACAGGCAAGTGTTGGGGAAGGTTTCCAGGGAGGTACTCAGGGGACTGTTTTGTGAGACATTAAAGATCTACTCCCCTTTGGCCTTTCTGTAACAGATGAGGTGGAGCCGAAACGGGATGATGGCCCAGGCAACACCCACTCCAACCCCATTCGCCTTTGTCTTCCTCTACTGCACAGCTAGGAAGCATAATACTTTCATTCCCAGACTCCATTGCAACCAGGGCTGGTCACGTGACCCAGTTCTGAATGAAAGGTAATGCTTTCCTAGATGTGGTAGTTAGTCTCCAAAATGGGCCTCCACCAAATCTATCCCTTCCTGCACACATAGTCCACTTCTCCTCTCCTTGGCTTTGTGACTTAGTTTGACGAATAAAATGTCTCAGAAGTGACACTTTGGCACATTCCCAAGCCACCATGAAATCCAGCTACCCTGAGTCCAACTACGCTGAGAAGAAGAACAAGCTAGACACCTGGAAAGACCATACAGAAAGAGGAAGGCTCAGCCAGTCCCCAGCTGCTCCAGCCATGCAAGCTAAGGCAGCGGACATGTGAGTAAAGCAGCCATCTTGGACCTCCAGCCCCAGCAGACACCACGCAGAGCAGAGGAACTGGACAGCTGAACCAGACAGTGTTGTGAGAAAAGATGAACCATTATTTTGTACGACACTAAAATTTAGGAAGGTTTGTTATGCAACAATAGAACAAAATTACAGGAGAAAAATTCCCTTCCCTTTTGCCTTCATCCTGTCAGGAATATGGACACATGCTTGGAGGTGCAGCCACCATCCTGCTTTGGAGTAGAAAATACACAGTAAAGGTGGCAGAGGAGTATGCTTTCTCTGGAGCACACCCATGCCTTTCTTCCCTCTCAGGCATACATCTTTACTTTTCTCTCGTAAACTCTAAAGATCCCCATGAGACTTGCAACAAGAGGACCGGCAGCAGAGGCTCCTCCCCGGCTTATCCCTTCAACCTATCTCCAAGTGCCCCTTTCCTCAGACTTTTCAGTGAGCTCACAGCAGCCCTGCCTCAGCTCACTTCTGTCGTTGTGTCTTTTACTTCTCAGTAAATTCACACAGCCCAGCATGACTCACTTCTTTCCTATAATATTTCTGGAGAGCCAAAGCAGAGCACTGCTTAGGCTCCCTCCTGTTGTTTCTCTACCCCAAGCCCTCCCTTTATCTCACTGATCCCAGCTTTAATAAATATACTCTCAAAAAGTCTTTTTTCTTTTTTTTAATGGATTGCAGAGGAAAAAGCTGGAAGCCTGATTCCTTAAGGGTATTCTTGAGCAGTGATAGCAACCTAAATAAACAGCTGACCCCTGAACTTTTTAAATATGTGGGAAAATAAACCTCTCATTTATTTGAGCCATTACTTATTGGGGTTTCTGCTACTTGTAGCCCAATGTAACCCTAAGTAAAAGTGAAATGTTTTTCATTATATTTTAGTTCCCAAATTGTGTTCCTTTGACTGAGATATTAAACTGATATGGAACCCCAGTTCTATTCAAGTTACACATGTAGTTACAGATATATTTATATGGTTAAGCACATGTACATACATGCATATACAT
Organism: Anoura caudifer; assembly: GCA_004027475.1. NCBI lineage: Eukaryota > Metazoa > Chordata > Mammalia > Chiroptera > Phyllostomidae > Anoura > Anoura caudifer. The sequence continues at coordinate 145,297 of PVKU01002809.1, read as the reverse complement.
ATATAAATACTAACATAAACACAAACACATCTGCACAAATCTATACCAATACCCTTGCAAATGCTCACACATACACACAAACACTTGCATTTACATGCCATCTACATGTGCGCACATATAGAAATACACAAATAGTCCTGGCCAGGTAGCTTGGTTACAGCATCATCCTGATACAACAAGGTTGTGAGTTCAATCCCCATCAGGGCACATACAAGAGGCAACCAATGAATCTATAAATAAGTAGAACAACAAATCGATGTTTCTCTCTCTCTCTCTCTCTCTCTCTCTCAAATCAATAAAGAAGTCTTTTTTAAAAAAGAAAGGAATATATGTACACACGCACTTCAGATGATGTCCAAGATCAGGCTGGAAATCATGATTAATCTAAGGTTCTACGAGTTTCAGGAAGGACTAATACCACATCACCTTAACTCAACACAAAAGGCCCCTTGGGTGGAACACCTGTAAGTGACCTGTGAATTGCCTCATGGGGGCAGAGTAGGGCTAGGTCATCAAGTAGGTCCAAGAGGTTTGAATGCTAAACATTAATTGGCCCTCCAGGCCAGGGTGGGTATTTGATTGACATTGAACCTTGGATGCAACTAGGACCCATAGCACAGGCTTTTATGCCATACATACGCCACCCCCAATACTGCATACCCCACTTGATCAACATGCACTCCACTCAGCCACCCCCATCACTCAGGCACCTGCAGCTTCTAAAGCAAAGAGGGCTACCTGGAGAGAGGTAAGTTCCATCCCTTCCTGGTTGTGTGATTAACCTTGGGTAGTTTACTTCCTCTCTTCTTCCTCTCTCTGTCCTCAACTAATAAATGGGGTAAAATAATAGGACTGTGCTCATAGGGTCTCTGTGAGAGTTAAATAAGATTGCATGTGGTAAATGCAATAATGTTGGCTGATATCAATCATATCATCAGTGAACTTTTAAGGGCTGCTCAGATGTGAAGAATGATAACCTTCCATGGCCCTGATACAAATGCTACCAGACAGCTCAGAACCTCAGCAAAGTCAGAAGAGACTTAAAAGGATTACTGAGTCCAACAACCTTAGGTCACAATGGGGAATCTAAAGGTCAGTGAGGAAAGGAGACTAAATTCAAGGAGAACTAGGACTGTAATCCAAGGCTCTCTACAGACCAAGTTCCTTCTCAGATGTGAACTGCCCAGAGGAAGAAGAGAAAAGCAAAGCACACCCTCAGCCCCCTAACTTCACTCTTGCATCCATTCAACAAACATTTCTTCAGCACCTACCATGTTCAAGCATTGTATCTTTTTCCTTTGGCCCCACCACCTAAGAACATCAGAGCATGCCTGTCTGAAGTGCTCCCCACACAAAGCTTACCTGGGCTCCGGGTCACTGGGGGTACACCTCCTCGAGACATATGCCATCTTCAAGGACAAGTGTTTGGTATCGTTGAGGTCTCGGGGTGGGGGGCCCGGGGAGGAAGGTTGCCGCTGAAGGGGTGAGGCAGGAGGTGAGTCCCAGCCAACCGAGGTCCCTCTGGCAGAGTTCTTGAAATGTGGTGAGACCTCCTTCATGTACTTGACTGGTCAGGGGACAGGTCAGCAGTTACCACTGTGACATGGGCTCTCATGAAGCACATACCACAATTTTCACTAATTCATTAAGAGTTTAATCTATGTCTAATGTCACTATCCTCCTCTAGACTAAAGTCTCTGACTTTATGGTAGAAAATACTAGATGCATTCCAACATCCATTCTTTCATTTTTCCTCTGGTTTGTAGACACAAGGCCACCTAGCAAACTATATTTCCCAGCCTCCTTTGCAGCTAGGTGTGACCATGTGACTAATTTCTAACCAAGTAAGTAGAAGTGTTTGTACATTTGGCTGCTTAAAGGTAACAGACAACAGCTGCAGCAAGGCAGTAAAAGAGCACCAGGATGTGAGTCAGGAGATGTGACTGTGCTGCCACTGTCTCATTGTCTGCCTCTCTTCAGTCTTCTCATCTGCAAAAAGGAGGGGTTGAATAAGATAATCCTAATTGTCCTCCAATATAGTGATAGTCTCCCGGCTTAAGACTTCATTTTTCAGGCTCTCTTGCAGCTATATAAGTGCTCATGTGAACAAGTCTGACCAATAGGACAAGAGCAGAAGCAATGAGTGTGATAATCAAGTTCTGTCTATTAAAGAAAGAGGCATACCCTTTCTTTTCCCTTCTTTTCCCCTGGCAGGATTGAGCTGGCTGGAATACAGATGGGTGAAGCACCATCTTGACTATGAGGACATGAGCCACACTCTAAGGAAGGCTGACCAACAAAACAGAAATAACTGGATGCTGACACTTTAGAGATGTCATGTCAGATTTAGACTGTTACCTAAGAGAGCAAGGAGCCATAGTATGCTATGGGTTTCTTGTTATAGCAGCATAGCTTGTTCTCTAACCAATATAGGTGTCTAGGGGTTCTTAGCTCTGACCAATCATCACTGAGTATAGTGGACACCTTCTAGAGTAGCATTGTCCAATAGAGCTTTCTGTGATTATGTAAATGTTCTATATATACATGTGGCTAGTACAGTAAGGAGCTGCACTTTTTATTTTGAGTCAGGCAAGGTCCTTGCCTTCATGGTGTTTGCAGGCTAGTGAGGGACACAGACCTCCATGCAGACACAGGGAATAGGCTTTTTATTTAATTTTTTAAAACATTTTACTCATGTTTAGAGAGAGAGGAAGGAAGGGAGAAAGAGAGGGAGAGAAACATCAATGTGTGGTTGCCTCTCGAGCATCCACTACTGTAACCCAGGCATGTGCCCTGACTGGGAATCAAACTGGCAACCCTTCAGTTTGCAGGCTGCTCAGTCTACTGAGCCACACTAGCCAGGACACTTTTTATTTAATTTTAACTAATTTAAAATTAAATTCAAATAGTCAGATGGAGCTAGTGATGACCATATTATACAGTACAGTTCTAGAACAGCAGTCCAGATCTACTTCTGTCCCCAACTTATCCATAAAGTCATGTTATGATACATGGTCCCTCTTGCCTGGCTATGGTAGCTGGCCCAGGGGTGAACACCTGACCCACGCTTGGCTTCCCTAATTGAAACTGGGAGAGATTCTAGACCGGTATCTTGAGCAAATTTACTATGGAGGTCAACACCTTCTGCTGTGGGGACAAAGAAGAGGGGAAAGCTGGTTAGGGAAAGAACATCAGTGGAGATACATGTTGAGAAACAGCATTTGGAATGTCTTGCCAGGCACCTGCTAATATTCCAGTTTCCAATACTCATCCTTTAAAAAGAGGGGCTGCCATGTCAACAGAAGTTCTGATATTTGCAATCAAAAAAGTCTTGATCAGGGCCTAGATCCCATGCTTTTCTAGAAAAGGAAGATCTCACTAACACTGGCATCTGAAAGTGAAAGGTAACATGATGACAAGGTTGAGCTGAGAACATCTTGGTGGGAGGAGGGATTCTGAGACAAGTTGTTGGGGGGTGGGAGGCGGTGCTGAGTACCTGCTATGTGCCAGGTATTGGACTGGACCTAGGCAGGACTATATATCAAGATGATAAAAAGACTTGCACTGCCATTTCTTTATCCCTTGCTCTTGGAATACATCATGAATCAATCGTAGTGTTGTACAGCAGCCATTACCAATCAATTGAAGCTGATTGGTAATCAAACATTTTGGTCACTCTTGCTATATAAATTAGGTAAGTCTGGCTGCAAATAATGGGATATATGATAACCATGCCTTAAGCAATAAAGATATTTATGATATCACATAACAGTAAGTCTAAAGAAAGGTGATTTCAGGATGGGTTCAGTGGCTCAGTGACATAAGATTCAAGGTAAGCCTCTCTGCCATTCTCTTGGCCCTCCCCTCATGACCACAAAATGGCTGCCACAGCTCAAGACAGTCAACAAAACCCAAAGAAGGGAGGAGACAGATAGAGAAAGGGTTGTAGTCCTGGTTGGTACGGCTCAGTGGATTGAGTGCTGGTCTGTGAACCTAAAGGTCACTGGTTCAGTTCCCAATCAGGGCACATGCCTGATTTGCAGGCCAGGTCCCCAGTTGGGGGCGTTGCAAGGGACAACTGATGGATATATCTCTCACACATCCATGCTTCTCACCCTCTCTTTCTCCCGTCCTTCCCTTATCTCTAAAAATAAGTAAATAAAAATTTAAAAAGAAAAAGCATTGTCTTCTAACACCTCCCTCTTATCAGAGAGGTAAACATCTCCATGAAGCTCTAGTGGCCCATGTGGGCTGCAGAACCATTTCTAGTACAATCATTGCCATGAGGGAATAATCATGACTTAGATCAATCACAGTTCAGCCTCTGGGACTGTGCACATTTCTACCCAATAAAATCAGGCTTCTCTTAGCAAGGCAGAAGGGGAAATAGTTGGTAGACAGGCAACCAATAGTGTCTGCCACATGTTCCCTGGCATCTGGACTATTCCCAATTCTCATGAGCAGCAGTGTCCTCACCTGTAGAATGAGCTACCAGGAAGACAATCTGTATATCAAGGTGGTTAAAAGACTTGCTCAAGCACTAGTCTCTCTTCCCCCAGGTAGGTTGTCCCCTCTGCTGCCCTACTGAAAGGTGCCTATCCCTGCTAGCCCTTGGGCAGGCTCCCTTCCTCTCCCCTCTGCCATGTAGCTTGCTAGACATCTGAGGTCTGCTGCCAAGACCCAACCAGTATGCTCTGACTATGAACGGACAAGCCAGGATGGGGTGAGGAAGCAGTCCTTGGCCCAGCTCCCTGAAAAAAAAAAAAAACAGATAAGAAGCTATTTCTGTCACAGGAGACTCCTTGGAGGCTCAGATAGGAACCAAAGCAAACAGGGGTGAAAGTGAGAGGGAATTAGAAATGTCTGGGGGTCGAAAGAGAAGTTATGTTGAAAATAAGAGCAGGTTTTTGTGAGAGAACTAAGCCTAGGCCTAAAGTTTTGGGGGACTAGGACTACAAATGACTCATCCTCATCATTACAGCAATGATTTACCCCAAGACTGAATGTTGGATTATGTCTCAAGGAGTGATAGAGGTGGGACACATCACAGTCCACCTGACACTCAAACCATCCCCCTGCCCTTTTCTCCTTGCTAACAGTGGCCTGAGCCCCATAGAGGCAGTTGATACAATTCTGGCCAATGAGATATAAAGGAAAGTACACTTCCTTCTTTCCTCTCCTCTAGCCTTTTGAAGTTGCTGGAAGGGAAATTGGTCCTAAAGCAATAATAGTCACTTTTTGACCATAAAGGTTGGGGTCCACACACTGAGAATGGTGAGGCCTTAAATTAGTCACCCTGGAGCCAGGCTACCTTTAGGTATTCTGGAAAAAAAACACACTTTCTTCAGTGTATAAAACCCTTTGAGTTGGGTTCCTGTGACTTGCAGACAAAAGTATCCTGACTAATAGAGCCCCCACCCCCACCCAAGGGTGCAACTGATCTCCCTGCTATAACTAGTCATGTTCCTACCCTGCTCAAAGCCCTGCTCTGGCTCCCCTGTACCCTTCATCCAACTTCACGGCTCTCCAGGACCTAGCCCTGCCTACCTCTTTGGTTTTACCTCTTGCCACATCCCTAATCTCACCATAGAGTAGTCCAATCATACTGATCTCCTGGGAGTTCTCAGAAGCTTCTTTCTTTCTTTCTTTCTTTCTTTCTTTCTTTCTTTCTTTCTTTCTTTCTTTCTTTCTTTCTTTCTTTCTCTTTCTTTCTTTCTTTCTCTCTCTCCCTCCCTCCCTCCCTCCCTCTCTCTCTCTCTCTCTCTCTCTTTCTTTCCTTCCTTCCCTCCTTCCTTCCTTCTTCCCTTCCTTCTTTCTTTTTCTTTCTTTCTTACCTTCCAAACTTCCACATCTTTGAAAATGCAATTACCTTTGCACAGAATACCCTTAATACATCATTTAGAGATACGCACTCTTGGATTTGAATTCCACCTCCAGCACTGTCTAGCTGTGGGACCATGGAGAAGGTAATTCACTTCCCTGGTCCTCAAACTGCTAGTCTATAAAAGAATGACGATGTTATTCTCCAGAGTCCTCTAGGGAGTTACTAGAGGACTCTGGAGTGAGGCAGGCTTGGGTTTAATTCCTTGCTCTGTGACCTTAGACAAGTGACTTGACTTTCTGTGAGCCTCTATTTTCTCATCTTTATAATGGGAGCAAAATATACCTACTGCCCAGTATATTGAGATTTTGCCCCTGAAAGGCACTTTGCCTCACCTGGCATAGAATAGATCTTCAATAAACAGTAGTATGGTTATTATTTCTGTGGCTGTTCTCAGTGTAACAGTGTAAGGGGATAGATACACAATGTGGTGACAGACAGACAAAGATTTAATTCCAACACCTCATAGAGATGTTAGCATTAAATGAGATGATGTAAAACATGTGGCACAGGCTACGGACTCAAGAAATATGAATTTCTTACCTATCAGCCACCTCTCCCCACACTTGTCAGAACTCTTGTTATTTTGCGTGTTGGGGTTGTCTCTCCCACCAAAATGGGAGCTCCTAGAGGATGGAAACTGGGCTGGATTCAAACCCAGAGTCAGTTTCTGTGACTGGAGAAATGAATGCCAGCACAGAACAGGTTCATTCAACAGGAGAAAGGAGGGGCTACAGCTCAGGAGATCTCAGCACAGCTCAAACATCACCCCTCTAGGAAGCCTTCCCAGATACCCGTGCTGGATCCACCAAAGCCATCACTGTGCAGTCCCCTAGAGCCTGCTCCCCTCTGTGTGGAGATCTGTGTTCTCCACCAGACCGGGAGCGCTGTGAGGGTTTGGACCTTGTCTGACTCATCTGTGTCCCCAGAATGCAGCAGGGATCTCCTATGCTCAGTGTTCCACAAATGAACATTTGTCAACTTCTAAGCCAGAAAAACTGCTAGAGCCCCTGCACACCCAGGCTGTCCCAGAACTATAAATGGACAGCACACCAGCTGGTGCCCAAAACAAGGCTTGGATTTCACAGACTAATCGGCCTGTCCCAGAGTGGGGGTGAGGTCCTAGGGGCCCCAGAGAGTGACCATAAATAGCCCAGTTCTGGGGCCTCCTCTCTGCTCTGATTTTTACCTGAGTCACCCTACCAAGCAGGGCAGGGTTGCCCAGAGGCAGTGGACTGAAAAGCTGAGGGCATGACCGTGGCCCTGTGGCCAGCATTCTTGAGACTCCACAGATAGACCCAGTTGGTATCCACACCCTCCCCAGCCAAGATCCTGGCCCAGGAGCCTGATAAAGCAGTGACATGTGGGCTCTTCCTCCTCAGGGAGGCTGAGACAGACACAGACACTGCCCGTTCCAGAGGCCCCGATTCCCAGCTCTGCCAAGGAGACAAGCCAGGACCCAGAATAGGTTCCACTAAAAACAAAAGGCAGGACCATTTGCCTGGCCCAGGACAAGTGGGAGGGAACACGTGTGTTGCAAAGAAAAGGGAATATATCTCTTTGGGATCAATGCAATATCCCCAGTACTTATCCCAGTGCTCAATAAATTATCCCAGTTTCTGATTGAATATCATGGCTTTGAGTCTTGGCTGATGACTGTCCTCTAAGCTCAAGCTGTTCGTTGTCTGTTCAGTAGGTGATCACTTACTAGCCCCCACCTGAAATGACATGATCTATCCATTTGTTTACTAGTCTATGGCCTTTCTCCTCCAACCAAAATGGCAGTTCCATGAGGGCAGGGACCTGTTTTCTTGTTTAGTAGGGTATCCCCAGAATCTAGAATAGTACCTGACATCTACAAGGTAATCAGTAAATAAAAAAATCTGTTAAGTGAATGAATATTGACAGGCCTGGGGCTTCTCAGCCTGGAGAGACCATGTAGAATTAAGCTCAAGTGAGGCAGGCTTGGGTTTAAGTTCCTTGCTCTGTGACCTTGGACAAGTGACTTCACTTTCTGTGAGCCTCTATTTTCTCATCTTTATAATGGGAGCAAAATATATCTACTGCCCAGCATATCAAGATTCAATACCTGAAAGGCACTTTGCCCTGCCTGGCATAGAATGGATCTTCAATAAATAGTAGTGTGGTTATTATTTCTGTGGCTATTCTCAGTGTAACAGTATAAGGGGACAGATACACAATGTGGTGACAAAGATTTCAATCCAGGCCCTGTCACTTGCTCTTTGGTCTTGGCAAGTCCCAAGAGGATCCCTCTGAGCCTCAATTTCTTTGCCTATATAATGAGCACTGATACACCAGCTCTCTGAGTAAGATACTATAACGATTCAAGTCCAGGCTGCCCACCCTGCCACCCAGGATGGTACAGAGTGGATGTGGAATTCCAAGAGGCTCTGGAAGGAATGACCTTTAAAGTCCTGCTGGTCTAGCTAGGCTGGACTATAAATAGTTCGAGACCTTGGCAGGCCTTGCAGCCGGACTGATCAACAGAGTCTAGGTTGCCACACTCTGGAGCAAAAAAATCTCACCTCCCCACACCCTTGTACAGCATGGGGGGCACCACCTAAGATCCTAAAGGCACATGAACTCTTTGAACTAACAATACCCCTTGAAGGAGCCCTGCTTCAGATTAATGCTCATAGGTGCACAGAGGTCACAGCACCATTATCTTTGGCTCAAGGGGCTAGGAACAACTAGGAAGTCCATGGGCAAGGGCTGCTAAATACAAGATATAAGCTTCCTGACTCAGTTTTGTTCATGAATATATCACCAGTGCCTACTGAGTCCTGGCACAGAGACAGGGCTCAATAAATACCTGTGAAGTAAATGTACAAATCTCAATGATGGGATGTTATACAATCATTAAAAAGAATGAGCCCTGGCTGGGTAGCTCAGTTGGTTAGAGCTTCATCCTGATACACCAAGGTTGTGGGTTTGATCCCCTGTCAGGGCACATATAAGAATCAATCAGTGAACATATTAAGTGGAACAACAAATTGATGACTCTCTCTCCCTATGTAATATGTCCTCAACTTGTAAATAATAAAAACAAATGTGGAGCCCTGACTGGTGCAGTTCAGTGGATTGAGTGCCAGCCTGTGAACCGAAAGATTGCTGGTTCAATTCCCAGTTAGGGCACATGCCTGGGCTATATATAGGCCAGGTCCCTGGTGGGGGGCAGATGAAATGCAACCAATCGATGTTTCTCTAGTACATTGATGTTTCTCCCCCTCTCTTTCTCCCCCTTTCCCCTCTCTCTGAAAATAAATAAATAAAATAAAATCTTTAAAACAAAACAAAGAAAAAAATGTGGAAACTTTCTAGAAGAATATGAAAATGTCAACAGTGGTTATCCCTATGAAAAGATGATTGCTTTATACTCTCCTAGGGTTTTTTAAATAAGCATATATTACTTTTTCCATTTTCTTTTAAATCTAGTTTTTAAAAATATATATATGCCACCACATTCCAAGTCATCTAAGCCAGGATTCAGGGATGAGGTCCTCATCAATCCTTCTAGAAGCAAAAGGTTCTAGGATCTGGGAAAGAAGTACTCCTTGAGCACCTACTACGTACCCAAGCACCAAGCTCAACCCTCACAAACACATCTTCAACTAATTGCACCATTTCAATGAAATGGATCTGTGTCCTTATTTGACAGTTGAATAAATTGAGTAAACGGAGTCTCAAATGGGTTAAATGACTTGCAGCGCAGTATAAACATTTAAGAACATGGGTTTTTGCATCTGATAGATCTGAGCACAAATTCCATTTCTGATGCTGTGTGACCTTGGGTGAGTAGCTTCACCTCTCTGAGGTTCATTTTTCTCATATGCACAATGGGATTAATAATATACCTAATTCACAGGGTGGTTTTGAGGAATCATTGAGATAACATATGGAAGGCACCTCCCACAGTGCCCAGCACATTGTAGGTATTCCATGAACAGCAGACACTACCATCACTATAATTATCATATTATCATTATTATTTCCTTTACCATCATCAGCAGCCAGGCTCACACAGCTAATTAAGGCCAGAACCCCCCTCCAGAGCCCTACAGGAATTTTAATCAAGATCCAGGGAACAGGCCAAGGTTGCATTAAGCCAAAGTTTGTCTGTGGGGAGTCACATGGCCCAAAGCTGTGTGTATGTGTGCTGTGTATGTGTAGTCAAATTACGTTCCCTTGAAAACTGTGATTAGAACAACAGGTCTTTGCAGTCATGGGGGGGGCCTGAATGGGAGCTACATTCATGACTCTGGTCCTAGGACAAGAGTCCCACAGGTACCTCAGGAGCATGGCATCACTTGGCAAAGTCGACTTGGGTGACCTCGAATGAGATTCAGCCATTAACAACTTCCCACTTTTGATGGTGGTGATGCACTGAGCCAAATTTGTGCAGGGCACCTGGCAGCATCCATCTCCCAGGGGAGAAGTCCGGCAGGAGCCTGGACTTGGAGTTATAAGAACTCATGACAGAAATTCTCAGGAATTAGTCATGGCCAGCTTGAGCCTTCCACCGCATCTTAAACATTTAGGAAAGTAAACTGCAACTGACAAGGTTAAAGATAGAGTAGAAAAGGTCAGAGATGTACACTAGTGATCGTTCCCCAAACACACAGCAAGATCTAATATGCGCTGGGCTCTGTGCCAGGCCTGGGGCTGTGAGACAAACTACACGTGATTCCTGCCCTCCAAGGCCTCTGAGTTACTGAAGGAAACAACAATGCTGCTGAGGCTGACGTGATGATGATAAAGGTTGACTTTTATTGAATGCTTACCACGTGGAAGGCATTGTGCTATGTACTTCAAATGCATTGTCTCATCCTTACAGAAAGCAAATAAAATAAATAACGAAGTGTTTACAGTGGGCACTGGCCTCAACACATTACATGCACCTTACATGTATACTTTTTAATTTTTATAAGAGTTTATTTGAGCCAAAATGACAACACATGCTGGACAGCAAGATCTTAAATTCTCCACACATTATTTTTTAATATTTAATTTAATTCTGATTAATTTTATTTTATTTACTTATTTATTTTTATTATTTTTTTAAAAGATTTTATTTATTTATTTCTAGAGAGAGGGGAGGGGAGGAAGAAAGAGAAGGAGAGAAATACCAATGTGTGGTTGCCTTTTGCATGCCCCAACTGGGAATCGAACCAGTGACCCTCCACTTTGAAGTCCAGTGCTCAATCTGCTGAGCCACACCTGCCAGGGCTCCACATATTATTTTTTAATCTTGCAAATAACCATACAAGGTAGGTATTATTCAAGGCTGAGGTAACAGTGGCCTCTGCAGCCAGATAGACCATGGTTTGAATTCTGAGTTTGCCAATTTATTGGTTCTATGACTTGAGTAAAGTTATTTATTCTCCACAAAGCTTGGTGACTGTCTGTAACACAGGGATTATAGCAATTCCTATTACTGTATGTGCCTTTTACATACACATTAACTCTATTCCTGTATCTTTTTAAAATCAGGTGAGATGTACTTTCCTTTTGTACAATGTACCAAAATTAATTTTATTAAATTTTACTGTTTTTGAGTATTATTTTTTTTAATGTATCCCAGGCTCAGTGTTGCCCATCTAACCAGCTACTAGGAGTGGACAGAGGGGAGGCATTGGCTGTCTCCCCTTTTCCCGAAGGCCTGGTCTTCAAGGACCCAGCTAGCTCTGGCTCCAGGTCTGTGCACACGAAGGGCCTCTCTAAGCAGCAGAAGGAGGTGTATTGACTGCCAGCTTGGGCTCAGACTCTGGTCACAAACACATCCCTGTGACTGAGAACAGGCTCAAGACATTTGTGCAAACCGCTGACAGCACAGAAGAAAAGGTCCAGGAGGCAGGCTGGGGTTGCTGATGCCCGGCTTGGGCCCCTGACTTAGGCCAAAGAAGTAGACACCTGGCTGGCACCCAGAGTTTGCCGTGACTTCTGTTCTTCTAGGACGTTGTCAAGGAGCTCTGTACCCTTCAAGACCCAGGCCTCAGGAAAGATGCCCAGCTGCCCTGCCAAGTTCTCATCCAAAGGGCAGGCCCCTTGGAGGAAGCCTTCTGAAGGGGGTGGAGGCAGGGAAGTTCTAAACAATGTGGCCAGTGATTGGGTTCTAGCAGAGAACCTAGGCCCACACAGGCTCCCAAGAGCACTGGTCCCAGACTCAGGCCACTGCCCAGCCCTTAGCTTCTCCACAGACTCCTCCAAATCTTGAGGATCAGCCACATATTCGCTCCCTCACATCCTCAGGCTTCTCAGATAATCCATGCAATTAAAAGATTCCTGACCCCAGTACCCACCCCCACTCTCATCCCTTTGCTGCCTTCGGTGAAGTTACCTCCTTCCATAGGCCTGCTGGGCCGGGAAAAGCAGCTCAAAAAGACTTCATCTAAGAAAAAGCTGGGGAAAATTAACAAGGTCACTACCTCCAGATTCTTCCTCTTACCCACATCTGCTTAGATCACACCATCTCTCTCCTGTTCATGACTCCAGTCTCCTCATTGCCATTCTGCATCTGTCACTGCCTCCCTCCAAACCAGACTGATGCCACTAAAGTTCAGGGCTGACTGTGCCAGCCCCTGCTGAGAACCTTTGAACGGCTCTTCCCTTCCCTCCAGAGAAAGTCCAGTTCCTTTAGCCTGGCATTCAAGGCCCTGCAGGATCTGTCAGTCTGGTTAGCCTCCTCTTTCCACTCCCTTCCTCACAGTGTAGGCTCAGGTAAAGCTGAACTACTTCCAAGGCAAGTCCCCAGGTAAGTGAAGTCACTTCACCCCTCTATGGTTTTGTTCACACAGCTCTCCTGCCTGTAATGTCCTTCCTCCACCCCATATACATGTCTGCTTATTGTTCATAAAGTGCTAGCATCCTCTCCTCCAGGAAGTCTTTCCTGAACACCCAGAGAGAAGTGACACTTCTTACTGCAATCCCTGGGCAGACCCTGTCTCAGTACCTGTGACATGTTGGTGATCTGGTGGGTTTGCTCAGCTATGAGACTGAATAGAGAGAGAAGATATAAAGGGAGGAGAGAGAAAGAAACCAGAAGAGGGCTCTCATCCAAAAGGGAGGAATAATAAAATGACTTTATGTCAATAAATCTGACAGTTTGAATGAAATGGACAAATTCTTTGAAAGATATAAGCTATCAAAACTCATTCAAGAAAAAAATAGAAAAAGGATCCATGGACATGGACAACAGTATGTTGATTGCAGGGGAGAAGGAAGTATAAGGGGGATAAGCAGTAAGAAAATACAATAAACTAAATGGAGGGGGTAAAACTAAAAAACAATAATAAAATAAAGTTATTATAGTATTAAAAAAATAGATCCTCTAAGTCCCCCTATTAAAGACATAAAAATCAGCCTTGGCCAGGTTGCTCAGTTGGCTACAGTGTTGTCTGGATACAACAAGGTTGCAGGTTCAATCCCCTACTAGAGCACATACAAGAAGCAACCAATGAATGGATAAACAAATGGAACAATGTCTCTCTCCTTCTCCTCGCCCTCTCTCTCTGAGATCAATTAAAAAAAAAAAAAAAGAAAGCTTTAAAAAAAAAAAATCAACCATGGGCCCTGGCTGGGTGGCGCAGTTGGTTATAGTATTGTCCCCATACGCCAAGGTTGCAGGTTCCATCCCCAGTCAGGGCACATACAAGAAGCAACCAAAAAATGCATAAATAAGTGGAACAACAAATCAATGTTTCTCTCTCTCTCTAAAATCAATAAAAATTGCCCTGGCCAGGTAGCTCAGTTGGTTAGAGTGTTGTCCCAATACACCAAGGTTGCAGGTTCCATCCCCTGTCAGGACACATACAAGATTCAACCAGTGAATGAATGTATAGATAAGTGGAACAAAAGGTTGATGTTTCTCTCTCTCTCTCTTTCTCTCTTGCTTTCTCCCTCCCCATTCTTCCTCTCTGTCTCTCTAAACTCAATTTAAAAAATTTTTTTAATTTAAAAATAAATAAATAAAGGTGGCTGGCTTCCTTGGAGAATGCTACTAAACACTTAAGGAGGAAATACTATCAATTCTATGTAAATGCAATGAAACAGGAGGTGAGTTACTAACATTTATAGAGTGCCTACTATGTGCCAAATCCTATCCTAAGCAACAGATAGGCCCAGCTTCAGCTGGAGACATGGGACAGGGTTTACCAAGGAAAGTTCTTGCCCTATGAAAAGTCTCAGGGTGCATAAGCATTAGAGACCTTCAGTCCTGGGATGGTACACATGTTACTTCTCTTCCCTGCTATATTCATGGTACACTTTGCTAATCAACTCCAGCTCCTTTCTGCTGAGTCCAGACAAGTGCTCCCAATTTTTCTAAATGTTGAACTTCCAGTTCCACCAGAGAAGCTGAAACTCAAAATGAAAGCTATTGGTCATCTCTGTTCCAGTCTAACCCCAGATGATATGGAAACTGAGCCAAGAGAAGGCAAGGGTCTTACCCAAGGCCAGAGATTCGTCACAGGGCAGACAGGTTTTTAGAAACTGATTTTTAAATAGTTTGTGTAGAGGAGTCAGTGTTTGTGTTTTATCTCTCCCACTACATAATGAGTTACTTCAGGAGAGGACCTGGGTCTAGTTTAGCTTCTGACTCTTGTTCTGCACACCAGATACACAGTAGTGTCTGCAAATGTTTCTTGACTTAAAGAGGAGGGAATGGGATGAAGGAGTTAGATGGAAGGTCTGGGTATTAGCTCCCAAACCAGGAGATGCTTCAAGTGTCTAACACTCAGAGATGCTACCTTCTCAGAATGATCCACACTGAGAACCTAGATAGAGATATTTTCAACCTAAAGATGAGGAGCTGAGGGTCTAAGGGGGACCTCAGTGTGTATTAGAATGTGTCTGGGAGGGTAGGCTGGGATAGGGGGAAAAGGCAGAAAACCATACTTGAACAACAATTAAAATTTTTAAAAAAGAAGAAGAAGAAGAAAATGTGTCTACGGTAAAAATTTTGCACCCTGGCTGGTGTGGCTCAATGGATTCAGTGCCAGCCTGTGAACCAAAGTGTCACTGGTTTGATTCCCAGTCAGGGCACATGCCTGGCTTGTGGGCCAGGTCCCCAGTAGGGGGCACATGAGAGGCAACCACACACTGATGCTTCTCTCCCTCTTTCTCCCTCCCTTCCCCTCTCTCCAAAAATAAACAAATAAAATCTTTAAAAAAAATGTTGCCATCTATAGACTAAACTTTCAAATAGCAGAAACTAAAAGAGCTTTTCAAGCCAACCAAAATATGACACTTTGATGAATTTCAACTGTTTCAAACTGCATTATCAGCTATAAATATCAAATTAATGAGGCATCAGGGAGGAAAAGTCTCTTACATCCATATCATTTATATGTGGTTTTGTTATTGAACTTTGCTGTTAAAATATGATTGATGTACTTAAGCTTTTAGGGACCAATACTGCAGAGTTGGCTTTTTAAAAGTATACAATGTATATTTTAAAAGTACACTAGTATGTCTTGCCTTGTGTGGCTCAGCAGACTGAGTGCTGGCCTATAAACCAAAATGTCGCCAGTTGAGTCCCAGTCAAAGCACATGCCTGGGTTTTTGGTCAGGTCCCAGTTGGGGCCATGCAAGAGGCAACCACATGTTGATGTTCTCTCCCTCTCTTTCTCCCTCCCTTCCCTTCTCTAAAAATAAATAAATAAATAAATAAATAAATAGAATCTTTTAAAATGAATAAATAAAAATACAAAATAAATAAAAATAAGAAAGTGCACCAGTAGAATATAAACAAATAAATTAAAATTAAAAGTGCACCTGTAACAAATAATAATAATTATTATTATAAATAAAAAGTGCACCAGTAGCGTTTAAATAGATACATCTAAAATGTAAAAATAAAACAAAACTGAGAGAGAACTGAGGCCAGGGCCACAAGAATGCCAAAGATCACCCAGAGACCCAGAGGCTATTTGCTTCTGTGGCCTCTTAAGAGATCTCATGGGGGAAACAAAGGTAACCTGTCAGTATCGGCCTGGGGCTCCGCCCAGCTTGGCATTCTCCATCACCCCCACCACCTCCCTATGCCTGTTCTGGGCCATGAGCCAGACACATTCCTCTGGCCCCCACAACTTCCGGCACTGGCAGCATGGAGTTTGAAGAAAGGGCTGAGCAAAGCAGAAACCTCCTGAGAGAGATGGCAAAAGGCAGATAGGCAACAACCACAGCAAGAGGTCTGTAACAACCAATGAGGAAACTGAGGACCAGAAAAGGCAAAGGTCTCATCCAAGACCACACAGTGAGGGGATAGTAGAGGGAGGGAAACCTCCAAGGTTGCCCCACCAAAAAAAAAAAAAAAAACCCACAAAAACAAAAATAAACTTCCTTTCTGATCCTTGCTGGATTTGATATTCTGCTAACCAAAGGCCAAGTCCCTTCCCAAAGGAGGATGGGTGTCAGGGTTTTAGAATCCCTGAGTACCAGAAGAACCTGGACTTAAGAGCTCCTTCAGTTCCTCAGGAAAGAATCTTAGTGGTCTCATCTCTAGTCCTTTCCTCTCTCTTCCCTCAAGTCACTCACTCACCACAAAAGTAGGGAGTAGGACAGAGGAAATGAAACCCAGGTCTGTCTGGCTCTGGGCTGACTCTCCCACCCCCACCCCTTGCTATCTCAAGGCTGGTCCCCAAGTTCTGTTTCTGTTTTCAACTTTGCCCACCTCCCAGTCCCCACTGCTTGAGGCCTGGGAGGTGGGGAACAACTAAACACCCTAGGTTCCCCAGTGCTTACCCTCCAGTACCACCTCTTTGCCTGTCTTCTTCAGAACCTGCACCGCCTCATCATGGGTGGCAGAGGAAAGGTCTTCCCCATTCACGGACAGGATAGCATCCCCCACAAAGAGGGCCTCTGTCTGGTCAGCTGCCAGGCCCTTGAAGATCTTGGAAATGAGAATAGGCATCTTGTTCTCCCGGCCTCCTGCACAGGCATAGAAAGAGGATAAAACTGAAGCAGACACTCCAACTCTTGGGAGTCATGTCAAGGCAAAATTATTTTTGAAGGCCTCCTGAGGTGCCCATGCCAGTCTGAGAAAGCATAGATGGGAGGGCAAAGAGAATTTCAGCAAAGAATCTTAGAAGTCTGAACAATTTAAAAAAAAATTAAAAAAGGAATCTTAGAAGTTTAAGACATTAATAGTACTAATAAGATATTTTCTTTTCTAAGGTTAAAAAAACCTTTTATTTGTAAAGACTGAAGTGATTATATGCAAATTTGAACAGCTAGATTATACAAGAAATTGCTTGAAAATTCCGTTTTTGATCTCTTCCAAGAGTTGGGAGTCCATTATACATGTTTTGTTCTTTCTTTAGACCTAGAAAAAATACACGATCTTTCAACAGGTGATTTATTCTTCCCTTTCCCACATATAGAAATCCTTAGGATCCCTCAGACAGTTCCATCTGGAACAAACATTCCTCTTCTCCCCCAGCCAGCCCCAGAGGGTTCATCTTCACAAGTTCTGCAACTAGAGCAGGATTAACACATGTGAATGTTTCCTCACTGGGAAAAAGTCATTTTCTAAATTCTTAATATTATAGTTCAGTTACTGGATCTTTTGGTCCAATGCTTTGGGTGTTCACCAGTGTTTGACTAACTTATAAGGTGCTTTGGTAAATTTTTCTTTAATATTTTGCATTTTAAGCAATTTTGCCACAGTGAAAGGAAACCCATTGATATCCCATAACTTGGCATTATGATAAAATTAGCTATTGCCATGGTTTCAAGTTTCACAATCCAGGATCCAGGCTGGGAGCCAAGGCCTTAAAGTCTAGAGATTTCAAAGGCCTATCTGAATTGCATCTCTGATGCAAAAAAAAACAACAAAAAGATAATGCATTTTACTGAATTGCTTTATTGCCAAACTCTTGAATATCCATCTAAAATAAGAAATAACAGTTCACATTAGTACTAAGTGCCAAACTGTGCTAAATGCTGTTAATGGTGTTTCATTGCATCTTCACAACACCCCAATCACATACACATGCTCAGTTTCCTATCAGGAAAATTGAAGGGTGGAGAGAAGTGTGGAGAGAAGCCCCTTGCCCACCCAAGG
Source organism: Anoura caudifer (assembly GCA_004027475.1). Classification (NCBI taxonomy): domain Eukaryota; kingdom Metazoa; phylum Chordata; class Mammalia; order Chiroptera; family Phyllostomidae; genus Anoura; species Anoura caudifer. Next base: position 127,334 of record PVKU01002809.1, on the reverse strand, counting down.
TCATCCAGCTAGTAAGCGGAAAAGCCAGTACGTATTTGAACCTAGGTCTCCCAGCTTCAGAACCAATACTGTTGACCCTATGGCAGACTGAAAGTAGGACCCTCGGATATCACACAGTGGTCCATCTCCAAAATACTGAAGGTGGGGAGCTAGTGGCCCAGAGAAGGTGGTCATTATTCCAAGGTTACAAAACAAATCAGTGGCAGATGCAGGATTGGAAGTCTCTCCTGACCCCCACGCAGGCCCAACAGTTTGCTCATTGTACTTGCACAGAGCTTGAGGCCTAGGAAAGGAAGGGGTTTCTATTTATATTTGCCCTGCTCTGCCTGAAACTGGGGACTTCAGTTCAATGTGAAACTATGATCATTCCTGGCTGCCTCAGCTGGGCTGGACCCTAGAGGGGAGGTTATCATAGCCACAACAGCAGCCCAATCTATATATACAAGGACTTGAATGAACCTGGCACTTCCCCGATGCCTCCTAAAAGTAACTTCACCCGCACCTTGAAGTATGGCGCTGGGGTGTAGCTTTATGTGACCTCAGAAAGTCTCTGCTCCTTTCTAAATTTATTTGTCTATCTGCAAAATGGCACCCTGAATTTAACTGTAAGCTCCTGCTTTGACACATTAAGTGCACAATATCTGGATTGATCTGTTGCCCTATCCTATGCTGGAGTTTAGGGGTAAGGCTGGTGCCCACTCCCTGGATTCCCCATTTTCGTCTTTTATACCCCTTTGGTTGGCTACATAGGGATTTGCCCTTCCACGGCAAAGATCAACTCCCCAGGGCACTATCTAGTGGCCTGATAATTAAGATTCAAATCCCAGCTTTGCTACTCATCAACTGTGTGATGCTAGGAAAATCATTTATTTTTCTGAGTCTCAGTTTCTTCACCTGCAAAACAATGATTATGCTCCCTACCTTTTACTACTTGTTGCCAGGATGAAGTGGATTATGAGCCTAGAGTACTGAGCACAGCACTTAGCACACACCACCATACCCACCCCCTCACCCAGGCCAAAAGGTCTGGAAGCACAGGAACAGAGCCAGCACCATGAAGATGGAACAGTGCACATCCAGGATGATACAAAGGCTGACACCCTTTTCCAAGGCAGACAGCACACTGCTGGGAGCTGAGCCCATGAGAAGTAACTGTGACAGGAATCGTGAACCCAACAGCTGGGTTGTGCAGGGATTTTAAGCACGACATCTAGTTGCTTTGGAAATCGCTCCTGGAGTCCATTTTCCCTCTTATCTAACAGCAATAGTTAACCAGGCACCTACTATGTGCTGGCAGGGTGAGTGCTTTAGACTCCTTTTCTCATAGAAACATCACAACTCTATCATAAGCCTCATTATATAGTTGAGGAAATTGAGGTCCAAAGATGAGAAGTGACATGAGTTCACACAGTTGATCCTCAAATACGGACTAGTTGTACCCTAAAAAAAGCTGTATTGGCAGCTGAGAGCTCACAGAGACAAATAACAATTATGTTCACCCCTCTCAATTCTGTTCAAAGTAGAGATAGATGGTCAGATGGAGAAGCTCAAACCCAGCTCTCTGCCTAGGTACACAGCATTCCTGGGTCCTTAGATTTCTATGCCCTTTCTAGCCCCCTGTCTGTAAGCCCAGACGGTGCCATGCACCCCTTTACTTTGAACTCCAGGCCTTACCCCTAGCCCCCACCTTGTTTGTGTCTGGCGTACTTCCCCCTCCCTGCCCTAATGACCTCCCAGGCCTCAATCCCTTTTCTCCATCCTTTGCTCTTCTGGGGGCCCCTCTTGTCCTTCATATCCACGCAACCCCTAAGAGATAACCTCTCTCAGATCTCTATGCTTCTATAGAGAACTCCCACCCACATGTCCTTGGTGCGTCCCCAACCCCTCCACACCTCTTCCTTTTCGACTGAGACCTCGGACTCTCGAAACTATCCGACCTTGGTGCTCGGGATGCCCTCGGTTGCCTCTGTCCCCTCAAACCCCCTTACCCCCAGACAGAAGTCCTCCAACTCCATGTCCTTGGTACACCGCCAGCCCCTGAGACCCATGCGCCCTTGGTGCCCCCTCGCCCACCTTTGATGCTGATGCCCAGCCCGCCAGTGTCGGCCTTGCGCACAGTCACCCGGCGCCGCTGGAGCTGCAGCGCCTCGGGCAGCTGCGGGGGCGCCGCGCCCGATTCCGCGGCGCCGTTGAGCTGCGCGGGCTCCGGCTCCCGCTGGGCGCCAGGCTCCAGACCGGCCTCGCCGTCGGCGGGGCTCACGGTCAGCGTGTCTTCCGCCAGATTAAGCAGAACCCTCTGCCACCGCTCGCTGCCGGCCCCCGAGCCCACCCCGGTGCGCAGTTCCAGCAGCCCGGTACGCGGGGCGCGCCTGCCTGACGCCATCTTCGCCTACGAGCCCCCGGGCCGCCGTGTTCACCCTGCCCTGCAGTGCCCGGCCCGGTCCAACGAAATGCCCAGGACAGAGGGCACCGGGGGCCCGCTGGGCCAGCAGCCAACCTACCCCCAGCCGCTGGGGGTGGAGCCTCTGGGGGCGGGGCCATCTGGGAGTGTGGCTAGGGTGTGGGGCGTGGCCGCGGGCAAGCTAGCCGCGGGGTGGGGTGAGCCGAGGATCCCAAGGATGTTAAGTGTGGGACATTTGTGGGGTGGGATCACAAGGGCGTCGGGGCGAGGACACGAAGGAGAGCAGCCGGTGAGGTGCGGGAGCTTGGCGGGCCGTAAAGGGGGCGGAACTTCGTGTCAGGGTGGCAGCCCTAAGATCCTGGGGAGAAGAATCTGCTGGGCTTGGCCGTCGGGGTCCGTGTCCGTAGCTCAGGCACGTAGGAGCACAAGAAAAAGACACAAGAATCCTGGTGCAAGGCTTTGGGCTTCAGGGCAGAGCTACCTATGGTAGAGCGCTCGATCTCAGGGACACGTCTTGAGTTTCAGTGGTAGACGTGGAGCAGCGGGAGCGGTTGCAGCTGACTTCCCACTGTGCGGCCAGAGCATTGGTCTGTAGGCGTAGTTTATTATGGGCGTGGCTTTAACGCTTACAGGCCACGCCTACTGGTATGAGAGCGAGCTCTGTTTAGGGTTCAGGGAGGAGGTCGACACAGTTCCCACTTCCAAGGGAGTTTAGAAGAGTAATTTAACTCCCTGATGAGTTCACAGTCGAACAGAGAAAGAATCTGAAGTCCTACACTAAGAGACTGGAAAACCCCAAACTACTCCTGGTGTGAGGGGAGAGGACTGGAAGGTGGGACCCTGGGTCAGAGACCTGGTTTAGGGTCCCTGCTCAGACACGGTTAGCTCCATATCGACCTTGGTCTCATCACTTCCCATTCTCTAAGCCTAACTTTGCTCACCTGTGAAATGGGAGTCATAATAATGCCCACCTCATAGGGCTTGTGTCAGGATTAAATCGATGTGAAGACGTGTTAAAAACTGTAAATCCCTATGGAATCAATATCATTACTTTCATTTATTGAATGCTTACCATTGGCCAGGGATAGATCAGAATATTTTTATGCATTATTTCATCTTTACAGTATCCTTGCAGTGTAGCTATGAATAACCCCGTTATACAAAAGAGAAAACCTGGACTGAAAAGCTCTAATTGGCCCAGGTCACACTGACCTACTCTGCTTGACAGCTGCCAAATACTGAAGTGAGGCATAATAGTTATTAGAAAAATCCCACTACATCTGCACACGTCAATCAGCCCTCATACCTACTCCTGTCTCCATCCTCCACTCCTAGCTGGAACGCGTTCAATAAATAGTGAGGGCCACATCAGTACGTAAACTCCCTGCATCTTCAGAAAGCACCATCCACAAAAGATACCATCAAGAAAGAAAAACTCACAAGAAAACAGGTATATATACAAATTGTCTACAGCAAACTTATGTTTGCAAATAACCAGAGATGAACCCAAGCATGCAACAATAGGGGAACGGCTCTATACCACCAAAATCCTCTGAGACCACCTACAGAATAACCAATTGAGCTTCCTGGCCAGGGCTATGCACTGATATTTTAAAAGCACGACTATACTTAAAGATTTCAGAACAGCCTGAGAAATACGGGGGTTAGCACTTGTGATAAATGAAAATTACAATCTACTCAGCTTTGGAAACTTCTCATTATGGTAGGGAAGTGGGGGAGAAGGGATCAGGCAGGAAACAAGGGACCAGAGGGAGGTGAGACTTTTCCCAGGACCAAAGCCTGGAGCCAGATCTTTAAAAGTCCCCCCACGTATTGCCCTGCTTTAAAAGGACTTAATGAGCTCCAGACAAACTTGGTGAGGGAGCCCTGATACAGAGTTCCTCCCCTGGGGACTGTTTTCTGTGGTTATAATGGGAAGGGAGGAAGGAGAGGGGTGATGTGTGCAGAATAAGAGTAGGATAGCAGAGCAGAGAAGAAGGACGTAGAGGCAAAGAAAACAGTGATGTGCATGTGTGCATGATCACACAATATGGTAGTGCCAGTCAGCTATGTGCCTGTCAGCCCACCCACAGAAACCCTGTAGCTGGAGGAATGCTCCACTCCTCCCTCCACTGTGGTCAGCTGATGCCTCTCTGTGGCTCAGAAATTGTCCTCCCAGACACACACGCACACACACAGGCCTGGCTCCCCACCAAACCCCAGGGCAGAGCTTCCAGAGGAAATCAGTTCACTCCCAAGGGATGAGAGAGGGGGAAGGGAAAAGGAAGGAGGGAGGGGAGCTGCCCAGCTCACCAGTTTTGAGTTCTCTACTTCAGGCCCTGCAGGCTCAAGCCTTTGGACCAAGAGTCAGGCAGAGAGGCCTCTATGCACAGGCTCCAAGTCAGGGAGCAGAGATTCCTACACTCCTGGCCTGCCAGACCGTATCATGGCAGCAATAATGAGAGTTAACAGGACAAACTGCTTGGATCATCTCAATTAACCTTCAAGATAGTTCTAGGAAGTAGATCCTGTTATCTCCACTAAGCAAATAAGGAAACTAGGGCTCAGGTAAATGATGTAAAGCCCAAACAGTCAGGCACTAGAACTCACTGTGACACCATGATGCACCCTGGGAGAGGTTTGGATCTTCCTGGAGGGTGGGAGGCTTTCAAAGTCTAAGATTCCATGGGGGCCTGTGGGATGGAAACCGAGTGCTTCCCTTAGATGTCACCTTTTAACCTTCATTGCAGCCTTTTAAGGCAGGCATTATAATCTCCATTTTACAGGTGAGAAAACCCAGGCTCAAAGAGGGGAAATGACTTGTCGATAGTCATATAGTCTGACACGGATCCCAGCTCCTCGGGTCCCACCCGGGGTCTGTGGCAGTATGGGTGAGATGAGATAAACTCACATGGACTACCAAGTCCTGTGGAGGAAGAGGGATGGCACGGCTTCTCTCTCAAGAGGAGAAAAAGCCTCAGAGCGCCTTGGCCACCCTCTCAAGAGGAGAGTGCCTCAACCCTTGCCTTGACAAGCTTTTATTGGGTTTAATTTACACAGGAATACAGGGTGTGTTGGAAACCACCCTGCCTGGTTTCAGAAGCTGTAAGCCCCCCATGACTAAGACTGGATGAGCGACCTTCGGACCATAAAGCACTAAGGAGACAAGGCTTATCTCCCTGGCAGGAGCGCCACTTCTGCTCCTTTTACTTCTTCCATAACTGGCCTCCAATTCTTGATCAGTTAGCCAATGACGGGTAAGATTCCCTAAGGGGGGAATGACCTAAGACAGGCATGATCACGTGGAGGCCCCAAGGAAGGACTTGGGGGCCTAAAACAAAAGGGGGTGATGGACCCTCAGCTTTGATGTAGCCTAAGTCCTCATTCTGTCTGCAAGAAGCCTCATAATCTCTTGTCTGCCTTACTCCCCCTCCTGACTTAAGCCTGAGACAATGCCTTAAGCCTGAAACAATGCTGATGGTGGGTGCCGCCCTGTGATGGAAAGGGCGGGTTCCCTAGGGTGATCAGGCCTAAGAAAGAATATGTAAAATCCTGTGAAACCTGCTTTGTTTAGAATGCTCTCAATTAAATGATAAGGGTCCAAGCAAGAAATGAGTTTGTTCCTCAAAGTTTTACGGCCCTTTAGCTCTCTGACCCTGACTCAAAATAGGCCCTCAGAGTTCTTTGTACATTATCTATTGTTTGATCCTTACTGCCTGATAATGATTAATGAGCTTTACCTGTATTCCTGTGCAAAAAGAACTTAATAAAAGCCCATTGAGGAAAAGGCTCTTGGCCTTTCTCTGTCCCTGCAGGCAGAGCCCCCCCACAAGTGTGTATACAAAAGCTCATCAATCATTGCCAGGCAGAAATGATTAAACAATAGATAACATTCAAAGAACTCTGAGGGCTTATTCTGAGTCAGGGTCAGATAGTTAAAACTTTGGGGAACAAACTCCCTTCCTGCTTGGACACTTATCATTTAAATTGAGGGTATAAGCAAGGCAGGTTTCACAGGATTTTATGCATTCTTTCTTAGGCCTGATCACCCTAGGGAACCTGCCCTTTCCAGCACAGGGCCCCACCCACCTCCAGCATTGTTTCAGGCTTAGGTCAGGCAGGGGAAGTAAGGCAGCCAAGAGGTTAGGAGACTGCTCACAGACAGAACGAGGACTCAGGCTATGTCAAAGCCTAGGGGCGAGAGTCCATCAGCCCCTTTTGCTGTAGCCCCCCAAGTCCTTCCCTAGGGCCCATGTGATCATGCCTGTTTTAGGTCATCCCTCTCTTGAGGAATCTTACCCATCATTAGCTAACCAGTCATCTGCCTGGGGCCAAGCAGGGTGAAGAGAAAAGGGGCAGAGGTGGTGCCCCTACAAGGAAGATAAGCTTTGTCTCCTAAGTGGCTTATGGTTCCAAGGTCCTCTACTCAGCCTTAGCCACCAGGGATTACAGTTTCTGAAACCAGGCAGGGCAGTTCCCAACAACAGTCAATACAGGACAGAGCCCAAATATGAAACAGATTATCCCAGATTCCTTAGCTTTAGCCCTTTGTACTGAGCTACTCAAGATCTTAGTTAAGCCCTGGCTGGCATAGCTCTGTGGATTGAGCGCAGACTGTGAACCAAAGGGTCACCAGTTCAATTCCCAGTCAGGGCACATGCCTGGGTTGCAGGCCAGGTCCCCAGTGGGGGCCGCATGAGAGGCAACCATACATTGATACTTCTCTCTTTCTCTCTCCCTTCCCCTCTCTAAATATAAATAAAAAATCTTTAAAAAAAAAATCTTAGTTAAAACCAGAACCTGAGAATTTCAGAGAATTCAAATTATAGGCTTGTGAAATTTAGTGTAAAACAATGTTAGCATTGTAAAATCCTGATGTGTAGTAGGGGATCCACCAAATATCACCAAGTTGAATTCCCCCACTGCACCCTAAGTAAGAAGAGCCTTTATAGCACCTTTAGAACTCTGTCTCTAGCCTGAGTTTGGATGCCTCCAGTAACAGGAAGCTCACCTCTCCACAAGACAGCCTATTTCAGTTAAGAAGCCACACCCACCCTGGCTGGTGTGGCTCAGTGGATTGAGCACTGGCCTTGGAACCAAAAGTTCACCAGCCCAATTCCTGGTCAGGGCACATGCCTGGGTTGCAGGTTCAATCCCTAATCAGGGCATGTATGAGAGGCAACCAATCAATGTTTCTCTTCCTTCCTTTCTTTCTCCCTCCCTTCCCCTCTTTTTAAAAATAAATTAATTAAATCTTGAAGAAGAAGAAGAACAACAACAACAACTCCCCGCAACCCAAGACAAGGCAGAGAGAATGAACTCACACTTTTAACTTTGCTGTGTTGGTGCTGCCTTCTTAAAATGCCTGTTCAAATTAAAGTTGAAAGAAATTTTAATAATTCTCCCATAATCATCCTATTCATTTCCTTCCCAGGACTCATCACAATTTGTACTTCAGCCCTGGCTGGTGTGGCTCAGTGGATTGAGCACCAGCCTCTGAACCAAAAGTTTGCTGTTTTGATTCCCAGTCAGGACACCATCCTAAGTTGTGGGCCAGGTCCCCAGATGGGTGTGTGTGAGAGGCAACCAATTGATGTATCTCTCCTTCTCTTTCTCCCTCCCTTCCCATCTCTCTAAAATAAATAAATTAATTAAATTAAATTAAATAAACAATTTATACTTCATGCTTCAAATATTTGTTTGCTTGTCCCTGGTCTATATCCCAATAAAATTGTGTACTTATATAATTCCAGTTTTATTACAACTAAAGAAAGGTTTACAATTTTCAGAATCAACGATTCCACTATCATACTTCACTTATATCCCCAAATATGACAGAGAAGATCTATAATGGTTGATACAATCAATCTTATCTAGTTATATTTGAGATTTACATGTAGCAAGCCTTAACAAATTGATAATCTTTTTATTTACATATTATATATTATATGATCTAGATGTTACAAAAATATTGTGCATCAAAATAGGTTTTGCCATATTCCTTTTTTTAATCCTTACCTGATAATATGTTTATTGATTTGAGAAAGAGAAGAAGGGAGACAGAAAGAGAAATATTAATGTGAGTGAGAAACATCCATCAGTTGTCTCCCATATGCACCGCTACTACAGATCAAACCCCAACCTAGGCATGTGCCCTAACTAGGAATTGAACTCAAAATCTTTTGGTGTATGGGACAATGTTCCAAAAAACTGAGCCACCTGGCCCGGGCTGACATATCCCTTTCATTCTTAGCAGCTCAGTAAAGTATTTTTAGATTTTATACAGCACTTTTAGTTTGGGTTTTTTTTTTTGGGGGGGGGTATTTGTTTCTCTTTTGTTTTTCTTTTTTTGAGCAAGAGAATTGTTCAGAGTAACTAATCCTCTGAACTGTTGGTTGATTTATATTTTTAAAAGATCCTTCTGGCCACTAAGGAGAGTGTAGACAAGATGAGGGGGATGCATTGGAAACAAGGAGACCATTTAGGAGAGTATTCTAGTTATATACAGGGTCTGGCATAAGTAACGCTTGCTTGAGTGTGGTTGGTAGGGTAACAATATGGTTGTAATAACTTACAGTTTTAATTTGAGCATTTCAACTAAAATGTCATATGGCATGCTTGAGTGTGATATTGTTATGTTACAGAATTACATGCTTATGATTTTGTAATAAAAGATTTTATAATAAAAAGGGAGCATTATTTATGCCAGACCCTGTATTACTATATAAAATACAATCCCAGTGAAATGCTTAAAACAATTACAGTAAATTCTATTTCTTACTATTTGCCTTGTGGCAGGGCTCAGTGGGGACAGCTCATCTCTAGTCCACATATTGTCAGATGGAGTAGCTTGACTAGAAAATGGAAGATCCACTTTCAAGATGGCTCACCGCAAAGCTAGCATGTTGATGTGGACTCTGGCTGGAAGCTCAGGTGGCCTGGGAACCGGGGGTTTCTATTCCTCTTCATGAGCTGCTGAGCTTGCCCACAGTATGGTAGTTGGGTTGCAAGATAGTGTCCCAAGAAAGCAACATGAAAGAACATGGTGTTTTCATACTCTGGGCTGAGAAGTCATATTAATGTCATTTCTGTTGTTACTCTATTGGTCCAGACAATCACAAAGGTCTTCCCACATTCTACAGGAGGGGAATTTGACTCCACCTTTTGATGGAAGAATGACGAAGTTCCAGAAGAGCATGTAGGATGCAGCCTTCTTTGGAAAGTTCAATCTGCGCAGAGGCTGTTGAACTTGTCAGTATGGCAGTGGCAGTGACCTGGACTATAGAGGTGGCTGCAGAGAGGATGGTGAGGAGTAAATACAATTAAGAGGTATTGAGGAGGTTAAGACTTGCTGATGGCTGGCATGAAGAAGATGAGGGAGAGTCAACAACAGAAGACTTTAAAGTGGCTCTGACTGGTGTGGCTCAGTTGGTGGGGTGTCGTACTGAAAAGTGAAGGGTCGCTGGTTAATTCCCAGTCAGGGCACATGCCTGGGTTGCAGGTTTGGTCCCCAGTTGGGTTGCCTGCAAGAGGCAACCGATCACTTTTCTCTTTCACATCTATGCTTCTCTCCCTGTCTTTCTCTTTCCCTTCCCACATCTCTAATAAATAAATAAATAAATAAATAAAATCTTTAACACAGAAGAAGACTTTAAATAAATTGCATGACAGTCTAAGATAACTTAGGAAGAGAGTATAGAAAAAGAACCAAAAAAAGAACCAAGGGCTGAGTGCTGGAGTACAAATCAAGAAGAAGAGGAGAAAGCAAGACTAGATGACCATCTCAGGAAGCAGGACATTTGCTGTTGGGTGTGTGTTTTGTTGTTGGGAGAAGGGGGATGTGTAATTAAGAGAGGGTTTTTCTCCTAAGCCAGACAAAAATCCTAGGCCTCTAATTCTGGACCCAGAACAAGAAAATAAACCTTGTGGGGTAATGATGATGGTCTGTGCTTGGTTTTAAGGAGGCTCTTGTGAGGAGCAAGAGACTTTTAGTGAATGAAAGTACAGAGAACAGGAACTGGGGCAATGGGTTTGTTTTTTTTTTTTTCTTGAATATAATGAGGAGTCAGAACAGTGTTAAATAAAGCTTGGCAGAAACAGATTCAAAGTCATGGTCTAAGAATTTTTAGTCCCAATCCAGCATTTCAGGAGGGATTGGACCAGAGGCCCTAGAGAGCCTTACCAGCCCTGTGCCCCCTAGCCCACTATTAGTCCCTTGAAAAAGCCATTGTCAATGAACTGGGGACAGGCTGATGCTAGATTCAGCATCCTAGCACCACATCTGATAGATGACAGCAGAGGGCAGCAGAGAGTCAGGGCTGCAGGGTCTTTGGCAGGCTGGCCATCTAGCCTAGGCAGAAGATGAGAGTCCAGATAGAATTGGGTGAGTAGTGAAGATCCTTAAGAATGCCACTTCTATAATATTATAAATATGCGTGGTGTCAGATGGATACTAGATTTATCGGTGTGATTATTTTAAGTTATAGAAATGCCTAACCATTATGCTGTACACCTGAAACTAATGTAAAATAATATTGACTGTCAAAAAAATAATAATAACATTGAGATTAACAGAACCTTCTATATTAGATGATTTTTTTGAAAAAAAATTAGACTATTACACAGTGGTTGACCAATTCCTCTTTCTAATATCCACAACTATTATCTAAAAATCTATCATTTAAAAAAATCTTTATCCTGGCTAGTGTGGCTCAGTGGGTTGAGCACTGGCCTGTGAACCAAAGGTCACAGGTTCAATTCCTGGACAGGGCACATGCCTGCACTGCAGGCCAGGCGTTAGGGTTGGGGCATATGGGAGAGGCAATGGATCGATGTTTCTCTCCCTCCCTTCCCCTCTCTCTAAAAATAAATAAATAAAATATTTTTTAAAAATCAAAATAGTGTTAGTTTCCCTTAAAGTCACTCCTCCCCTGAGCAGTCCTTACTGCTCACTCAGGTCACCAATCACCCTTCTTGGATTTACCAAAGCAACCTGGTATCAGACAAGAAGCAAAAACCCAGCATCTGAAGATGCTTCACAACCCACCAGCTATGTGGCCTTGGCCATTTAGCCTCTCTGTTTTTCAGTTGCCTATCTGAAAAATCAGGATCATAATGGTACCTACCTGTTAAGGTTGGCGTGAGGATTAAATGAGATAAGACCTAGAAAGTGCTCAGCACCATTACTAAAGAGTGAGTTGGCACAATACATGTTCAGTTATTATTATTGTTATTGTTATTACTGCAGCTACTATGCCCCCGTGATCGTCCACATCCACTCTGGTGTCATTCCCACAGATTCAACCTCCTAAAAGCAATCTCCATCTCCACTTCCCAGGCCCATCCCTGCCTACCATGTCACAAGCATTTTTGTGACACGACCCCCCCCCTCTCTTTTAGGGGCTTGTTAAAAAAGTCTGCTGGGTCCCATCCCAGAGTTTCTGATTCAGAATTTGCATTTTTTAGCAGGTTCCCAGATGATGATGATGTTGTGCGCCAAGAATACATTTTGACAACCTCTGCTTCTCAGGTCTTCCAGCATCTCTGATTCAGGGGCCTTTAATCCAAATTTTCTCAAGACTGGTATGGCTCTAGGAGTGGAGAGGTTGCAGGCTGGAGTATGAAAAGGGAATTGACCTCCAGTTCCAGTATTTGTCCTTTACCCTGGAGTCTGCTAGGCTAATCCTAGGGCCTGAAAATCCCACACTCTGGTTCCTCTCTCAATCCCCACCCAACACATACACACCCCACCAATCACTCATTGCAGGAGTCCCAAGCTGTGGAGGGGACACCCCTGGGCTCAGAGCTCACCCACCCTCACACTGCATCCAGAACGACCCTTTATTCCTTTCCTCACAGATGTTTCACTCACCCTCCTCTCTGCTCTGAAATTCCCTCAAAAGCATTCACTAGTAATTTTTCCTAATCACAGTAATTACCTCATTACTTTGATATTAATAGACTTCACTGGGCATCAAGGAGTCAATTGAAAAGTTCCCAGGCCCTGTGTGTGGGGAGGTACTGCTGGAGTCAGTCCTGCAGGAGACGGCCTAGCTGCAACCCTATGGTTCACCCCAGCTCGCTTCCCCCCACCCCCCAGCCTTCCCTCTCTCATGCTCTTGTCCATGTCAGATAAGCCTGACTCCTGAGAAATGATGGAGACCAAATCGCCCACTTCCCAGAGGCCTGGAGTCACACAGCAAAATAGAGGCAGCATCTAGAAGGCGATCCAGGACTCCTGGCCACCCAGGGCAGCCCTTCCCTGAAGCTACACCTGAAGACAGATCTGACTTGGAGACATTCCAAAGCCTAGTCTAGATAGGAGAGTCTAGATAGGAGTTAGGGGCAACCAGGGCCCACTCCCAAGAATTCCTTGGCAGGAACCTTTCCAAGCTCCACCCTTCACCTTCCAATAATGACTAGTACTTATTGAGTGTGGTCCATAAACTTTCCAGGGGAAAACTTACTTAATCTTCATAGCATCCTATGAGGTAACTACTGTTATTGAACCCATTTTACAGATAAGTAAACTGAATCACAGCCTCGAATAAGGTTACACAATTGTATCTGGTAGAGTCCTTGGGGAAGACTTCAGGCCTGAACCAATCTACTGCTGCCCAGAGATCCTACCCTCCCCATCTTGAGGCTTTCTTATCTCTAGCAGTTCCTCCAACCTCTTTGGAGATTCCAGAATAATATTGAGATTAGATCATACAGAGGGCTCAGTATCCAGCATTATCTTACCTCTTTCTTGTGACTCTTTTCTGTGATAAAGATTTAATTAGCCCCATTTCAGATGAGGAATGAGAACTTAGGTGATCTGCCCAAGGATTTACTCTCTGTAGCAGATCTGGAATTAATTCTTGTGGACCTGATTCCCAAGTGTACTCTTCTAAACCATGAGACTCTTCTGCAAGCACCCTCCTCTCTAGGCCTCAGTTTCCCCATCTGTAGTAATCACAGGGACTGTTCATTGATGAGTGCTCCCTGTTTGCCAGACACCAGTTTGCCACAGTCCCTCCCGGCCTGTTGCACTTGATCTCATTAATGTATTTGAATCTCTGACCCATTACAACCATGGAGTGATACTGCCTTAGTCATACCTGCCCACTCTCAAGTGGATAAGTGGGTTTCCAAGTCCAAGGCTGTCTAAGAACATTGCCTGGGATGGAGGAAGGGACAGCCTTGGCAGACAGGCTGCCCAGGGCAAGGCAGGCCAGGGCTAAGTGACTGGGCAGTCAGAGATTTGACTAGCCAAGCTGGTCAGGGTGTGGAGGCAGCATAGAGGATCCTTTGTCAGGCCAGAAGCTGCAAGGCTGCCCCATCCCCACCATCTGGCTCCAGCTCCAGCCCAGTGATGCATGATGGGGAAATGGGGTGGGGCTGCTGGAGGCTGCCCACCTGCTCTGACTCCTGGGATAAGCCAACCCAAGACCTCCCAGGCCCATCTGGCCAGCATATCCCTGAGCCCTGACCACCCCTGGGGACGCCTTTTGACAGGCTGAAATTGGCCAGGAGTGTGGCCAGCCTGTCAAGGTCACAGGTCACTGTTAATCTACCAGAACAAGGGAGGGCAGGCCGGTAGGCAGGCAGCCGTTGTGGGCAAAGCCCTGGCAGTTCCTGCTGTTTGCTCTGGTGGCCCTGGAGAGAAATTTTCCTCTTCTGGGAGTCAGGGAGGTGAGCTAGAAAGAACACAGGACTCTAGGAAATTGCAGATGCTCACATCTTGCTACCTAGCAATTCTATTTCTAGGTGGGGACTCCAGAGAAATGCTCAGGCACATGCTTGAGGTGTCATTGCAACACTGCGTGTGATAGTGAAACATTGGCAATAACCTAAGTGCCCATGAGTAGGGCATTTAGTAGGGGACTGAGTAAATATAAGAACCTAGACCATCTTCCTCAATGATACTCAACTATTGGTTCTGAGAATTGAGCACCCCCCCCCCCACCGTCAACATGACTTGATTTTTTGTTCCAGGAAATTCTTGCCTGGGAAGATAAACCTGTAAACCAATAAATAACTTCATTATTTGCCTCAGGAAATGTTTGTTTGTTTGTTTGTTTAGAGGGAGGGAAACATCATCAATTTGTTGTTCCACTTATATATTCATTGATTGCTTCTTGTTTGCTCCCCAACCAGGGATCAAACCCACAACCTTGGTGTGTATAGTGACAACACTCTAACCATCTGAGCTACCCAGCCAGGACCCTGAGGAAATTCTTGCAAACCAATTTGTTTAGGCAAACACTTTGCTCACCTTGGCAAGTACCTCTCCTTCAGCCATTGCTATTATTATTAATAATATTGGGAGGAGCAATGAATAAGAAATGTGGGGGTAGGGAGAAGGACAATATCATATTATAACTAAGACTCGGAAGGTGAAGAGGGAGAGCGAAGGCCCAGACACAGTCACTCCAGAGTCCTCTGATTCCATGCAGCAGGCGGAGGACTTCAGAGGCCACAGGCCTGATTGGAGGGAGACCTGGAAGTGGGCCTGGCTCAGTCCAGGTGTGCCTCTGAGCACTATATTTTCATCAGCCTCTCTGCTGTTGAAACTGTGGTGTTATCACTCAAAGGTAGAGAGAAATGTATCCCTTTGAAATAGGTTGTCTTACCAATTGAGTGGCTGGGTGAAGGTCAGGTTTCTGCTCCCAACCTCTCCACCCTCCTTCCACGGGATCTTGTATATGCTATTTGTTCCCTTTTCCTGGGCATTCTTCCTTCCTTACCTGGTTATCTCTCACTGAACACTGAGAATTTTTCTCCCCAGCTGCTTTCACAGGGACCCTTCCTGATTAATTAGAATTTCATGGCTTCAGAGTTCTATTAGTTAGAATTCACAACCAGAGAATTCTATTGATTGGAATTTTATGGCACCAGAGAAGTATTGATTAGCATTACATGGCCCCAGAATTCTATTACTTAGAATTTTATAACTTGAGAATGCTATTGATTTGAATTTCATGGCATCTTAGTGTTCCAGCAATGAATGCCTCCCCCAGACAGCCACATGGGCCACTTAGCTCTCTGCTCAAACTGTCACCTTCTCACCCTCACCTCCCTATTTCAAATTGTCTGTCTGCCACCCTCTCCTGCTTTATTTTTCTCCATGGCAATCACCACATCATATCAAATATGTTACTTACCGCTTCTTGCACTAGGATGTAAGAAGCTCCAGCAGGGCAGGGATTTTTATCAACCTTGCTCACTGCTGTATCCCCAGGGCTGGAACAGTGCTTGTCACACAGTAGATACTCAATAAATATTTGTTGAATATTTATAAATGAATGAACTGCTGAATGAATAAAATGTTGCAATTATTACATAAAGGCATCATATAATCCTTTTTATCTTTTCTTTTTCTAATCATTTTTAAAATAGTGACTGTAAATGTATCCACCTACCTTCTCTGACATGCTGTCTCAATGCTTCAACTCAGTGATGGAGAGGGGAGTGAGTGCCTCCCTCCCCCCCCCCACCCCAAAGACTGAGATCTCATCTGAGTCAAGACCTAGGCTACTAGAAGAGGGAAAGGAATTAAAATGAAGAGGGGTGAGGTTGAGTCTAAAAGTCATCCGAGGACCTGGAACCTACAATTTTTCACACCTCAAATATTACCATCAGCTCCTGCAGGAAACACTCTTTGATGGTCAGATTAACTTGGCTCCCCTGTCAAATGCTCTATAACTTCAAAGAATTCTATTCACAGCTCTCTGTACCTCTTGTATTTAGAGATTTGATTGATATCTGCAGATAAGGACCACATCTGCTTTATACCTCATGCCTAGAACAGTGTCTGGCACACAGTAGATTTGTGGAATGGATCCATGAACACCATACCATATTCCTGCTGGCAGGATGGATAAGAACCTGCTAGGGAGAAGAACTGCCAAAGGTCAGAGGGTGCCAGAGGGAGGAGGACCCTCAGGGGACTGAGTTTGGGTCGCCAGCCTCCGCTAGGAAGCCATCTCCAGGGTTAAGAGACAGGGTAGGGGTGAGGAAACTTTTCCTACAAATGGACAGATAGTGAAACAGAGGCTGCCTGCTGTGGGAGCAATCAGCCATAGACAATGTGTAAATAACCATGGCTGTGTCTCAAACATAAAACTCGAATTTAATGTTTCATGTGTCACAAACAACATTCTTACGTTGATCTTTTCAACAGTTAAAAAGTGTAAACACCTCATAAATTAGCAAAATCCTGAAATAAGGTTTTAAGTAGAAAGACTGGGAAACTTAGGTGAGGAAGGGACATTTGCTCTCTAGTCAGTAATGTCGGGCAAGTCACTTGACCACTCTGAGCCTTTGGCTCCTCCAGAGGAAAAGGGAAATAATAGAAGCCCTTGGTTCCTAAGACAGTCTAGAGGATTAACGAAGATAAAGCCTTCAGCTCCAGCCAGGCCAGCTCAGCATGAGCCACTTGGTTACTATTGTTAACAATGATCATTATTATTATTACCAGGGGGATTTTGGGAAGAGGAAACTAAAGGACATATGCAAATCCAGCTCAAAGTCTGCACCTAGGAGACCTCCAGAAATCTCGTAACTTCCCCTGTCTCCCACCCTAGGTCACTCCAGATAGACCTCCCCAGCAACCTCCACCAGCCCCCCAGGCTATTATGCTCCCCACAGGCCTCAGCCGAGACCACAGAAGATAACCACGGCAGCTGGCCAGGGTGGGCAGAGAGGACCGGGTGTGGAGGGAAGAGGATTCTGACCAGGCCTCCTGCTCATTGTCTTAGCCCGCCAGCCCGCTAGCCAGCTGATGTCCTGGGTTGCCGACACCAGCTGGCCAGCCCTACCCCCACCCAAAGCCCTTTCCTTGCAGGTCCTTCCTTGTCACTCAGCCACTACCCCCGACTCACCCACAACCTAGAAAGGCTCTGGGTGTGACCAGAGGGTCTGAGCTTTTGTCCCCCAAACATAAGCTGATTTGCATTCCTTTAAGCAATTTGAACACTTCATTCATTTGTAAGGGAGCTGGATGCTGCAAAGCTTGCAGGGTTCTTTGGGGTTATTTTATTTGGGGTTTTGAAATGTGATTTTGGATGTTCCCTTTCAGCTTTCAGCACTCCCTTATTCTGGGAGTTTGGCCAAGTGACTTTGCCACTCAGATCCTCAGTTTCATCACCTGTAAATGGGGAAGATAACACCTTTCCTCTAGAGTGGTTGAGGAGAGTAACTAGGAAAACTCATGCAGTGTACCTGGTACAAAGTATATGCTCAACAGATGACAGCTGTTATAAAGCATATTATCAACTTCCTAATGTCCTCCAGAGTCAACCCATACTGTCCAACAAAGCAGCCACTAGGTGCATGTGGCTATATAAATATAAAATAAATTATATTAGAATTTTAGTACTTCAGTAAAACACCAGTCACATTTACCTGCTCAATAGCTACATGTTCTGCTGGCTGTCAATCTGAGAAGCACAAGTATAGAAAAACCCCATTATCCAAGAAATTTGTATTAGACTGTGCTGATTCAAACCCTGTATTCCCTTGAGCTTCTCTTCCTTTCCCTCCCTTCTGCAGTCTTTCTCCCCACCCCCATCAAGGTAATGACCTTGGTGAGTGGGTGTTCTTTTGTTCTCTGCACCTGGGCCTGAGGGTGGAAAACAGGTGTGGAGCTGTGCCCTGAGGCACCTAGAGGGTGGGCACGATTGTCTGTGTTGTAAAGCAAACAGCTGCACCCAACTCTGTCCCAGCCACCAGCAGGAGCTTCCAAGGGCCCGGATGTGGATGAGGGCCCAGAGGCAGTTTAAGGTCACACAACGTGTCTGGGCCTGGGATGAGCAGTTTCCAGCACAGCTGACACCTGGAGAAGGTGTGCCAGATGGGAGGCCCAGCATGGAGGGGAGGGGAGCCTTACCAACCTCTCTCTTAATGCCAAGGCCTCAGCCACACCAGAGGATGAAAGGAGTAAGTAAATAGGTCACATTCAGACTATTTCAAACTATATGCACCAACCTTGCACCAACCTTACCTCTGCAGTTTTGGGGGTTTTGTTTTTTTGTTTTTTAATTAATTTGAGAGAGAGAAGAAGCAAGAGAGGGAAACATCAATTTGTTGTTTCACTTATTTAAATAAGTTTTCAAAAAATTTGATTTTAGAGAGAGAGGAGAAGCAGGGCGGGGGGAGGGGGGGAGAGGGAAAAAGAAACTTCGATTTGTTGCTTCTCCTATCTATACATTCATTGTTTGTTTTTTATATGTGCCCTGACCTGGGATTGAAGCTGCAACCTTGGTGTATTGGGATGACATTCTAACCAACTGAGTACCCGACCAGGGTCCTTACCTCTGGAGTTTTAACAACCACAGCAAGAAATGTAAAGCATCACAGGTGACAGTCTATTGTATTGATTTTCAACCAGTGTGCCGCAAGAATTTTTAAAACATGCTCTACCTGATTATTTAGTCAGGGCCACTGACCTCTTTTCTCTCAGATGGTCAAATTTTAAAAAATGACAATAGTCAACATAATAGTAGCCATCTGGTGTAAATGAGTCAAAATTATACCTATTTTGGGGGGTCAGATTGGCTATAAAATATATTTGTTGGTGTGCTGCAGAATTTTAGTAATTAGATTTATGTGTGCCATAAGATGAAGAAGGCTGAAAATTGCTGGTCTATTGACATCTCTAAACCTGAACTTTTTAAAAAAAAATTATTTATTTTTAGAGAGAGAAGGGAGGGAAACATCAATGTGTGGTTGCCTCTCTCAAGCCCCTTACTGGGGACCTGGCCCTCAAGACAGGCATGTGCCCTGACTGGGAATCAAACCAGCGACCCTTTGGTTCTCAGGCCAGCACTTAATCCACTGAGCCACACCAGCCAAGGCTGAAAAAAAAATTTTTTTTTTAATTTATTGATTGGGGGGTGGGAAGGGAAAGAGAGAGGGAAATCAATTTGTTGTTCCACTTAGCTATTCTCTCATTGGTTGATTCTTGTATGTGCCCAGGGATTGAACCCACAACCTTGGTGTATTGGGACAATGCTCTAACCAAATGGGCTACTTGTCCAGATCCTACTATATTGACTTCTTTAAAAAAAAATATATATATATATTTCTTTATTTTTAGAGAGAGGGGAAGAGAGGGAGAGAAACATTAATCTGAGAGAGAAACATCAGTGGGTCACCCCTATTATGCACCCTGATTGGGGACTGAACCCACAACGAGGCATGTGACCTAACTGGGAATCCAACTGGCAACCTTTTGCTTTGCAGGACAGAGCCTAACCAACTAAGCCACATGGGTCAGGGTGGACTTTACATATAAATAGTTTGTATATACTCTTGAGTCTGGAATCTTTCACTTACCATGTGAGATTCATCTCTATTGTTTGTATAGTTCATTCATTTTCATTGCTGTGTAGTATTCCACTGTATGACTATATCATAACTTATCCTTCTCCTGTTGACAGACACTTGGGAACTTTCTGGTTTGGGCTTTTCTAAATAATGCTCTGGGGAATGAACTCAAAAAAAGTATGGAGGCTTTGGCTAGAAACAAGTGATAAAGATTTATTCAAGGGTCTTAGAGTTTACGAACTGGGAAAACAGATTGGCAAAAACCCAGAAGTGTTCTAAAGAAGAAAAAAAGAGTTCTTACAGTCAAAAGTTCATTCTAAAGAAATATCAGCCTTGCATTCTTTGCCCTGGGGTTGGTCCAGGATGATTATCTGTCAGATGTCAGGCAGTCTGGAGGATAAATGCCAGGTGGTCTGGTCACATCCAGTGGTCTGGATAATAGATGTCAGGTGGATGTCCTTTGGCCTGGATACCTGCATCCTTCAGCAGGTAATCAGAGGGTTATCTGGAGGTCTGGTGTATGTCCAGATGTATATCCAGGCATTGACGCAGGATTGGAAAGTTCAAAAGTTTAAGTTCCCAGGCTATTTAGAACAAGAATAGGGTCTTTCCTCATGCCTCAACCTTCAGATGTTGATAATTTTAGCAGCTTGGCTAAAGTGACTCCATTTTATATATCCCCTATCTTCACTTGTTCCTCAGCTCCTATACACAATTGTATACATGTGCTTTCATGCACATATGGTAGCATTCCTTTCCAGTATTTGCCTAGGAGTGGAAATCCTGGGTCATAGAACCGGCATGTGTTTAGCTTTAGTAGGTACTGTTTTCCAAAGTGGTTGTACCATTTATACTCCCACCACCAGAGTATGAGTTCATGGGGATTTTAGGCAGGAAGCAAAACAATCTGAGACCTAGTCCACCATTGATACTATCAAATGTTTGTTGAACAACTGAGAGAATACACAAAAACACAAGCTGGAAAGGGAGATAGTTCTGACTGAGTCAGGCTAGACTCTCCTGAGTGGCACTTCCTCGTCAGACACCATCCTGGGCCCAAAGACCAGATCACATATAAATAAGAAAAGGGCCCTGGCACTAAGGAACACACAGTCTACATGGAAGGTTTAAAACTGTGCTCCAGTGGGGGTTTTGTGTTCAGTACAAGGGAACTTGTATTGTCTGAAAGGCCCAGGGTGTTTGATGAAACAGAGGTGGAAGAACATAACAGGTAGGTAGGACTTTAAGGTCTGTCTCTAGGCCTATAAAAGGCCCAGGACCAGTTTGGGCAAAGGCCTAGAGGACAGAGTGTTATCCTGGGGTTCAAAACACAGGTTCAATAGAATCAGTCACTTACCAGCTGGGTGCACTGGGAAAAATCACTCAACTTTTGTGAGCCTCAGTCTTCTCATCTGTGAAAAGGTAAAAATAGGATAGAACTAAACCTGGCAGGACTGTTAGTTATGCTTTGAGTTTTGTGTATGCCCTTGGCATACAGGAAACATTTAAAGTAGCTCTTGTGAAGTATTTCTTTTTAATTTTTTTATTGATTGATTTTGAGAGAGAAATAAACATCGATTTGTTCCACTTATTTACGCATTCAATCATTGCTTCTTACATGTGTCTTGGCCAGGGATCGAACCTGCAACCTTGGCATGTAGGGATGACGCTCTAACCAACTGAGCCAGCCAGCTGGGGCCATCTTGTGAAACATTTCTGTGTGACTGGACAGGAAGTCAGGGCAGGCAGAAGGTAGGCAAGGTGAGAGTGTATATAGCCTTAATACCATGATGAGTTTAAGTAGTTTCTGTCAAGAAATAGGAGCCAGTTAGGATTTTTAAAGGAGGCTGGAGAGTTGACAGGGAAATGAATCGGAGGTGAGCTGTGGTTAGATCCTCTGACAGCAGAGGACAGTTAGTGAAGTGAGACCCTAGAGGCAGGGAAGCCAATTAGGAGATGGTTATAAAAGTACAGTGTATATTTCTGCAGGTATGACAGATTTCATAATAAAATGCCTAAAAGAAGACCAAAAAAATAAAGAGGTGATGAGAACCTCACCCGGGAGCTTGGAAGTCAATATGAAAAGGAAGACATGGACTCCCATGGCATTATCACTGAAGTCACTGAGATGATTGGGTGTGGGAGTTGAGAGGAGTAAGCCTCTGTACTGTTATCCACTGGCAGGAGGTCCACTGCATCCTCTTCTCCTCTTGGGCACTTCTAAGTCTTATGAATTTACTTACCTAACAGGGAGCAACACTGGCCATTAGCAATGTGCCACATTTTCACCTATAAATTTGGAAATGTAAAGTAATTTTAATACACATTGTTAAGGGTGTTATCAGGTGAGCGTGCTTAACCAGCACTGGTGGAAAACAATTTGGTAAAACCAAAAATGTTGCTATAACTTGAACCAATGATACTGTAGTAGGCACTTAGACAGGCATGAGCAGAATAGGCCAGGTACTGAAGGTCAACGGGGCAGAAAGCCTCAGGTGCCTAGCAACAGATAATTGTAGGGTGGGACCTCACGCCCAGGGTGACCTTTTCTCTCCTATCGTATCTCTGGTTTTGTGGTTTAGACCCCCTGATCTTTCATATCCCTAGTCCTATGGTAAGATTCTCTGAGAATCGGAACAAGGGAGCTGGAGAGTAGCCTCATGTGACTCCCTTGCATGACTACTCCCTCAAGCATTAAGCCCTAGAGATAATCTAGGCCTCAGTTGTGTTTTAGCTCCAGACCCAGAGAAGCAGCAAGGCCAGGTAGGGGATGCCATGGCTGACATCAGGACCAGCTTTGCTGACCGATGATCCCCTGCCCTGGCAAGGACCAATCAGTGGAGACCAGGACCTTGACCCTGAAAGGACACACCTGGAAAGCTGATGAATCGTCTATTGAGAGCCACTGAGACTTCCAGATAAAACCCATTAGGATGAAGGACCCAGTGCAGTTCCTATTTTCTCTCCTTTCTCTCTCTCTCTCCCTCCCCCCCTCTCCTCATATGCCTACGTTCTTGCCCACCTCCTTCTTTGCCTGGATGAACACACTCTGGAGCATGCTCTCACCTCTCCCCCTTACCTTCTCCCAGGTACTTTCTCTCTGCCTTTCTTTTTCCTGGGCTCCAAGGGCCCTTCTTTTGCCTCTGTAACTTGTTTCCTGAGTCCACACAACCCAGCTGGATCACTTTTTCCATGGCTTACGTCTTCTACCTCTGTGTCTTTCTAAATAAACTTTTGCTTGTATTTCAGTCTCATTTCTGAATTCTTTCTTAGCCAGAACTCAAGTACTGAGGTTGCTGAACAGAAGTCCAATTGCTGATAACATTCTAGCGCCATTTCAAGGCTAACAATACTATTTTGAAAAAACCTATTGTAAGAATCAGAAAACAGAAAAATGTGATGTACAGTGATGTTCATTCAATAAGACATAATTATAACAAAAAAGAAAAAGCAGCCCTAATGACTTCATATCAGATTCTACCAAAAGTGGAATGTCATGTGACCATCCATTAAAGTGATGTTTATGAATCTTAGTGACATCAAAAAATGCTGATGTATATAATAGTGAGAAAAGAAAAAAGACAGAATGCAGAAATGTACTGTCAGTATGATCTCAATTATGTAAATACTCATGAATAAAAAATAGTTTAAAAAATAGTTGAGAAGGATATATAATAAAATGGTGACAGCATTTTTTTCCTCAGTGTCAGAAAATAAGAATGGCTTTCATTTTTTTTAAATTGATTTTAGAGGGAGGGAAACACTGATTTGTTTTTCTACCTATTTAATGCATTGACTGATTTTTTCTTCTTTAAAAAAATTTTTTTAAAGACTTTACTTATTTATTTTTATAGAGAGGGAAATGGAGGGAGAAAGAGAGGGAAAGGGAGAGAGAGAGACATCTCTGTGCCAGAGAAACATCTTTTAGTTGCCTCTCTCATGCTTCCAACTGGGGACCTGGCCAGCAACCCAGGCATGTGCCCTGACTGGGAAGAGAATGGCCAACCTTTTGGTTTGTGAGAACACTTAACCCACTGAGCCACATCAGTCAGGGCTCATTGGTTGATTCTTATATGTGCTGTCACTAGTGATTGAACCTGCAATCTTGGCATATCAGGATGATGCTCTAACCAACTGAAATACCCAGCCAGGGTTTCATTTTCTTCCTAATCTTGATGCATAGTATACAAATTCCTCATCATCAGTATGCTCACATTCGTCTCATAATCATAAACAAAAATTAATTTTAATAATACAACCTGTGGTCAAGAAACTCTATTTGTTTATCTCCCCCTCTAAGCCCTTGTGCTCTTCAGCCTCCCATGGAGAAGAAAACCTTGCTGATTAGAAATGTCCCACCCATGCTAAATAGGCTTTTTAAAGTGCCATCGGCATTACAGGCTCCTATTTACTCAACAGGACCATACACCTTTAAATTAGCTTTCCCTTACTGACTGTCATCGGGCTGGGCCTTGTGTTTATCATTCATTAGTGGAAGAGGCATGGCCAAGGCAGATGGCAGGCAGAATGCATTTCTCCCTGCCACCCATCTTTATCCTCCTTGTCTCTAGTTAAAGAAAAACCATTACTTGGTTTGGACAAGAAACAGCCAGGGCCCTGAGCAATTTCCTTAGGTCTGTGGAGACTGTAATTCCTTTATGAGGCTGGGAAAAGAATGTCAGAATTCAATTCTGTCACCTGAGGCTAAGCTTTCAATTCAGGCAAACTTTAAGGTAAATCTCTGAGTCTTAGTTTCTTTGTCTGGAAAATGGAGCAGTTGCACAACTGAAGTGAAATTGAGTTTGCAAGGTACCTATCTCTGGCTTTTTTTTTTTTTCCTCTTCATGTTTTGAGAGAGAGAGACCTCAATTTTGTTGTTCCACTAATTTATGCAATCATTGGTTGATTCTTTTTAAAAAAAAAAATCACGATGATTTAAGATTTATATATTTATTTAGAGAGAGGGGAAAGGAAGAAGAAAGGGGGGAGAAATATTGACCGGTTGCCTATATGTATGCACCCCAACCAGGGACTGAACCCAAAAACCAGGCATGTGGGATCTTTTGCCTTGTGGGACGACACTCAATCAACTGAGCCACACCACTCAGGGCTCATTGCTTTATTCCGATATGTGCACTGACCAGGGATGGAACTCACAGCCTTGGCATGTCGGGACAATGCTCTAACCAACTGAGGTACCCAGCTAGGGCCTCTGACTCTTAAATGTTAGTGTCCTTGACTGTGTAGGCCTTAGGTAACCAAAGGATACTGGCAGATGCTTTGTGGCTCTGATCTATTTCCAGAGGGCATCTCTCCTTCACCCATAACATACATACACAATCCACCAGGAACTAAGCCTGAATGATTAAAAAAAGGTGGAGACTAATTTGTTATCTCTATATTTGAAATTCAACAGAACTTGAGAAATCTGTGTATTTGAAGTCAGGCCTGCCCAGGTCTTCAGCATAAAAATTTTATTTTCAAAAACAGTGTAAAGTGGTATATCCAAACAATGGAATACTACCTGGCCATAAAAAGAAAGGTAAACTACTGATAGATACAAAACATAGACAAACAGAGAAAATAAATCACAAAATCATTATGCTGGGTGAAAGAAGCCAGAGTATACACTGAATGAGTCCATTTAGATGTAATTTTAGAAAATGCAAACTAATGCATAGTGATGGAAAGCAGATTAGTGGTTCCTTGGGTCCAGGTACAAATGGAAGAATTGATTACCAAGGAGCAAGAGAAATCTTATGGGGGTAATGCAAATGTTCTCTACTTTGATAGCACTGGTGATTTCACAGGTATATACAACCATCAAAACTCATCAAACTGTACCCTTTATTTACTTATTTTGAAAGATTTTATTTATCCTTTTCTAGACAGAGGAGAATGGAGGGAGAAAGAGAGGGAGAGAAGCACCACTGTGTGGTTGCCTCTCCAACACACCACTGGGGACCTATCCCACAACCCATGCATGTGCCCTGACTGGAAACTGACATGACGACCCTTCAGTTTGCAGTCCAGTGCTCAATCCACTGAGCTATACCAGCCAGAGCAAATTGTGCCTTTTAAATTGATGTGGCTTTTTGTACATAAAGTGTATGTTAATAAAGTTGATTTTTAAAAAAGATTTTATTTATTTTATTGTTAGACAGGGGAAGGGAGGAAGGAAGAGAGGGAAAGATCAATGTGTGGTTGCCTCTCCTGCACCCCAGGCATGTGCCCTGATTGGGAATTGAACCTACTACCCAGTGGTTCACAGGCTGGCACGCAATCCGCTGAGCCACACCGGCCAGGGCTAAAGTTGATTTTTTAAAAAGCAGTAAGAGCTGGGGGAGAACAGGGTGGGGAGTGACTGCTAATAATGAATATCAGGTTTCTTTCTGGGATGATGAAAATGATAGAAAGTTAGATTCTGGTGATGGTTACACAGTTCTGTGAATATACAAAAAGCTTTGAATTATATACTTTAAATGGGTGAATATATGGTATATGAATCATATCTCAATAAAGCAGTTAAACAAAAATCATATAACTATAGTAATAAAAATCAGAATAGTAGAGTCCTCTGGGTGAGGTATTGACGGGAAAAACACTATAGAGCTTTTTAGAGTGGTGAAAAATGAATTTTATTTTGATATGAATGGTCGTTACAAGGTGTTAAGCCTGAAACAAATTGATTGAGCTGTATGTTTGGATTTGTACATCTTGTTATATATGTGTATTATACTTCAATTTTTCACTTTTAAATGCACTTAAAAATTTTTCATAAAGTCACTCACTTTTTAAAAAAGATTTTTTTATTTTATTTTCATTTTTAGAGAGAATGGAAGGGAGAGAGAAAGAGAGGGAGAGAAACATCTACCCACTGGTTGCCATGCATCCCCACCTGGGGACCTGGCCTGCAATGCAGGCATGTGCCCTTACTGGGAATCGAACCAGCGACCTTTTGAGTCAGAGGCTGAAGTTCAACTCACTGAGCAACACCAGCCAGGGCTAAAGTTACTCATTTTTTAAATGCACAGTTCTAAAGTGTTGGCAATGCCTACAATCATCTAACCATCATGACAATTAAGATGCAGAACAGTTCCATCAACCTCAGAATTTACCTGCACCCTACCATAAGTATCTGGCAACCACAGATCTATTTTCTGTTTGTATAATTATGCCTTTTAAAAAATATCCTACAAATGGGCCCTGGCTGGTGTGGCTCAGTGGATTGAGCACAGGCCTGTAAACCAAGGGGTTGCCAGTTTGATTCCCAGTCGGGGCACATGCCTGGGGTGCAGGCCAGGTCCCCAGTAGGGGGCATGTGAGTGGCAACCCCACATTGATGTTTCTCTCCCTCTCTTTCTCCCTCCTTTCCCCTTTCTCTAAAAATAAATAAATCTTAAAAAATATATTATAGGAAAATAAAAATAGTATCCTACAAATGGAATCACCGAATATGTGCCTTACTGAGTCTGGCTTCTTATCTGTGGTGTTGTGGGCATCAAGAAATTTGTTCCTTTTTATTGCTGAATAGTATTCACTTGAATAATGAGTGTACCACAGTTTATTTACTTAACAGATGAGGGACATTTACATTATTTTCAGTTTTTTATAATTTTGAATTAAGCTGCTATATTGAATAATCATGTACCGGCTTTTGTGTAAACACAGTTTTTACACCAGCCTTGCATTTGCAGGATAATCCCAATTTGACCCTGGCGTATTATCTTTTTTATAAATTGTTGGATTCAGTTAATGTTTTGTTGAGGATTTTTGCATGTCTTCATGAGAAACATTGTTCTATAGTTTTTCTTGTAATATCTTTGTGTGGTTTTGGTATAAGGGTATGTTGGCCTCATAAAATGAGTTGGAAGTACTTTTTCATCTTATTTTCTGGAACAGGCTTTATAAAATTGATATTTTCTTCTCAAATATTTGGTAGAATTAGCCAGTGAAGCATTCTGGGTCTGGAGGTTTCCTTGTTGGAAGGAAGATTTTTAACTACAAATTTAATCTTTTTTTAAAAAAGATTTTATTTATTTATTTAGAGAGAGGAGGGGAGGAAGAGAAAGAAACATCGATGTGCAAGAGAAACATCAATTGGTTGCCTCTTGCACATCCCCAACTGGGGACCTAGCCCATGGCCCATAGCCCATGTATATGCCCTGACCAGCAATCAAACCCACGACCTTTCAGTTCACAGGCTGGTGCTCAGTCCACAGAGCCACACCAGCCAGGGCTACTGCAAATATTTTATACCAGTTTTTTGCTTGCAAAAGAACTTTGTTGCCCTGGTCAGGTAGCACAATTGGTTAGGGCCTTGGCCCTATATACCAAGGTTTCAGGTTGGATCTCCAGTAGGGCACATAATAAGAATCAAGCAATGAATGAATAAATGAGTAGAACAACAAACCAATGTTTCTCTCTCTCTCTAAAAATCAATCAATAAATACATTTTAAATAAAGAATTCTGTTTACAGTATCATCGTACATAGAAGAGTTTGGAGCTTGTTTTAATTTTAGTCCCCCTGTTTTTGAGTCCTTAGGAGGCAGAATAGTTCAGAGTAGCTCAAAGTACTGGGTCTGAAGTCAGGAATTTCTAGGTTGCAATCCCATCTCCCTTTTTTTAATTTTTAAAAATGTATTTTTTTATTGTTGTTTAAATACAGTTGTCTCCATTTTCACCATGGCAACAACCCCCCCCCCATCCACCCATCCGGAACCTGCCCTCTTTGGCTTTGTCCATGTGTCCTTTATACTTGTTCTTTGATGGCTCTTCCCCTATTTTCCCCCATTGTCTCTCTCCCCACTCCCCTCTGGTTACTGTCAGTTTGTTCTCTTTTTTTTATTATTGAATTTATTAGGGTGACTTGGTTAATAAAATTATATAGGTTTCAGGGGAACTATGTCTACTTTTTGAGAAGAGTATCCAGTGGGCAAGCTGGCTGGTGGGAAAGCCTTTCCCTTTGTGCAGAAATGGAAAAATAATACCTCTCTTCTTTATTGTGAGGATTTAACCCGATGGAGTGTATAAAAGGACCTGAACATGATGAAGAGCTCAATGATAATAATGATAGCTAACCGTTACTAATATAATGAATGACATTTTGGACACTGGAACACGATAGGCCAAAAAATGACTTGCCCAATGATAAACTCAAGGGAATATACAGAACTCAGGTGAGGAGTCGTTTCCTCCACACCCTAAGTTCTGTCCCCTAGGCCTCGCCCCCACCCCTGGTTGCTGCTTGGCGCTAAGCAGGAAAACCGAGTACCTGAAAAGTAGACCTTGCGCGTGACAGATGCGTGACGCAGGAGGGGCGGATTTGAGAAGCAGGATGCTCCGGGATAGGGCTCAGAGGTTCACGCGGAAGGGGCGGGGCAAATCGGGGGGCGGGGTTAAACGGAGCCGGTCTTGGGGCCAGGCTTCCGCTAGCTAGCGTTGGTCTAGCAGGAGGGAGCGCGCGCTGGGGGCGTCCCTGGCGGGCAGGGCGGGGCCAACCGGGGGGCGGGGCTGCGCGCGGCCTAACGGCAGTGGTACCAACACCTGGAACGGCTTGGTTGGGGTTGGTGACCTCGGCGGCGCGGGTCCCGCGGCGGTGTCTGTGAGCGACCCTTGCCGCGGGCGGAGGCGAAGGGCTCGCGACCAAGGCACTTGACGATGGTGGGCGTCCCTGGAGCGGCCGCCTTCCAGCGTAAGTGGGGCGGGAAGGCGGGCGGCTGAGGGGGGCGTGTGAGAGGCCTGCGGCTCTACCGGCGCAAGCTCTCAAGAGGCTCCCGGTGCAAGGCCGGGGTGGGGAAACTGAGGCCAGAAGCAGGGCGGCGGATGCAAGGTCATGCGGCGGGCAGGGCTTTCCTGGTCTCCCGAGGCCGCCCAGGCACTTCCTGCGCGGTCCAGAGGACTTGGGGGCTCACGGTGTGAGCCAAACTGTGGGCACCGTGGCCTCGGAGCTCAGGCCAGGCCGGCGTCCATCGTACTTTCCCGCAGGCAAGAATTGTTTTGTTCTCTCAGCACTGGGGCCACTAAGTCGGGCTCTTGGGAAAATATTAACACACTCCTAATTTCGAGGGGTATGTGGCCGATTGTGGAGGAGGCGAAAATGGCTCCTCCGAGGGGCCTGTTGAGTGCAGGCTCAGAGGTCGGACTGCCCGGATTCACATCCCGGCTCCCCGACTTAAGTGGATCTCTACGAGCCTCACTTCTCCCATCTGTAAAGTGGGGGTGTGAAGATCATCTCCACTACCCCACCCTCTCCCCACACCCCGTTTCTTGGGTTTTGTGAAGCCACTGGAACGCCTGGCACAGACTCTGGCACGTACACAAGCGTGAAAACTGTCATTGTAATCTCAATAAACCTCATTTAGGGTGAACCTCACTTGGAAAAGCCCAACATTGGACTGTTGTTGTGTATTTAAGATTTTATTTTATTTTGGTTTAAGTCCTGCTTTATGATCCAGCTGGTTTCCTTATCTCCATTCCTCCATTCCAGCATAGTGTTCCTCCTGGAATTGTGAGATCCTTGGGGGAGGGGTGGGGTCTTTTAACACAATAAATTTTTTTCTCGTTACAATAGCAATAATAGTCAACATTTTTTTAGAAGCGGGCATTTTGCATTCTATTCATTTAATGTTTATTAAATAATCTATTAAGTAAAAAGTACCATTCTCGGTCCTGGGAATATACCAACAAACTAAATAGACCACAAACTCAGGCTTTCAACTTAGGTGGTGGGGGCGGGGTGGGGTGGAAAGACATGGTAAATGAGGAAACAAATCCATTTTTCATGTTTCCTCTCATTTAATCCTGGTGACTTACAAATAAGAGTTAAGTATTTGAGTATGCCCATTTTGCAGAGGATGAAACTGGAACAGAAGAAACCCAGTGATGTAATGTAGCCTCCCTCAGAGCCCATCTTCAACATCTAAAAGAGGCTTTACAGCCTCTCTCCTTTGTTTGATACCCCTAAATGTTGGAGTGAAGAAATGCAAAGTAGATGCTCCCAGCTAATGCCTTTTCATAGTGAAGTCTGCAGTTGCAGCTTTGGACAGTTTGATTCTCTTCCCCTTGGAGCTTATAACTAAAGAAAGGCAGACAGAGGTGACCTCTAGGTCTCCAAAGGTACACCATCTCGGTAGTAAAAGAACCTTTTATCTAAACTTAATTTTCTTATGTTCAAATCTCTTTAATGCAGTTTTCAGTTTAAAATATTCTCCAAAATACAATTTTTTGGTTCTATTATGCAACAAAAGAGGACATATTTATTTAAATTTTATTTATTAAAAATTTTTTGGTGTTTCTAAGACAATCCTATATACGTAAGCAGTGTGCTTAGTGTACATTTTCTTTTAACCTGGAAGTATATAGTAAGCTGCATTAAAACACTGAGATTTTTTTTCAGTGAGGTTCTCATGGTACAGTTAGATTAAACATTGACCATCTGCTAAGCACCAGACTCTGTGCTGATGTAGGGCTTACAAAGATGAATGCAAGAGCAGACTCTTGCTTCTGGAAGCTTACCTATAGTCTAAACATTTGGCTAATGTTTTTAACTGAAGTGCTAGGCAGAGAGAATGTAGGAGCTCAGAGTCCCTGGGGGAAGTCATCTAGAGAAGTAGCCTTAAATGTTTTTAGAGTTCTGTCAGTAAATAGCATTGAGTATATGCACATTATGTGAATGTTTGTTTTAAATTACAGTTATAGTGTTGGCTACTCTGTATAATGTACATTTTATAATGTGCAAAAATAGACATTTTACAAAAGGTTGTCCTAAAACAAATATGACTAGAAGTTCCAATATTGTTCTTCCATATTCTAGGGGGTGAGTAATAACTATGCCCCTTGGGGTGGAGACCATTGGTCTTAAAATGAGACCTTCTCAACCCATTAGGTCTGTTGAAGTTCAGTTCTGGAGTTGTGCCTAGGTTGAAATCTTGGGGTCCAATCCTTGCTAGCTTTGAGACTGAGTAAGTTACTTAACCTTTCTGTGTACTTTATTTTCCTTGTCTGTAGAATTGATATGATGAGAATTCTTCATTTGCAGTTTTATTATGGTGATTAATAGTATGTGTATGTTAATATATGTGGTAATACATATAAAGTACTTACACAGTGTTTGACACACTCTGCTTTGGCCCCTGTGAGGATACAAAGCTGCTTTAAGATCTCAATAGTCTAGTGGGGATCCTACACAGGTACATGGATGATAAGTGCTTTAAGCGCTTGAAGCAAAGGCTTTTGGGAATGCAGAGGAGGCATAAACTAAATGTTCTTGAGGGTCCAAGTAAGGTTCACATAAGGAGGTGCCATTTAAACCAGCCTTAGGAAGCAGAGGGACTTCTTCCAGGAGGAGGAAGGGTTGATTTGTTGGCTGAGGGTACAGTGGAAATTTGGAGGCTGTGGGGGGCTTGGTGAGTAGTTCTCCAGATCTGGGTCTGCAGGGAATATGATTGAAGCTTCTATACTTTGTTAATAGGATAACAGTGAGTTCTGGCTGGAGTTGTGCCTGGTAGGGGCCAGATGGCTAGAAAGCCTGTTCCAGAACTTTTCACAGCACCACAGCTCTTTTCTCTCTAGTGGCACTCAACTTACTCTGCCTTCTTAGTTGTCTAAGAATATAACCCCCTATATGTCTTTGAGGGTTCTGATAGTAGTTGCATTTTTGTGATTTTTCTTTTGCCTAGCAAGTTAAGTGTAAAGTTCATAAGCGTGGGGAAAGGCCTATAAGTCATTTGACCTTCAAAGAATTCTGAACAATTACAAGTGGAATGGTAAATGACAGTGGTTACTAGTAAAAAACATGCTTACAAATATTTTGTGGTAGATAGGACCTGTGCATTACTATTTAAAAGGGGTGAGAATTGTCATGTTCAATAACTCCTTATCTGGCACTTAACCTATTAGGATAAAGAGACGTGAAGGTAAAATCAGAAACTTATCTGAGGCTGAATTAGGTGCCTTCCATTTGCTCCTCTAGATCCACTCCATCCTTTCACACCATGCTCTCTGCTTTGGGAGGCTAACTTAACTACATGGACTATATCAGTAGGCTTCCTTCCCCTCTGAGGTTGTAGAATTTAATTACCCTGCTCCCTTTTTAGGAGTGTTGTCTCTGGCTGGCTATGTCCTTGGTTGAATATTGCTGTTGCTCTAAGGGTGGTTCTTTCTACATGGCTCGCTTCTTTTAGGTTTGGAAAGTTCTAATATTTCCTTTGTTCCTTGGGTTTAGAGGTGCTCTCACTGGTTCCAGAGTGCTAGAACTATCCCTTGTGATTATCTTGTATCCTGTCTGCCCACACCTTTCTTTATAGTTCCCTTATTAAACCCCCCATGAATTATCCTTGTTGAGGTCTGCTATCTTACTGCTGGGACCACTACTGATTGAAACCTATGCCTTGTTTATAGGATGCCTCCTCAAACTTCCATTCAAAGCTTATTATATTCTGCACATACTATAAACAAAAAACTTTTCTCAGCCCAGCTTATAGCAGATTTCAAAGCAACAAATCAGATGGAAGGAGAGGGGCTACCACAGATAAGCATACTGACAATGAGATAGCATCTCATCCTCTTCTGTGGTCCTTACCTACTGTGCCACATTGATGAATTTAAGTCATCCACACCACCCCTTCAATATTATTGGGTAAGAAAAACAATGGAGTAAGATTAAAAGTATCATAATCTGTGACTACACAATCAAAACAAGTTAAATTGCAGTGAGTAGTAGTGTGTCTAAAAAGGCAGATATGTATGCAGTGCAAGTGGTTTGGCATAATGGAAGAAGGCTTTGGAGGCAGGCTTTGGATTTGAGGCCCAGTTTTACCAGAAAGTTATTCATCCTCTAAGACTCAGTTGTTTGTTTGTTTAATCTATAAACGGGGATAATTCATGCCTGGTAATAAGAATGAAATGTTTATTTTGGGCCAGATAATGTGTCAAGCATTATACTCATCTTGTGCTTTTTAATTTTCCACTCTTTTAGTTAGGTATAAATCCTTATTTTACAAATTGGGAAATTGATTAAGATGTCATAGAGCTAATAAATAATCAAGCCTAGAGAAAATCTATATCTTTCTGACTACAAAGCCTGAGTTCTTAGCATTAAGTTAGCTATTATTTAAAATGTGTTGGGCCATCAGTAAATAGGAAAATTGAATCCTTGTTCCAACTTCATGTCACTGTGAAGTTCCTGCATTTTTAAAAAAGATTTTATTTATTTATTTATTTATTTATTTTTAGAGAGGTGGGGAGGGAGAAAGAGAGGGAGAAACATCAGTGTGTGGTTGCTTCTCGCATGTCTCCTACTGGGGACCTGGCCCACAACCCCAGGCATGTGCCCTAGACTGGGAATCAAACTGGAGAGAGACCCTTTGGTTCACTGTCTTGACACTCAATCCACTAAGCCACGCCAGCCAGGGCTAGTTCCTACATTTTGAAAGGTCATTTAAGTTATCAAAATATGGCGTTTATAAGGTGGAGGAAAACAGGGCTTATAGATATCTAAACATTACTTCAATTCAGAACTTTTTCTGGCTGTTTTTTCTCTTTTGGGGAAGGATATTCAGAATCCTTGTTGCCTCATGTTTTATATTTTATACCTCCCATCTCCCAACCCCGCCCCCTGCTGGCAGAGTTGAGTGAAATGAGCTGAAGGATTTGAGAGTAATAATGTTACAAAATCTTAATTACTTAATCACCTGCTATCTGCATATTAATTTAGAATTGACATTTTAGTGAGTCTTTAAAAATTAAAAAAAAATTGGAGGGAAAGAGAAACATCTGTTTGTTGTTCCACTCATTTATGTATTCAGTTGGTTGCTTCATGTATGTCCGCTGACCAAGCAATCCAAATAGGAAACCCATAGCTTTGGTGTATTGAGATGATGCTCTAACCATTTGAGATGCCCAACCAGGTTTTGTGAGTTCTTGTGTAGAATTGGGCATAAGGTTTCCTATTAAGAACAAAATTATCTTTTGAGGTTGTTCTGAAGGTTTTTGACTTTGCTTAGTTTGAGACGTGGGACTTAAATTGAATTATGTTTTGGACACTTGTAATGATGTCTTTGTCTTTTAGTTTTGAATACATTTATACTGGTTTGGGATTGGTTGGATTTCCTGCTTAGCAATAGATTCTAAAAATAAGCAGAGAGGCTTAATTTAAACTTGTTCTGTTTTAAAATAGTTATTGATTTTAGAGAGAGGAAGTGGGAGAGGGAGACATCAATTTTGTTTTTCCACCCATTTATGCATTTATTAGTTAAGTTTTGTGTGTGCCTTGACTGGGGATTGAACCCTCAACCTTGGCATATCAATGATGCTCTAACCAACTGAGCTACTTGGCCAGGGCAAAGCTTGTTCTTAAGTCTTAAGCCTGTTATGTAGGTTATGCAGATCTAGATTTTATGATCAGTTACCTGAATTTAATGAATACTTGTGGGCAGGGAGAATCATTTATATGATAGTGTGCACTGAATGAATGTAGCACTATAATCAAGATGAGTAAATTAATTCACTAAGCTTATGCCTCTTCCAGGATAAGGAAAAAATAGAAGGAAAGAGGTGAGGAAGAAATATTTCTCACCTGCCAGTTTTATCCTCATTCCTTAGTTTTAATTAAGAGTATTGCTTTGAACCTCATATTATAGAATGCACTTACTCAGTTGTAAAGATTTGTTTCAAATCCCTGAAAGTTTGAAAGTTAATGAGGGAGAATCTTTCCCCTGGTTATTGTTTCTGCTTTGGTAAGAATACCAAGAGGGCGGTCTCACTAGCTCTGTACTGACTGGCCCCATTTGCAATATGAGCTAGTGTATGTACATGTGACAGAGCCTGTCTCTGGGTTTTATTATAGCTGGTTAAGTAGCTTTTTGCCTCTGTCTCTGGTTTCTGTCTCTGGTCCACTGAAGGCCTTGAGGCTATCTGAAATTACAGGGGCTGGGGCACCATAAGTTAAACTAGCGAAATCAGTCTATTGCAGATATGTCAACTGAATCTGACTTTTAAGTCCAGTTGAATTATTTTTTATTTTTAAAATTTATTTATTGGTTTTATGGAGAGAGGGAGGGAGACAGAGAGAGGAACTTTGATTTGTTGTTCCACTTATTTGTGTATTCTTTGGCTAATTCTTAATATGTGCCCTGACCGGGGACCAAACCTGCAACTTTGGCATATTGGAACAATACTCTAAAAACAACTGAGCTACTTGACCAGGGCTTCAGTTGAAATTTCCAAAAAGAGTATTTGCTAAATTTTCTGCTGGGCACTTTTCATGTTTTGTCATCTCTTATAATTCTTAGAACAACCTTGGGAGGAAGTTAGTATCTGTTTTACAGATGAGGAAATAAGGCTCAGAGAAGTTAAATTGCTCAAGGTCACACAATCAATAGCAGCTGCCCCATTCAAACTTAGTTCATCTTGATGTTGAGTTTATTATACATTGAGATCTGAGTCCAAAGCCGACTATTTCTGAGCTATCATATCACATAGCTTCTTTTTACTAACTACACTAGAAGTCTTTATTTTTTTATTTTTATTTTTTTAAAATCCTCATCCGAGGATATGTGTATTGATTTTAGAGAGAAGAGAGAATGGGAGAGAGGGAAAAAGAGAAAGAAACATCAAAGTGAGAAGGAAACATCTATTGGCTGCCTTCCGTATGTGGGGCCCTGACTGGGCATGGGCTAGTGAGTGGTGGGAGGAGGCAGGGCAGGGATGGCAAGCCAGATATGTACCCTGACTGGAAATTGAACCCGCAACCTTTTGGTGCACAAAGATGATGCTCCAACCAATGGAACCACCCAGCCAGGGCTAGACAAAGTTTTTAGGCATATGTTCCAGAGGATCCCAGAGCTCCCTGAAGATATTTGATTTCCATCTTTCTTTGACAACTTTTTCTGAGATCTTATTAGGAATTGGGATGTGATTTATAGACTGCTGTACTAGGTCTTGGTCTTGTTCACGGGTATCCTGAATTGCTCTTAGAGATTTTTTAAAAATGGTGGAAACTCTCAGAACCTTTGCCAATGCATCTTAGTGTGTTTACTGATCTTAGCAGTGAAGCAGGTAAGTGATGGCAATGAACAGGGGAAGCCCAGGAAATGTCCATGCTAATTTTGCTTGGCCCTGTGAGGAGCTGTCAAATATGGATCATTAAATATAAGGTATATGGACTATGCAGTGAACCTTTACTTTGTGGCTCTTTAAGATTGCATTTTTGTATTGCTTTTATTAAATGCAAAAATCAAAGTAAAATTCAGAATAACCCAGAGCTGGGTTTCTTTTCTCTGAATTTATAGCTTTGGAGTTGGCTAGACCTTTCAATTAAATTAGCTGATGGAGACAAATATGTAATCTGACTTCTCCAGCAGCTCAAGTGAAATGTTAATACCAGGCATTGCACAGCTCCCTTGACACACTACTTTGACCTTTTCCTCTCTTACAAATGTTTTCCTTATTTTTTTTGTTAACTTAGCCATCTCCATGCAGAGGTCCTGCCTGCTTTTAATTTTTGAAGCCACAGGAGAAGAGACTTTCAAACAGCACAGATTTGTTCATTTTTATCTTATATCCCCAGAGCTACACTAATCATACTATGTCCTCTAATTCACATAGTTTTTAGCCAGTTTACTCTCCTTTACCATTACCTGTCCTTGTTCCTCCCAAATCCTCTCAATAAAAACTAAAATACTACTGCCATATTCCTCCACCGAATATATGGTAGGATTTTTTTGTCCTTAATATTAAGAAAGTGATTGTCTTTCATTTTGTTTCCCTCTACCTTGCTGGGAGGAGGAGGAGGAGGCAGGCAAAAAAAAAAAAAAAAGCAAGTCCTCTTTATGGCTAAGATGAAAGGTAGAGGTGGTTTAGGAGAGGGAAGTGCTGAGTGTGAGGGAGAACTAGGGGAAGAGGTGATGATGGTCTTATTTCCTCTGGCATTCATTGTCCAGCTGCCTAGAGCTGCTTAGAGCCCAGCAGCTCCAGTTTTCATAAGCTCCTCCTTAATCTTCCCTTGGTAGGTTGGTCTGGCTAAATGGTGAACTATACTTTTATCTCTTCTTTAAAAAAATTATAAGATAACATGGGCAGCGTTAGAGAAACACAAACATATTGAAGGATGGTAATCTGCATTATAAAAAACACTTTTTTTACTCCTTTCTTCTTTTTTAAACTTTGTATTTTTTTTTCAAACTTAAGAAAAAGTTGCAAGAGTAGTGTTAAAATTCCTATATGCCATTCACCTTGAGTTCCCAAATGTCATTGTTTTATCATATTTTATATATTTTTCTTTTTATATAAGCATATTACTTTTCTGAACTATTTCAGAGTAAGTTGCACATTGTGCTGCCTCTTTACCCTAAATACCTTAGTGTGTATTTCCAATAAACCAGGACATTCTCTTATGTACCTGTAACATACTTATCAAAATCAGGAAATAACAGCCTTGATATAATATTGAATAATATAGAGACCTTATTCAAATTTAGCCATTTGTTCCAGAAATTGCTTAAAAATTTTTTTCACTCATTTGGTATTTTATTTAATTAAAAAAAAATTTTTTTTTTAAGAGTTTATTTATTTTTAGAGAGAGGGGAAGAGGGGGGAGGGAGAGGAAGAGAAACATCAATGTGTGGTTGCCTCTCACATGCTTCCTATTGAGGACCTGGCTTGCAACCCAGGCATGCGCCCCAACTGGGAATCAAACCGGTGACCCTTTGGTCCACAGGCTGGTATTCAATCCACTGGGCCACATCAGCCAGGGCTAATTTAAAATTTTTTTAAATTTATTTCTATTTTTAGGCAGAGGAGAAGGGAGGGAGAAAGAGAGGGAGAGAAACATCACTGTGTGGTTGCCTCTCATGTGCCCCTTACTGAGAACCTGGCCTGCAACCCTGCCATGTGCCCTGACTGGAAATCGAACTTGCAACCTTTGACCTTGCAGAATGACACCCAACCAACTGAGCCACACCAGTCAGGGCAAGAGGTTTTGTTTTTTACAATTTCTATTACAGTCAGCCATTGTCCACTTTAATATATTAAATGGAAAATTCCAGAAATAAACAATTCATAAGTTTTAAATTTCTTTTGCCATCCTGCTCTGTCCCACCTGGGACGTGAATCATCCCTTTGTCCAGCGTGTCCATGCTACATATGGTGCCTGCCCCTTAAGTCACTAGGCACCACCTCAGCTACAGATTAACTGTTGAGGTATCACAGTTGCTTCTCTTCAGGTAACCCTTATAGTTGCTGAATACTTAGGCCAAGATCCCTACATCATTTACTTCACTTCATTTCATCTTGTAGGCATTATTGTATTCCATCACATCATCACAACAAGGGTGAGTCCAGTACAATAAGATACTTTGAAAGAGAGACAAACCACATGCACGTAACTTTTATTACAGTAGATTGTTACATTTATTCCTTTTTATTATTATTAATTTATTACTGTGTCTAATATATAAGTTAAATTTTATCATAGGTATGTAGGTATAGGAAAAAAACATAGTATACATATAGTTTAGTGCTGGGGTGTCTTAGAATGTATCCCTCTTGGAAAGGGGGGACTACTGTAAAGGCAGGTTGAGGCAGAGCTATGGGAGACTTAGAATGTTAAGCCAAAGAATTTGTCCCTAAGGTTAGATTTATTGAGGAGTCACCTCTTGTATTAACACCGATAGTGACATTTTGCCTGGTACTGTAAACTTAACTGTTTTAAAAAGCCTGGCTGGGAGAATTGCCTTGTTTAGATATTTGTGTTGCATGTGATGCTGCCGATGTCATGGATTGCCTTTAGCATGAAATGCTGAGGTCTAATCCACTCACTAGGACTGTGAGTGTTTTAGTGAGTGTCTTACCTCAGAATCAAGTTAAGGAAGTAGGAGAATATTGTAACTCAAAATTATTTCTGGAATTCTGTAGTTATTGCTAAACCTTCCTCATGATTTTTTTTTAGCTCCACATTTTGAAGAAGGGGAAATACAATGTACAACAATTTAGCTGATTGTTTCATTAAATAGCTCCCCTAACTATACAATCTCTTAAGCTTTCCATTGCTTTAAGCCTCTGGTTCTAGACAACTGGAAAACTGGTTTTCCTCTGGGGTGAGAGTCAGAGTATGTGGTCAGAATTATGGGACCTGGGGGATTTATTAGAATATCAATGTGACATACATCTTACGGTATATTCTGAGGGAGGATGTCTGTTGTGCTTTTTGAAATAGCCTCCCAGGTGATTTTCTATCATGTGTTTCCCATTAAAAACTACTGTTTGAACCAATTTCTGCCCTTTTCCCCCTGCACTCACCTTGTATCAAGTGATGCTGGAAGATTGCATTCCTTTATCTTCTAGCATGAAGACTTAAGATGGAATTTTGCTATCTCATAAAGACTGCTGACCTCTGGTATGTCTTTTGGCCTTGATGATTACTAACCCATATTGTCAACTTGCTGGTCAGCTTTTTCTGATGAACTGTGACCTTATTTTCAGTTATTGTTGATTATATTTTGCTTCAGTCTCTTGTTTTTTTATAAGCTTTGTGCTTGTGTTACTAGGAAGTCACCTTCCTTCTCATTTTTATAAAACTGCTTTTGATGAGCACAAAAACATGGGCAGTGATTAGACCTCCCTGTGTCAAACTCACTTTGGGCAGCTATTATGTGCACATAGTTGTCTGCAGATTTTTGTTGAGGTGAAAGAATGCATTGAATATAGAAAAATCCAGAGATAAAGGGGTCTCTGAGGTCTTTCTTATTCCATGGTCTGTGGTTCCATGAATTAAAAAGCAATCAATCCTGAGGGAACCCTGGTAAAATCCTCAGACCAGATTACACTGTACAGGATATCTAACAACTTTGACAGTTGCTTGTTTGTTCATTTCAGTGACTGCAGGTAAACAAGAAAACTGCATATTATTAAGACAAAGTTTGGAGACAACAATTGGGTCAGATTTAGTTTGTCTCTTCTAATTAAGGCTATCATTTTCATTTTTAAAGCAGTTGAATCTCCCCAGTTTTTTAAAGCACATGTTGGTTGTGGCAGTGAAAGCTTTTTTAATTGTAGCACATATTCATAAATGCAAATTTGGAACTAAGAGTAACAGGATTGTCTGGATAAGGGTTTATAAGCCAAGAGTGGTTTATTTAAACTTCTGTTATCAGAAATAGGAATTTGGGATCCCATTAGGGCTTACGAGGTTTGACCCTTACCGTTTTAGCTTGGAGACTGTTGAAGAGTTAATTTATTGGGTGATGGTTTGGCCATGTGTGGAGCACAACTTTGTTTCAAGGGAAGAATCTTTTTATATGTTTATTCATTTGCCAGATCACTTCTGTTTACGTGTGAACCTTCTCAGTTACAGCGAAAACAGCCGAACAATTCATGCCAATTCAGTATTAGAACATGTCAGACTGATACCAGTCTCACAGATTAAGGAGAAAACCGGGCTTCTGGTTTTATTAAATTTACCCTGAATGATGACATTTAAAACAAGAAACCTTTGGAGACAGATCTCGTAATAACAGATGAGTAAATATTTCGTATTTAAGTAAGTCCTTGAATGTAGGTAGACAGTGTGGTGTAGTGAGAAAGGATCTTTGGGTTGGTTTTCTCCACACTTGAAATGAAAGTATTAACTGTAATAGGT
The DNA here is from genome assembly GCA_004027475.1 of Anoura caudifer. Lineage (NCBI taxonomy): Eukaryota > Metazoa > Chordata > Mammalia > Chiroptera > Phyllostomidae > Anoura > Anoura caudifer. Next base: position 85,982 of record PVKU01002809.1, on the reverse strand, counting down.
ATTTGGAAGACAGCTTGTCAGTGTTTTTTTTTCTCATAATTTTTTCTATACTAACCTTTTATTAAATAAAAATGCATAAATCATAAATGTATGGAGTTTTCAAAAAAAAAATAGAACATTAACAGCAACTACTTCAGAAGCTCACGTCTCACCTGCCAGTTACTATGCTTCCCTCTCCCCCAGGATAACCAGTATGCTAACCTCTATCACCGTGCATTAGTTTTGTCTTTTAAACAAGAAGAACATTATATGTAGAGTCATGTACTGTGTATTCTTCTGTATCTGACTTGTTTTGTTCAATAGTAATGACACATATGCTAGTGTTAGTAGTTCATTCTCATTGCTATATAGAATTCCACTATAAAAATATACCAGTTTATCTGTTCTGTTGTTGATGGATGTTTTGATTGTTCCCACTTTGTCCCCTTTGTGGGGACAGTGCTGTAAGGAACATTCTTCTGTGTGTCTGGGTATATACCTAGGAGTGGAATTGGAGGGTGATCGAGTGTGTCTATAGGTAACTGTCAAAAAGTTTCTCAGAGTTGTTAATAGTTTATACTTGCATGAGGAATCTTAACATTTTGCTGAGCCTGTATTTTGTACAAGGCAGTAGTAAACAAAACATAGCCCTCTCATAGATCTCGAAATTTAATATGATTAAAAATATATTTTATACATTATACATTTTAATATTCAGGAGATGATAAAATATTAAGGTGCGTTGTATATAGAGCGGAGGGTGATGGGGAGTGATATTAGATATAGTTGTTTGAAAAGACTGAGCAAGCCCTGGCTGGTGTGGCTCGCTTGGTTGTGGTATCATCCCGTAAATCAAAAGGTCGTGGGTTCAATTCCCAATCAGGGCACAAACCTGATCAGGAACCTGAGAGGCAGCCAATTGATGTTTCTCTCTAACATTGATGCTTCTCTCCCCCATCTCTCCGTTTTTCCTCTCTCTGAAGTCAGTGAGCATGTCCTCGGGGGCGGGGGGGAAGACCGATAAAGTGACATTTGTGCAAACACTTTAATGATGTAAGCTAGCCATGTGGATATCTGGAGGGTAGCAGTCCAGGCAAACCAGCAGGGAGGCTAGTATAACAGGAGCACATTGAGTAAGGGCAATATTGGTAGAAGTTGATCTTAGGGAGATAAGTAGGTGCCAGGATGTGTAGGACCTTAAGAGCCAACGAAGGGATTTTGGATTTTCTAAATGGAATAGGAAGCCATTGGAGGGTTTTGAGCAGAAAGACATTATCTCCTTCACTATTTAAAGAGATCGTTCTGCTCTTGGAGAAAACACTCTAGTGGGACAAAGGCAGAAACAGGTGAACTAAGAAATTATTGCTGTAGTCCAAGAGAAGAAGGGTGGTGGTTTAGATCAGAATGTTATTGGTGGAAGTAAGGAGAAATAGATGGAGTCAGGCTATTTTGAAGATAGAGCTGATAGGATTTGCCCAGGTGGATTGGATATGGGGATGGGAGGTTGTCTCTCAAAGATGACTCCAACTTTATTGGCTTAAGTTGCTAATTTACTGATTTAAGAAAGTCTGGGGAGGTGGGAGGGGCTCCATATAGGTTTGGGCTGGGGTTGGAACCAGGAATTTGATATGGGACTATGAGATGTCCATTACATATCCAGCTAGAGATGTTGAATAGGCAGGAGGATATATAGGGTTGGGAAAAGTAGGTTTATAGTTGTTCATGTGGAAAATAATACAATAAACAATAATGCCAGAATAAACTCTGTGTTTTGCGTACTCAAAACTGTAAACCTACTTGTCCCACCCGTATAAATGACATGGTGAAGGAAAATGAGAAGTGGGCCCTGTCTGGGTAGGGGTCAGTTGGTTAGAGCATCCTCCTGATATGCTAAGGTTGCAAGTTCAGTCTCCGGTCAGGGCACATTAAAAGGGTCATCAGTAAATAAAAATTTTTTAAAATAGAGGTGGGACTTAACATGGCTTTTGGAGTAGTATAGAGGGAATCAGATAAATTCTCTTCATCATTTGAATACTTCTGAAGCTCATTATTTAGGAATTAGATTGTGCAGATTTCTATTATTGTAAGAGATACTTGACAGGGAAATAAAATATCAGGAATTTATTTATTGAGAAAGTTCCTGTGTACTTCTCTCAACAATTTGTGACTGAAATTTCCTAGAGTTTGTATAAACTTCATGTAGTCATTTCTATTACTGTTACTCTGTAAAATGATCATTGCCTTAATGGCCTTAGGAAGCTCTATATGACTCATTGTTAATTATCTGAAGAAAGCTTTATCTACGTAGTGTTTTGCATTGTATTTTAAAGCATATCTGTAATACATAATTTGAAAAATAGTAGTTTACATGGGGATTTTACATAAATTATTTTATTCACTGCTGATAGTAGTCTGTGAATCGATTACTATTATTATCTTTACAGTTGAGGAAATAGGCTTCATGGGTGATGAATTGACTGATGCAGGACATGTCTCTGGTTAGTAGTAGAGACAAGACCTGATCAAATCCTAATTCCACAGCACTGCCACCATGTTCCATTTATCAGTTGTGCTGAATGAATTGTAACTTATTGTATAGTTATCTACTTTGAAATTTTTTTTAAATTTTGAGAGTATATTCTTTGAAGCTGGGGACAGTGAAACAAGGAAGGGATTAGGACAGAAGAATCCACGGGAGAGAGCCTAGGCAGGGCTGCTTTGGCCCACTGGGAAGTCAGAGAAAAGGGGCCTTGGAGACAGGTTCAGGGGGTTGGTTAGCCCTGGATGAGCTGCCGCATTGCTCCTTTGGTTGTCTCCAGTGGGCCCTTAGACTTTAGGAGATGCATGCCTGTGATGGAAGAAGAGGGGGAAGAAAAAGGCATGGGAGTGCTTCTGGGAGTGAGAGCGCATGCTGGCAGTGTAATTTTTGAAAAGTATCTTTTACAGAAGTAATATAAGACATGCTTATAAAAAGTGCAGCAAATGAGTAAAAAGTAAAAATTCCCTTTTATGTCATCACTGAAAGTTTGTGTATTTCCTGACTTTTTTCAATACCTTTACACTTACCTGTATTATACAGATGTTTAGTATTTTTCATAAACAGAATCGTACTCTACATAATTTTGTGTGAAGTCTTTATTATTTCCAGTCATATGGGAAGTCCACAGTACTGTTCTGTCAGGTCTTTGCTTTAAACAAGAGCAAAGACATTTATCTCTTATGTTGTTTTAAGTACCTTGGAACAGATTTTATGAAGACAGCAACATTCAGTATTGATTTGTTCAATGTTAGTAGTGAGATGCCTTTAAAATGATCACACCTTTCATTTCAGAGAACTTTCCAAATGCTCTGTTAAAAAGACGGGCATATGATTGACTGCTTAATGAAGCTGCCAAGCACTATTCAAGTTCTTTTCCCTTTCTCAGAAAATGCAAGGTTGTCCATTTTGGAGCAAGTGATGCACCTGTTAACCTGTGGTTGTAGGAGATGATATTTCTCCATCTATCTACTAGTGGGAAAAGGAATTAATGAACCTATAACTGTCCTGGAAATGAAAATAGGTTTTTTCTGCTATCGATGACATAGAAGAAGAAAAGCTTTAGGTGAATCAAACTCTGCAGATATTTTGATGATTATTTCCACCATTGTAAACTAACTAATTCATACGGCAGATAATGCATTTTTCTTTTAATATCTAACTTTTTAAAAAGATTTTATTTATTTATTTTTAGAGAGAGGGGAAGCGAGGGAGAAAGAGGGAGAGAAACATCCATGTGTGGTTGCCTTTCACGCACCCCCTACTGGGGACCTGGCCTGCAACCCAGGCATGTGCCCTGACTGGGAATTGAAACAGTGAACCTTTGGTTTGCAGGCCCATGCTCAATCCACTGAGCTACACCAGCTGGGTGATGTTTAACTTTTAATGATGCAGTCATCGAGTTCCCATGCATTTATGCAAAATCTGCTCTGGAGGAGAGAGTGGACTAAGAATTTATATTGGGAATATAATGAAGTAGGTATTGCTGGAGACAGGACAGACCAAACAGGAATTTGTATGGGTCTCAGAATTCCAGAGTAATGAAGGTGAATTAATGTCAAGTAATTGGTAAATGTAGGCTGATATTAAAAGAGTGGTTAAGGAGGAAAAAATTCAGTGTACACTTTGGTGTGCTTCTGAAGCATCTGGAAAGCTTCTTAAATGCAGTGTCTGGGATTTCATCTCCCAGAGATTTAAATTCTGGAGGTTGGGGCAGGGCCCGGGAATCTGCATTCCCACCACACTTCCTAGAGTGTCTAAACCGACAAAGACCATCTAAGTCTAATTGGAGGAAGAGTTACAGGGAGGAGAAACAATTTTGATATAGGACACTTTGTGGTCAGAGTAATAAATGGAGATGTCTGAGAAAGTATTAGGGAGAGGAGCTATTAGTTAATGCTGACTGAGGTAGGGAGGAGGGACTGAATATTTGATTTTATTTTTTACTCTAGGTACATATCTTTAATTTGATTGTTTTGTATTTTGTGTGTGTGTGTGTGTGTGTGTGTATACACATATATATCAGATAATGCTGTGTTGTGTTTGGTAATCAAGTTTTCTTATCTGTAGTTACTATATTCCTGAGACATCCTTAGTTTCTAGTATTTTACACTGTTTTCTGCATAAGGCATCAAAAAATCCTCAAAAGTATGACCTCAACATTCAAACTAACTCATGGACTATGATTACCTCATGAGTGTTTTTGTTTATTTACTTGGGAAATAATCATTGTTTTTCATTATCACTATTGATGAATCTTCCTTAATGGGGAGAAAATTTCTCTGAGGATTTAAGCAGAGGTTAATTTAAGGTTCCATGGGGAAAATAAAAAAATTTCTCAATTGTAAAGCTTCTTAGGTATGAAACTAGGAAGAAATTCTTTTTTTTCCCCCCACACGCTGTTTACTTAGCATTAACCATGCATTCACCACATTTACTAGTATTGACATTACCACTCTTAATATGAACCACTGACTGCGGGGCAATAAAAAGCTCATTTTACTTCCTATAAATGTTCTAAATTAAGTAGTTTAGGAAGTTAATGACAATCATGTTTATATCCCAGGGTTCTCACTATTTATAACAATTGTTTGATATTATTATGGTAACTTCTATAACATCGTTGTATTGGGGATGAAGGCATACTTTAGCATCCAATAGTTGAAAATGACGCTGGTTTTAATTGGGACAAAAAGATGAAAATGCTGATCTGGGCTTGCCTGGTCTGTAGTGAGCATTGTTCTAGCAAGCTTCATGGAATGGATGTACATGAACCAGGTGTTTTGCTTTGAGTGCAGGCGTACCATCTGTGGAAGCAGGTGGACAGATTCTTTGTCATCAGGAAAACACAGCTGATGAGACTTAGGAGGAGAGCTAATTGACTGGTTTTCCTCAGCTACAGCTCTCTCGAGTCACATCTACCTAAGCACAGCTTTTACCTGTGCACAGGTGTTGACACTGATCAGGGTAATAACAACAACAAAAGTGAACAGGAAAGGTGTACATTTGACTGAGTGTATATTTATTGTATTGACACAGAAAGATAATTTAAGGGTTTCTTAAATTTAGTTTTTATTTTTGTTTTTAATTATTTGAGATTATTTCTAGTTTATATTAACTTCTGAGAGTTTCTTGTAAGAATAGTAATATGTATAGTAATATGTATATATAGTTTATGGAAAGCTCTTCTCTCTGGAGAACTGGGAAGTAAACAAAAAGGGCTTTCAGTTAAGCAAAATAAAGGTCATCGATCACATGCATGGAAGAATAGATGGGAAATACAGACTTCAAGTCATAGATTCTTGGAAAGAGGGACTAGAGTGCATTCATAATCCTCATCCCTTTTTCACAGATGAGAAAACTAAGACCTAGAGAAAATACTTCCTCATTTACCAGGTCCAAGTTTCTTAGAGAATTGGGTTAAAATTTGAAGTAACTTTAATTCTGAAACAGTGGATCAAATCCAGTGATATTTTACAAAGAAATAGGAAAGTGATTGGGCCAATTTAATCTAGTGAACAACCAGCTCTGTAAATAATTTCAGCTTATCTGGGACTACAAACTAAAAATGAGCCTGTGTACAATGTTGTTTCAGAAACAATGATCATACTGCTGGGCTGGGTGAAGGAGCTAGGAGTTTGCCCTATCATACTTTAAGGCTCAACTTCATATTTATGCACCTCATTTTAAGAGATAAGTGTGGGCAGCATTTAAGAGAGTTCAAAGAAGATTCCCAAATATGATTGAGAAACGGAAACTCCAGTTGAAAAGTTCAAGAAGCTGTTGAAGAGAAAGCCTAGAGGATTCATAAACCTTTAAGGGTTGTTTTTTCAGAAGTTGACTTGTTGTATACTTAGTCCCTTTAGAACTAGCCAAGCAGGGGCACGCAGCATTAAAATGACCTTAGTCGTGAGGTAAGTAGATACACATTATAGATTCTAAGGACCAGCCAGCCACATCAGTGTGATGCACTGCATTTAAAACAAGCATTAGGAGCTTCCTTAAAATACAAGCTCTGGCTCAGACCTGCTGAATTTGCATTTTAATAAGATTTCCCCAGGTAATTCATATGTACATTAAAATTTGAGGTGTATGGGGTTAAGCCCCAGTCTTTATAATGAATTAAGGTGATTAATTCTCATTTTCCAAGAGCATTTTTTAAAAATGGCACTCTCTTACCAGGATGAGTGTTTGTTTTTTAAATACAAAGTTGATGAGGTTCAAAGCAGGGAAGGCAGAATAGGAACCACTGTGAAAAATATAGGTTATATATACAGCCTTTACTTTTCCAAGTAAGGAGACCATACCAGTTCATCCTCCTGGCTTTGAATTCTATAGTCAATCCATTACATTGTCCTTTAGGAGACTTTGAGCAATAAAGGAGTAAGAATTTTAAAGACAACGAAGGAAGCATAGTGTGTGGTTCTGGTACCTCTTTCCTGCAAGGTTAAAGTGAAGGTCTCTGAAGATTGTTCTGCAAGGAAGCCAGAGAAAAACATCTCAGTATTTGGCTTCATTCATGAATATAATTTATTTATTTAACAAATATTTGTGGAGTGTTTCCTATGTGCCAGGTACAGTTTTAGGTACTACAGAGAGCAGTGATCAAAACGAATTACACCTGCCCTGGCTGGTGTAGCTCAGTGGATTGAGTGCAGACTGTGAACCAAAGGGTCACCAGTTCAATTCCCACTCAGGACACATGCCTGGGTTGTGAGTCAGGTCCTCAGTGGGGGCCACATGAGAGGCAACCATTCATTGATGTTTCTCTCCCTCTCTTTCTCCCTCCTTACCCCGCTCTCTAAAAATAAATAAAATCTTTTTTTTAAGAAAACATTGAATGTAACTTTTTAAAATATATTTTATTGATTATGCTATTACAGTTGTCCCATTTTCCCCCCTTCATTCCCCTCCACCCTGCACACCCCTTCCCACCCATATTCCCCCCCTTTAGTTCATGTCCATGTGTCATAAGTTCTTTAGCTTCTACATTTCCCACAGTATTCTTGCCCTCCCCCTGTCTATTTTCTACCCACCATCTATGCTACTTGTTCTCTGCACCTTGTCCCCCTCTCTCCTCCTTGCACTCCCCTGTTGCTAATCCTCCATGTGATCTCCATTTCTGTGTTTCTGCCCCTGTTGTAGTGGTTTGCTTAATTGGCTTTTGTTTTAGGTGTGGTTGATATCTGTGAGTTTGTTGTCTTTTTACTGTCATTTTTTATCTTCTTTTTCTTAGATAAGTCCCTTTAACATTTTATATAATAAGGGCTGGGTGATGATGAACTCCTTTAACTTGACCTTATCTGAGAAGCACTTTATCTTCCTTTCCATTCTAAATGACAGCTTTGCTGGATAGAGCAATCTTGGATGTAGGTCCTTGACTTTAATGACTTGGAATACCTCTTTCCAGCCCTTTCTTGCCTGTAAGGTCTCTTTTGAGAAATCCGCTAACAGTCTGATGGGAACTCCTTTGTAGGTGACTGTCCCCTTGTCCCTTGCTGCTTCTAAATTCTCTCCTTCATTTGAATCTTGGCTAATGTAATTATGATGTGCCTTGGTGTGTTCCTCCTTGGGTCCAACTTCTTTGGGACTCTCTGTGAATGTAACTTAAACCACCCCCCCCAAAAAAAAAGTGAATTACCTGCTTTGGTAGGGTTCATAGCCTAGTGAGGAGGCAGCCAATAACAAGCAAAGAAATACATGCTGAAACCCCAGTTGGAGATTAATGCTTTGAAGAAAAATAAAGCAAGCCAAGTGATTGGAAAATAGTGGGAGAAGAGGGGAAGTATGGAGAGATTTTCTGCTGTTACATAGGGTTGACTTTTTTAAAAGATATTATTTATTTATTTTTAGAGAGGGAAAGAGAGGGAGAGAAATACCACTGTGTGGTTGCCTCTCACATACCCCCTATTGGGGACCTGGCCTGCAACCCAGGCATGTGCCCCAACTGGGAATCGAACCAGCAATCCTTTGGTTTGCAGGCTTGTGCTCAATCCACTGAGCTACACCAGCCAGGGCTGGAGTTGATTTTTAGAGACTGTTTTGGTTTAAGAGCTGATTTATTTCCCTAGACATTTATTAAAATTAGAGTTATAAGTTGTCTCAGATAGGTTGAGCAGCCTTCAGTTGTAAGGCCCCTAGAATATGTACAAATATTTATATTTTTTGGTTCAGTGAATTACAGGTAACTCAGTGTGTGGCACATAGTTGGTATTTAATAAAACTTGGAATGTATTCTAATAAACCTCAAGTAAGATTTTTCCCCCATGTGTCCAAGGCATGAACCAGGCATGGGTACAGACCACGAGCCAACCAGGGATAAACAAGGAGTTACTTTGTCCCTGGTTGATATGAGACAAGCATCACCAAGCCAGGTGCAACTCTACCCAGATCAGGGACAGTCAAGTAAGATATTTTATAAAGAAAATCAGAACTGTCCTTCTATGAGCTATGTAGGCTGAATTTTTGGTTGGATAGGAAAGAAGGATGTGGAGCCTACGTAGACTGGGTGACCTTCAGATGACTTTTGAAGTTCCTTCTTTTGTTCCCTTTTCATATTATTGTGACTTTTGGATCCTTGAAAAGGGTGCTAGAATCTAGAATTTGAGGGTCTGAACAGAGAATTGGTTCCTCTGTTACTTATGGAACCATCTAGGTGCTATGGTTTTGGAATAACTAAGGGGTTTTCAGACTGTTTTTGAGTGATGGCTAACATTCCTCTCCTTTGTTCTCATTTTCTTCTGGAACTTGCCTAGATGGGCATGCTAAAAACTTTTAAATGTTCTCATTTTCAAATAATTTCAAATAATTTTGTTGTAAATTTATTTTAAACATGTTTCATTTCATACTTTTTATTTATTTATTTTATCCAGGAGTAATTTAATTTTAAAAACAAATACAAGCTATTGATTTACTCTTCTTAACTGGATAGTCTACCTGTGGTAGTTAGCTGGTTACTAATAAAGGAACAAGTGGAATTAGATATTGTTGAGTATAAGTCTGCTGCTTGCTTAGCCAGGAAGCTACAGCTTCACACACTCCAGGGGATCTCAGCATTGCCCTCATCAAAGGGGATTAACAGCCCTTTCTCTCCTGTACAAGGAGGAAGGATTTGCTTTTCAATCTCCTTGGTACACTCTCACAGACTTTGGAGGGAAATGAGCACGCGCACAGTAGAAGTCAGAATGGCACAGGGTGAGGTGCTTCTCTGAGGCATGCGCAGTAGGAGCCAAAATGGTGACCATAGAGGCCTGTTATCCTAGCCTTGGAAAAAAAGAGATTGGTGGGGAGTTGGACCCATCAGAAGCCTGGGAAAGCTTGAGAAGTTGATTGGTTATTTGAAAAAGCTCCTTGTGCATCCCAAGCGGGAGGTAATGTAACCCAGTTTAAAGAAGAAGCAGTCTCTCTGTCTCTATTCTATCTCTGTCTCTGTCTCTATCTCTGTCTCTTGATCAGGCTGCCCTCACCCAGTTCCTTCATATCTCCTTTAAGTTCTTTCAATAGTGACCATGTGGGTTGTCTAGCAGCCACAAGCACTGCTAAGGCAAGCTGTAGGTGGGAGCCTGGGTATAGCAGCAGCTAGTTATAGTGCTAGGCTACCTGGACTGGGACTGAGACTGCTAATGCTGGAACAGTAAAACAGGAACCCTGGACACTGGCCTTTGTTTTGGCCTTGCTGAAGATAGGGTTGGACTTTTTCCATGGTGGGATGGACAGAGATGGGGCATAGGGGCAACCTTCTATTTCTGCCTAAATAAATCTTGCCACCCCATGATCTCTCATGCATGAGTCCATGAAATACTTTTCAAATTGCAATCCCGTGAAAGCGACCCACTTCCACCTTCAACAGTATAACTGTCAAGGGTGAAAACATACATCTTTACAACTTGATGGTCCCGAGTTGTTGTTGTTGTGGTTGTTTTTTAACCATTTCACAGAAAGTAAAGAAATAATATGAAAACAGCTCAAGAAATACATAAGCAAAACATATGGGGAATGAGAAACATGTAGTTTTAACTTAACTCAAGAAACTGAGAGGAAACTGATCTACATAGGAAAACATGTGTCCTAGAAAGTCAGGTATGAAGATTTTAAAGTAGGAATTTATATGACTTGAATCTCCTAATTTCTGAATAAAACTCACATCTTGCAGTACTTCTATTTCATGGCTCAGTTACCTACCTCACTTGGCTCTATTCCTTACTTACTTCTAGCCTTTACTTAAATGAGTCTGAAAAACTTGAGGATACAGCCTAAGAAGATAAAAAAGATAACCACACATAACATTCCATTTTGGTGGCTACTTTAGGTCTTTATTACTAGAAAATTTAAATATAAGTCTGTGGCTTTGCTAAATCAAGTCCTACAGTTAAAAAACACTTTCAGTTTGGGCTAACAGCCCTGTTGATGGATACCTATTATAGAGGGAGAGCTGAACAAAGTCTGTGTTTCAAAACCAGTGTTAAATCAGTATCAGGGTTGAGGGAGAAAAAGGGGAGTCTAAAATCAAAAAATGCGGAAGTATCTAAGCCCCTGTCCTTTTGGATCCACACTTCCTTCAGGGTCTTCATCATTATAGTGTTCTCAACCATTTGCCACACTTGCATGATACTGTATTTTGATAAAGAACAGATTACCCAAGGTTCATTGGGATTCCGGGAAAAATCAAATATCTTGACAGTGTGACCACCACGAATAAAAAACAACTCCAGTGGCCCATCTTCTGCATCTTCCAGGAGTTGTTCCTCTTCAGTTTTATTTAAGTATCAGTCAGTCTGTCTGCAATCAGTACAACTAGAAGCCAAAATAGACTTGTTGTGAGGCAACCACTGAACCTGGAATATTTTATCCTTATGTGATTCAAAGAAATGCAACTTAAGTTTCAGATTTCTCAGATCTCACAAGGCAACAGTTTTATTAGCTTATCCTGTGGCAAAATGAATTCCCTATAAGGATTGAAAGAAAGGCATTTTACATCAGCAGTGTGAGTATCAACTGATTGGCTTGGTTTGAAAGTATTGTTTGAACGAGTATCGCAGATCATAAGTTTCTGATCAGCAGCAGCTGACCTAAACAGACTCATGGAGCAGAGGCCAGGAAACACCTACTGTTATATGCCCTGTGAAGATGATCGTCTTTACATCCACTTTTCTTTCCTTTGGAACAGCACTCAACACCCACAGGCACATGGTGTGGTCATCTGAAGCACTATGTAAATGCCCACAGAGATTTGGTTTTCAAGAAGGCCCATAGCCTTCCTTCTGATGTCCACAGAGATGCAAGTCTGGGTTGCACTCTCCAGAAAGATCTGGTTTATTTATTTATTTATTTGTAAAATTTTATTTATTGATTTTTAGAGGGAGAGAGAAATATTGATTTGTTGTTCCACTTATTTATGCCTTTGTTGGTTGATTCTTGTATGTGCCCCTACCGAGGATGGAACCTGCAACTTTGATGTATCAGGACAATGCTCTAAGCAACTGAACTACCTTGCCGGTGCCAACACCTCCAGATTCTCCTTTCTCACTGTTGTAATGTGAAGTATCAAACTGAGCATCGTCATTAGGGAGCTGCACACTGGCTGTCACAAGGTGGTTTTGTTCCTCTGATGTGTATGAGTCCCTAGGACAAGTTGATGAATGCTGAAATCTTTCTCTTCTGGTCTGGGTACACCTGGAAGCCACTGTATAGTTAAGCTGAGCCACTCCAGAGCATAGGTCACCATCACAAACCATAAAGAAAATGCATATTTCTTTTCCACATGTTGTGGTCTTCATTGATCTCATGTTCTACTGTGTCATCAAAGGCTGTTTCCTTGTTGGCCATGATGGCAGAAAAGCCAGGGGGATACTGGGGTCTGCTGTTGTGGGAGCGACCTAATTACACACTTAAGAAAAAAAAAACAGGATCAATCTTATCAATAGGAGAGAAGTATGTACTTAGAAGAGAGTTAACTTTATATTTGCTGTGCTAGAAATGAACTGGTTAGATTATACCCAGGTAGAGGTATGATGAGGCATCAGTTTTGTTTTGGTATTTGAAATGAAAGTCATATGTATGACTGCTGTGTGTAAGTCATGAAATAATGGGGATAATTTTTTTGGTAAACAGTTTTATTGAGATATAATTCACATATGTCACTCTTTTAAAGTGTGGACATATCATGGATTTTTAGTAAATACACAGGTTTGCAACCATCAATGCTGTATACCAGAATATTTCATCATCCCTAAAACAAACCCCATTAATAATTACTCTACATCTTCCCCTTTCCCAGCCCCTAATCTACTTTCTGTTTCTGGATTTGGGTGTTCTGGACATTTCATATAGTGTTAGAAACATTCTTTGTTTGAATTGCATTATATTTACTTATTTTTTAGCCTCACTGAAGGACATTTTATTTTTCTACTTTTAGAGATACAGAGATACATCGATTGGTTTGCCTTCTCGTATGCACCCTGATGGGAATTGAACCTGCAACCCTTTGTCTAAAGGATGATGCTCCAACCAGCTGAGCAACACTAGCCAGGGCAAATTGCATTATATTTAAACTTTTCTTAATTATCAATATTTATAATTGAGGGGGAAACACAATATGTGGTCTGTGGGGACTGACTTCTATCACTTAGAATGATGTTTTTGAGGTAGGGATCAGCGCTTCTTTCCTTTTTAATGGCTGATAATGTTCATTGTTATGATACACAATTGATCCTTGTTACTCAAAAAATTTGTATTTGGAAATTTGCCTACTTGGCAAAAATTTATTTGTAATCCCAAATTCAATATGTAGCAGTCATATGTAAACAGAGCAGTGAAAATTTTGAGTCACCCAACACTGACATTCCCGACTAAAGTTGAGCAAGGTGTTGCTTTTCCTTCTTGCTTTTAGCTCTGAAGTCTTCTTCATGGTTTATTTAATGCCACATTTTTCACACTTTTGTGCTTTTTGTTGGTGATTTTGCTGTTTAGAATGGAATAGTCCCTAAGTATGGTGCTGAAGCACCATTTAGTGTTCCTAAGCATAAGAGGGCTGTGATGTGCCTTAAAGAGAAGATACATGTGTTAAATGACCTTTGTCCAGGCATGCCATGAATTCAGTGTTCATGTCCACAATATATATTAAGTAAGGTATCTGTAAACAGAAACAAAAAAACAAGGCTATATGTATTGATCCATTGATGAAAATGTTAATGACTAGAGGCTTGAAGAAACCTAACCCTGTATTTCCCCTAGGAACAGTGGGTCAGTATTTGCTAGTTCAGTGTTTGAATCAACTTTATGGAACATAACTACCGTGAATAATGAGATTCTGCTGTACCACATTTTATTTAAATATTTATCAGTTGATGGATATTTAACTTGTTTAAACTTTCTGGTTTATTATGAATACTGCTATAAGCATTTCTATATAAGTTTTTATAGGGACATGTGTTTTCAGTTCTCTTTGGTATATACTTAGGAGTGGAATTGCTGGGTTATATGGTAATTCCGCTAGATCACTTTTTAAAAAAATATTTATTTTTAGAGAGAGGGGAAGGGAAGGAGAAAGAGGGAGAGAAACAATCAATATGCGAGAGATGCATTGATAGGTTGCCTTTCACATGCCACAACCCAGGCATGTGCCCTGACTGGGGATCTAACCAGGGACCTCTTGGTTCACAGGCTGGCACTCAGTCCACTGAATCACACCAGCCAGAGCTCTGCTAGATCACTTTGGAAGTGTGGCTGACCATTTTACATTCCCAGCAGCAGTATATGAGGGTTCCAGTTTCTCTCCATCCTATCTACTACTTCTCATTATCTGTATTTTTTATTATATCCATCTGTAATCAAAAGGGTGGAAAGTGTTATCATGTTGTGGTTTTGACCTGCATTTCCCCAGTGACTAATAATGCTGAGTGTTTTTTCATGTGCTTACCACCATTTGCTTATCGTCTATGGAGAAATCTCTATATTTTGCCCAGAATATACCTTTTTTTAAAGATTTTATTTACTTGATGAAGACCAGGGATCTCTGCCCTCAAGCAGCCCTCAAACAAGTAGAAGAGAGAGGGCAAGCATCAACCAATGTTAACCCAGGGCAGGACATGAAGGGGCCAGAACTCTGCTGTTGAGGTTCCCAGCCAGAAATGTTAACATATTAAAAGATTAAGAAACAAACAAAAGCAAGGCATTAGCATTCTGGAATTCCACAAAGTTTTACGTACAAGCTTGTTACACAAAGGAGTTACGTGTGTATTCTTTCTTGAGGAAGCCCTAACCATCTAAAAGTACCTACAAAAGTGGTTTGCAGAGTTTCTTGGTACTATTGACATTTTGGCCAAATAATTTTTTGCTGTAGGGCTATCTTATACATTGGATGATATTAAAGCAGCACCCCTGGCCTCTATTCACTAGAACCTAATAGTGGAGATTGCCAACATACTTAAAATACCCAAATCAATAAAGCTATTGATGAAAATTTTTTTAAAAAGATTTCATTTATTTACTTATAGAGAGGGGAAGAGAGGGAGAGAAACATTGATGTGTGAGAGATACATCAGTTGGTTGTCTCTCACACACTCCCATCTGGGGATCTATCCTACAACCCAGCCGTGGGCCCTGACCGGAAATTGAACCAGCAGTCATTTGGTTCGTAGGCTGGCACTCAGTCCACTGAGCCACACTAGATGGCAGAATGTAGCTTTTTAATGGAACCAAGATATCTGTTTGAATAAATCTATTTTATGGCAAAACTAAAAGTTTTAAGTTGTCAAAACCCAAAATCAAAATTATAAATTAGCTTATTATAGGATGGTGATGGATTATTGTGGATAGCATTCCTACTTCTTTTCACTAAGGCAAATAAAAATCTCAAATTGATTGTAATAAAAGAAGTATATGTCTTAAGCCGTATTTCCATGTGAAGAGGACTGTTCTTTGAATACCACTTTGAGAGTAATTTATGCCAGTCTGCTTTTGTTTGTTTGTTTTTGTGGTTGGAGGCCTTGAAAGTTCTAGTTCCATATCTTACTTACCTGGCTTGCATTGCAATATTTAGGGTAGGCATTGGGCCACAAAGCTATATGCCCAAGTGAGTGCAGGTATGTATTTGAATGATGGACTAAGTTGATCTTTGTATCTGTCATTATATAATGTAATCATTCCAGTGTTTTCGAATTTTATAGTGTCACTTGGCAGTAAGCTGCTTTTTTTCAAATACTCAGCTCCTTTGCAAGATTTGTGGGGCCATGTTAAGCTAGCTCTCTTTATGTGTGTTTGATAAAGTTTGCTAAATCCAGGAACCTTATTAAAAGTATTAACTCTCTTGATCTCCTAGATACAATTATATACACCATTTAATTTGTATATGTTTTATAATAAGTGTTTCTTTTCTGGTTATTAAAATTTTATTCCTATGAGTTCTGTATATTGTAATGTGTCCAAATTTCAAAAACCAAAGAAAAATATATATTTAGCATATTTTTCATGAAAGGCAGAGAGATAAGTATTCCAGATCTTAAACTTGATACCTTGTCAGAGGTATATGGGTTGTGCACTCAAGTAACTGAGTGAGGCAGGTTAATATGAAAACGTACAGAGGAGATGATCGGTAAAGGCTACATGTGGAAAATGTCATCTGAACCAGGCTTTGAAGGATAGCTTTCCAAGTGATCTAAAGAAGAGCAGATCATCACACAAATCCAAACTTTTTTGGTTGGCTCGATTTGTTTGGTTGGCTGTTTTCCCCTCTTTTCTGAATCAGATGAGGCCTTGATTATCAACCTTTGACTCAGGTTTCAGTTACATCTCTCTCTGTTATTCTTATGTGTGGAATCTTGGATATGACTTATAAATCATATGCTCTACCTTTTTGCCAGAGTTATGTATACGAGTATAACCTTCCTTACTGTGTCCACTCTTTTGAGTGAGAATCAAGGCTATCTGACCAAGAACCTACTTAATCAGTCTGTTCAATATCAAGTCCTAGGTCTGATGGTGTCACCAGTTGGCTTGTTTAAGGAAATTTGAACCTTTTTCTTTACCCAGTGGGAGTTTGTACTGACTATGACCCAGTTATTTTCACACTGTGACATTTCTTTCACATTCATGTTTTTTTAAACAACCTCCTGTTCCTCTTTAAATTCCAGTTTCATCACTGCAGATCTTCCCATCTCTGTCCCCTTTGCTTTGTCCTCTTTGTAAGTTAAGAAAAAGTAAAAAACAAAAGAAAAAAGACCTATGTATAATATTACTGCCATTATCTTTGTATCAAGAAAGAAAACAATACTTACAATATTTTTTAATGATTTTATTTATTTTTAGAGAGAAGGGAAAGGAGGGAGAAAGAGAGGGAGAGAAACATCGATCTGTTGCCTTTCCTACATGCCCAGACTGGGGTCAGAACCTGTAACCCAGGCGTGTGCCCTGACTGGGAATCAAACTGGTGACCTTTCACTTTGGAGAACTGTGCCCAACTAATTGAGCTGCATCAGTCAGGGCAATAATACCTAAAAAATTTTTTAATGAAAACAGATTCAGTTATGACCTAGGCCATAATTCCAGGCATAAGGGATAATGTTAACAAAGGCTCAGTGGTGGAAAAGCACAAGATATGCTTACAAGATGGCAAATGCTCTCATTTAGGCCAGAATGAATCTTACATACTGTTATGGTATATCCTCATTTTGTGTCTGGGGATTTTGAAAATGCACTTTTGTTGGATTGTTGCCCCACTAGAAAAAAAAACCTCTGATCTGTTGTGATTCCAATTTGAAACTTCTTCATTCTGGATTCCTTATCCTTGGACTCTCCCAATATTTTCTGTAGTCACACTGGGTCTGCTGTATTCCTGTGCTAAACGATAGCGCACACAAGCACAAAGCTGTGTAGGCATAAATGAGAGGCATATGGGAGTGGTGTAAAAGGACGGAGTCTTCATATGCCTGGGTGGGCGAGCTGAACTAATAGCTCCCAGCAGTTCTTTGAATCAGACATTGTGGAGCCAAGAGTCTAGCATTTGGAATTCCACCGCTTGTGTAAAGGGTCTGTCTTTTATCCTTCAAACCGCCATTTGTTAAATGGCTAATGACCTAGTGGACCTGTTGACAACAAAGGGGGGAGGCTGGCAAAGATCAAGTTTAAAGGAAAAAGGAAAGAAAAGTTCAAAGATAGGAAAGTATGAACAAAAAGGGTTTGATCAAAACTTCACCTACCCTTTATTATTATTTTTAAACAATTCTGGAGAATTTTGAACATAAAGTTGACAGAATAATGCAGTGAACCCCTATGTACTTATCCCCTCGGCTTCAGTCAGCTACACTAAATGAAGGAAAACTAGAATTCTGGTGAGCCTTGGGTTTGGTTTCTAGGCCTCTTTAGATCTTGGCACTTGTGGCCCAATGCTGTCCTATCCAACTCCTCTTTTTCCACTTTTAGCACCTTGTCTATAGAGAATACTGTATTTAGGATTTGTGATGAGTAGATCAGTACTTAACCTCTAATAGTTTAAGGAACTAAGTGCTGTTGCTCAAGTATGGTAATTCTATCAAGGAAGCATAGTGAAGAGGGGACTTAAGGCTCTGTTGAGAAGGTGGCATTTGTGTTTACTGCAGGGGAGGTGCAACAAGAAGATAGGGACTGGATATTTGATTCAGATAGCATTATAAGCAATTAGCTCTTTTCTCTGAGCTATTTATTTAGAACATGACATTTTTGTTAATGTATATAACACAAGATATATTTATACTAGCTTTTCCTCCTTGCTTTAAGTAATTTAGATGTATGTCAGGTTCAGATATTTTCTGCTAAACTGTGTATCACCTTGAATGCTTATCATTAAGATGAATTCTGCAAGGTGTGTTAGATTTTTTTGAGAAAGACCATTTCAAAGCAAGTTGAGCCAAATTTGATTGCTTGGACAGGACTTGTGAAAGGATGTGGGCTTTGTCTGAATCTCTTGTTTCAGATGTATTTATCAGTGAAGTAAGCCAGGAAAATAGTCCTTTGCATTTTAAAGATTTTATTTATTTATTTTTAGTGAGGAGAAGGGAGGAAAAGAGGGCAAGAAACATTGATGTGTGAGAGATAGATCAATCAGTTGTTCCTCGCAGGCCCACAACCGGTGATGCAGCCTGCAACCCAGGCATGTGCCCTGACTAGGAATGGAACCTGGGACCATTCGGTTCCCAGGTCAGCACTGAATCTACTGAGCCTCACCATCATGGGTGTTTTTTGCATTTTAAAAAACTAACAGCCTAAGGGGAATGCACCACAAATAATGTTACAGCTTAATGAGGTATTGAGCTAATTTGGCACCTTCCTGTGCCATGTGTTGTCTTCTGCAACTTCTCAAGGAATGATTCCTTTTTGTGTTTCAGACCCATGTTTCTTACTGCCTACAAATGATGTTTGGTTTGATTTGCTGTCTTCTCATATCCAGCTGTTTCAAACTGCATGGAATCATCAGGGATCTACCCCCTGCCTTCTAACAAATAGTACTTATTGACTCTTTCTTCTTAAACCTTTATTACTTTTCCCTTGCGTATACTTTATTTTGTTCTTTCACATTTTGAGAAATTGAGATATCATGGACACACGATAAACTATATATGTTTAAAGTATATGGTTTGATAAGTTTTTACATAGCTGTATCTGAAATCACCACAATCAAGATAGTGAACATATCAGTCACTCCCACAAGTTTCTGTTAGCTAGGACAATAGTCTCAAGGTCTAGACAGTTTAAAATGTGATTTCTTGCTAAATTTTAAATTGTAGCATAGTATTTTGGAGATGCAGATGTAAACAGAATGAGTTGACATGAACTCAACCTGATGAAAGTAGTCAACTGCAAGGAAGAAATCAACAAGTAATTGACCAAATAATGTACAATGTATAAGCAGGGACTAAAGCTCCCTTCTGGGAGGCAGAGCTCTGGATATGAATCCCTGTCTCCTTTACTTGCTTTGAGTAAATAAAACTACCTGGTGACAACCATGTCTCTTTTTTGAACAGAGCAAACTAAGAGGCAAACCTCTTGAGTTTGGTAACATTTCCTTTTGCCAGTATGTAAATTTCTCCTTCTCACACTAAGTTCCCTCCCTCCCTCCCTCCCTCCCTCCCTCCCTCCTTCCTTCCTTCCTTTTCCAGACAGAGGAGGGGAGGAGAAGGAGAGGGAGAGAAACATGAGCCACACCAGCCAGGGCTCCCTTCTTTCTTTTCTTCCTTTTTTCCTTTGACTTCTTTCATAAAGCATAACTATTACAAGATTTATGTATCAGTAGTTCATTCCCTTTTATTGTTGTAGTAAAACACTATATGGTTAAATCTCATTTGTTTGTTTAATCACCTGTCGATAGATGCTTGCGTTGTTTCAAGTTTTTGGCTATTACAAATAAAGCTTCCTTTGTGAGTACATAGGAGTGGCATGGCTGGATCACATGGTAGATTTATAACTATTTAAGAAATTGGCAAACTATTTTTCCAAAACATTTTCAAGTTCTTATTTGCCATCCATATATGTTTTGTGGTGGAATGTCTGGTTAAATCTTTTATCCATTTAAACAGATTGGATTGTTTATTTTCTTTTTCTTAAATTTTATTTTATTTTATTGGTTATGCTATTACAGTTGTCCCATTCCCCCCCTTCATTCCCCTCCACCCCACACCCCCCTCTAACCCATATCCCCCGCTTTAGTTCCTATCCATGTGTCATAAGTTCTTTAGCTTCTACATTTTCCATACTATTCTTGCCCTCCCCCTGTCTATTTTCTACCTACTGTCTATGCTACTTATTCTCTGTACCTTTTTCCCCTCTCTCCTCCTCCCACTCCCCTGTTGCTAGTCCCCTATGTGATGTCCATTTCTGTGGTTCTGTTCCTGTTCTAGGTGTTTGCTTAGTTTGCTTTTGTTTTATGTCTGGTTGTTAATACCTGTGAGTTTGCTGTCTTTTTACTGTTCATATTTTTTATCTTCTTTTTCTTAGATAAGTCCCTTTATAACATTTCATATAATAAGGGCTTGGTGATGATGAACTCCTTTAACTTGACCTTATCTGAGAAGCACTTTATCTGCCCTTCCATTCTAAATGACAGCTTTGCTAGATAGAGCAATCTTGGATATAGGTCCTTGACTTTCATGACTTGGAATACTTCTTTTCAGCCCCTTCTTCCCTGGAAGGTCTCTTTTGAGAAATCAGCTGACAGTCTGATGGGAACTCCTTTGTAGGTGACTGTCCCCTTATCCCTTGCTGCTTCTAGAATTCTCTCCTTCATTCTAATCTTGGCTAATGTAATTATGATGTGCCTTGGTGTGTTCCTCCTTGGGTCCACCTTCTTTGGGACTCTCTCAGCTTCCTGGACTTCCTGGAAGTTGGGGAAGTTCTCCTTTATTATTTGTTCAGATAACTTTGCCACTTGTTGCTCTTCCTCTTCCCCTTCCGGTACCCTTATAATTCAGATGTTGGAACATTTAAAGGTGTCCTGGAGGTTCCTAAGCCTCTCCTCATTTTTTTGAATTCTTGTTTCCTCTTCGTTTTCTGTTTGGTTGTTTCTTTCTTCCTTCTAGTCCACTCCATTGATTTGAGTCCCAGTTTCCTTCCCATCACTATTGGTTCCCTGTGCATTTTCCTTCATTTCACTTATTGTAGCCTTCATTTGTTCATCTAATTTGTGAGCAAAATCAACCAGTTCTGTGAGCATCCTGGTCACCAGTGCTTTGAACTGTGCATCTGATAGGTTGACTCTCTCTTGGTTGCTTAGATGTATTGGCTCTGGGGCTGTGATCCATTCTTCCGCTTGAGCCATATATTTTTTTTTTGGGGGGGGGGGTTGGTCTCACCTTAGGTGTTCACCAAGGTGGGGCAAACCAGGTGCTGGGTTGTGACACTGTATGTGGCGGCGGGGTTAGAGAGGGAACAGTGGCGCTTGCTCTGTTCTCTCTTCTATTTCAGTCACTTCCCCTGCTTCCCACAAGCAAATTGGGCCTTTTGGTGCTGATTCCCAGGTGGGTAGGCCTGTGTACACTCTAGGACACTGTGGGTCCCTCTAACGAATTCTCCTGTGAGGCTGGGAGTCTCTCCTGGCACCTCAACCCCCACAAGTGTTTTCAGTTGGTGCTTTTAGGCATTATTTACTGGCGCTGGGGCCCTGGGTTGCATGCTCTGTCTCCCCGTTTTTGCCTGGTTTATCTGCACACGAATGTGTTTCCGCAGTCAGCTGCCTTGTGCGCCCGGGGTCTGCTAGCCACAGCCTGTATGCCCAGGACCACCAACCACCACTTTCTCCTGCCACAACCCCTCTCCGCAGGCCACTGACTCCGCCCCTCGTACGGGTCTGGATGAATGGTTGTCAAATGTACTTACAGTTCAATTTTCTGTCAGATCTGGATTTTTTTTTTATTTGTTTGTTTCTAAATCATTGTTGTTCTTAGTTTTGTTTCTATGAGGAGGCACAGTGTGTCCACCTACGCCTCCATCTTGGCCGGAAGTCCGGTTGTTTATTTTCTTAGTGAGTTTTGAGAGTTCTTTATATTCTGAGTGTAAGTCCTTTATCAGATATTTTCTCTAAGTCTGTGGCTTGTTTTTTTATTCTCTCAGTCATAGTCATGGTTTCTGAAGAGTAGAAACTATAAAAAAAAATTTTGAAGTACAGTTTATCAATTTTTTTATGGGCTCTGCTGTGCTTTCATTATTGTATCTAGGAAATATTTGCCTAACCCAAGGTCACAAAAGATTTTTTTTTATGCGTTCTTCTGGTACTTGTATAGGTTTGGTCTTATGTTTAGGTCTTTTATCCATTTTTAGCTCATTTTTTTTATGCTGTGAGATATGCATTAAAGTTTTTTTTCTTATCTTTATACCTATACCACACTGTTTGGTTTACCATAATGTAAAATCAGGTAGTATTAGTCCTCCAAATGTACTCTTCTTTTTTCAAAGTTGTTTTGGCTATTCTAGGTCTTTTGCATTTCCAAATCAATTTTAGAATCACCAATTTCTACCAAAAAAAAAAAAAAAAGCATGCTGTGATTTTTATTGGGAGCACATCGAAATTTTTTTTAAGATTTTATTTATTTTTAGAGCGAGGGGACGGGAGTGAGAAAGAGAGGAAGAGAACCATCAGTGCACAAACAAGCACTGACAGAACACCAGCCAGCCATGTCAAACTAGGGCCACCAACCCAGGCATGTGCTCTGATCAGGAATCAAACCGGTGACCTCTCGGTTTGCAGGACACCACCACCTCATTCAGAACCACATTGAATCTTTTTGGGGGGAGAATTGATACCATAACAATATTGAATCTTCCCATTTGTGAACGTATAATAGTATATCTCTCCATTTATTTAGGTCTTCATTAAATTTTTTGGCAATGTTTGAAGATTGGAAGTACCTTTCTTATATAGCTTTGTCAAATTTATCTCTTCAAGTATTTCACAGTTTCTTATACTATTATAATTGTTTTTGTTTTTAATTTCAACTTTTGATCATTGCAACTATGCAGAAGAAATACAGTTGGTTTTTGTATATTGATCTTACATTCTGCAACTTTGCTGAATTATTTCAATAACCTTTTTGTAGATTCTGTTAGATGGTCTACAACATCCATAGATGGTTTTACTTCTTTCAGTTAATCAATTATTTTACTATTTACTTAATACCAATATTTTCTATGTTGTCAGTACCTCAGTCTGTCCTCTTCCGTTCCCTCTTGTTTTCCTGTTGGTCCTAGCCATTATCATATCATATCTGTTTTTTTTATTTATTTTATTTTTTTTATTTTAGTTGTTCTTGTACAGTTTTCTGTCTTTTGCTCCCATTCCAGCCCACCGCCCCAGCTCTCCCCTCCCCCCTCCCATTTCCACCCCCGCTAGTTTTGTCCATGTGTCCTTTATGCTTTTTGCTCCAAACTCTTCCCCTTTACCCCTGAAATTCCCTCCCCTCTCCCCTCTGGTGACTATCAACCCCTTCTCAATTTCAGTGTCTTTGGTTATATTGTGCTTGTTTGTTTGTTCTGTTGATTAGGTTCCTGATAAAGGTGAGATCATATGATATTTGTCCTTCACTGCCTGGCTTATTTCAAAAATATGGAACGCTTCACGAATTTGCGTGTCATCCTTGCGCAGGGGCCATGCTAATCTTCTCTGTATCGTTCCAATTTTAGTATATGTGCTGCCGAAGCGAGCACCATATCTGTTTTTTTAAAGATTTTATTTATTTTATCTTTAGAGGGGAAGGGAAGGAGAGAGGGAGAGAAATACCAATGTGTGATTGCCTCTTGTGTGTCCCCTGCTAGGAACTGGCCTGCAACCCAAGCATGTGCCCTGACTGGGAATTGGATCACGATCCTTTGGTTCGCAGGCCCGAGCTCAATCCACTGAGCTACGCCAGCCAAAGCGTCATATATTTTTTAAAATCACTAGTTAGTTAATCTCTCTGATACCAGACATTTTCTCTCACATCTATCTGTGACTATGAAAAATCGTCTTCAGAAAACAGATTTCATTGCATTCAAAGCTACATCGTGGTTCCCAGGTGTCCCTCCACAATGAGATCTTTCCCTTCCTGTGAATAGTTGACTTGTGTTCACCCATCCAGCTTACTCTAGTTCAGTCTCCACCTAAAATAATATTAATACATGTGAGGTGAGCATTAGAGTTGAGATTGAGAATTTGGTTTGAATTCCTGCTGTGGCACTTATTATCTGTGCAATCACTGATAAAGTCCTTAACCTCTGGATACCGTGTGCTCATCTGAAAGAAGGTACTAACATGAGAAGGTCCTTACAATATGAAGATTAAAAGAAAAAACCATAGTAATCCTAGCTGTGTGCCCGGAACACAATGTGTAGGTAGTCAGTAAATATTTAGTCTGGCACTATTGTGATCAAGGATCAGTGAATGAATGCTTGCTTGCTTATCTGTTTCTGTACTGTTGTTTATCTTGTTATCCTATCTCAGGGTGCTCTCTTCATTTTTCAGGTCCTATGAATTCTTCCTTATGTGTCAGGGTCAGCGCAGTCTACTTCAGTTACTCATTTTCCTCCATTCTTCACATCCCTTTTGAGTTGCCATCTTACTTAAGTAAGGACTGGGACTTTTTGAAAATCTTTGTATTCTTCAAAATGCCTAGTACAAGTATATCATAGTTTCTAAAATAGTTGTTTCTGTAGTTAATTTAGAAGGAACAAAATACTTTGTAGAATTTGGGTGTTGAGGGTGAGATTAAAGTTTTAGGGGGAAATAAGTTAAATTTTATAGGATATGATGAAAGTCATAGGAATATTTTTGATTTTAAAGGTTAACTTTAAAAGAATAATTAATTTTTCATTTTAAATTTTTAAAAGGTTTTATTTATTCATTTTTAGAGAGAGGGGCAGGGAGGAAGAAAGAGAGGGGGACAAGTATCAACATGAGAGAGAAACATCAGTCAGTTACCTCTTGTACATGCCCTGACCAGGGACCGAACCCACCACCCAGGCATGTGCCCTGAATGGTAGTCGCACCAGGAGCGTTTTGCTTTGTGGGAGGACACCCAACCAACCGAACCACCCTGGTCAGGGTTATTTTTTTATTTTTATTTTGGCTGTCACACAGGGTTGTTCATGTAACAGGATGGAAGTTTGAAGTAACTAAACCATTTCTTCTCTCTGTGCTGCTTCATAAACCTTATTAAAAATCACATTGTTTCGGCTGAAATAGACTGTTCAGTACTTTAAGGGTTACACATATATATTTATAGTTTAAAATAGTAATCTGATTAGTATGTGTGGAGAAACTCCCTTATAACATGCTGTTTGAAAAACAGCTTAAGACTGTTAAGGTTCCATTAAAAAAGTTGCTGTGGTAAGACTGCATATTAGGAAAAGATTTATTGGGCTATTTAATATTTTTTAAATAAGGGAATTCAAAAACAGATGATACAGGTTACTTTTGTTTGTTATGTTAAATATACACAGTAATCAATTCTAGACTTTTACTTAGTACTCTGCAAATAAAGTATGCTAATAAAATCTTAACATCCAGGATACTTGTTGAAACATCTGACTGGCATACAACTAGCCATAGCCATTAACTCCTGATTTATATCATATTCTGGGGCTATTCTCTTGGGGGTGCTGTTCACATAGAATATAATGTAGAAAGTAACCTCTAAGGGTTGTGCAAGTAGGAAGTATTTAATGCCTTTGGCTCTCATAAGTCAATAAAGCAGTTTGAACATTACTGAGAGCTACCCAGGTATATGCTCTGACTAGGAATCAAACCGGTGACCTTCCGGTTTGCAGCCTGGTGCTAAATCCACTGTGCCACACCAGCCAGGGTCTGATGCCATGCCATTTTATGTTCCCTGCATTGAACCATTTTTTTCTTCTCTTAGTTCTTTCCATTTCCCTCAGTTACAGGTACATTTCTCCCAACTTATCTGCACTCAAAAACCTCTTTTGTTCTCCATGAAGCCTGCCTTTTTTGTTTGCCTAGCTAGAAGAGATGTTCCTGTAATTTTGGTACTTTTTACTTTATATTTTATTATTGTACTATGCGTACATGTATTCCTTACTGTATTATAGTCATATTGGAGGGACGGACTTTCTTAATTATCTTTGGATCTCTTAGTGTGTGACTTTTCTGAAAGTTGAGTGTGTAGAAGAATTATCTGAAGAACTTAAAGTTTGGATTCCTGGAACCTCCCTCCGCATTCTGATTCACTGAATCTGATATGGGACTGAGAATGTGCATTTAACAAGGTCTTCAGGAGAGTTTAGCCAGAAGGGCTAGGGGCCTATATGATTTACAGAATCTAGCCCAATACCTTGTTTTGCTCTTCAGAGAGCATAGTTATGATCTCTTGATTAAGTCAATACTCAGTCAAAAGCAGTAATCACCTCTAGAAGAAATTATCTTAAAACCTGTCAAGAGCTAGGTTTATTTTGTTCCTGGCTACCTAGTATTCTAGAGATTTTTGTGAGTTATGTGAACTATTTGTACCCTCAGTTTAAGGTACCCTTTTGACTTTTAGTTTCTGATTAGTCTCTCATTTTATGGAAAAAGCTTATTGTGTTCACACATGCATTTGAATTTTCTTTTTAACCCTACAAAATAAACTATATAGCACAGCTGTCTTACAGAAAGCTATACTTTCAGTCTTTGTAGGAACAGAAGAGATCTTTCTTACTAATTCTTTTTTTAAAAGATTTTATTTATTCTTTGAGAGAGGGAGAGAAACATCATTGTGAGAGAGAAACATTGATTGGTTGCCTCTTGTATGCACCTTGTCCAGAGATGAACCTGCAACCCAAGCATGTACCATGATCGGGAATCAAACTGACAATCCTTTACTCTGGGATGATACCCAACCAACTGAGCCACACCAGTCAGGGCTTACTAATTCTTTATTGGCTCCATTAAGTCATTAATTTCTATTGAAACATTGTTATATATTGTAGGGGAAAACAAAACAAGTATATATTGGGTTGGCCAAAAAGTTTGTTTAGTTTTTTCTCTTCAATGGCTCTAGTGGTGCTTAGTTGTCTTTAACATCATTTGCAACAATTTTGTTAGATTGTATTGTGATAGCTGTCATATCAGCATGCATTTAAAAAAACCCATCAAAATTGGTGAATTTTTATGCAGGCATTTTAACATTGAAGATAGAAGAAATATGCAACATTTTTGGCATACTATACTTTATTATTTCAGGAAAGTTAGAAACACAACGGAAACACCAAAAAAGATTTGCAATGTATGGAGAAGGTGCTGGGATTGATCAAACATTTCAAAAGTGGTTTGCAAAGTTTCTTGGTGCTATTGGCGTTTTGGCCAAATAATTCTTTGCTGTGGGGCTGTCTATGCATTGGAAGATGTTTAGCAGCACCCCTGGCCTCTACTCACTAGAAGCCAATAGTGGGACATAGCCAACATTCTCAAAATATCCAAGTCAATAAAGTTATTGGTGAAAATGAAAAATGTGTCCTTCATTTTTTGGAAAAAACTAAACAGACTTTTTGGCCAACCCAGTACTTACAATTTTCTGGTGCAATGGGGGTGCTTAAGATACACACATAAAATAGCTAATAGAACACACTCAAGGCAGTATTGATATAGGATCAAATTAATAGTGTGTTACATAGTGAAAGTAAATGATTATTGGGGCTCAGAGAAGGGGGAGATAAACAGGGACTAGAGAATCTGGCAAGTCTCCAAGGAGAAGTAGTTACCTTCTTTGGAATTTGATCAGAAGAACACATCATTCTTAGAGGGAAGAACATAATGAAGATTCATTTTACAGGTTAAAAAAAAAAGGAGGCTCAGAAAGGGAAAAGTGATTGGCAGAGGCTGTACTAATATCCTGATCACTGTTCTTTATATTTTATGCAGCATTCAAAGGTTTCCATTGTTACCAAGTAGAAGACAGCAAGTGTTATTTATGGTAGTCATATGTCAAAGCACTGCCAATTTCCAGTTTTAGCTGTGATAATCTGAAAGTTCAAAACAAAGTTTTTTGCAGAACAGTTGTGAATTTGACAAAGTTGATCTTTGATTAGCATGTTTAGTTTGATGCATTTTCAGCAATGACTTTCAGAAGTATTGAAGAGAATTTGAAATAATGATGTTATAATATTTTGCTTTGTATATTCACTGAACACATATTTATTGCAATAAGTACATGTCTCACCTTCCTTGTGGGTAAGGATATCCAGTAGTAATTATTAGTTTTCATCTTAAAGCAGTTGACCCAATTTGATCATTCTCCTTGAAACACTTTCTTCATTTGGTTTCTAGGGCATCATCACACTCTAGTTTTCTTCTTATCTCACTGGTGGCTTTACCATCTTGGTTTCCTTTGATGGTTCCTCCTTTTCTTTCAGATCTCTTTAGCACTGGACTATCCAATGCCCAATGTGCAGCACTTGAATCTCTTGTCTTTATCTATATTTATTCCCTTGGTTAACTCATGGAACCTCATGGCTTTAAATACTATATATGCTACCAACTTCTAGATTTATATCTCTAGCCCATTTAACTCTTTTTTTAAAATATATTTTATTGATTACACTGTTACAGTTGTTCCATTCCCCACCCTTTTCTCCCCTCCACCCTGTACCTGCCCTCCCATCAGCATTCCACCCCTTTAGTTCATGTCCATGGGTTGTACATATAAGTTCTTTGGCTTCTGCATTTCCTATATTATTCTTAACCTCCCCCTGTCTATTTTGTACCTACCATTTGTGCTTCTTATTCCCTGTACCTTTTCCCCCATTCTAACAACTTCCAGATTTATATCTCCAGCCCATTAACCCGAACTCTCAGTTGGCTTGTCCAATTGACTACGTGACCTCTCCACTTGGATATCTGATAGATGTCTCAAACTGAAAAATGTCTAAATCTGAACTTCTGATTTCCCCCTCAGATCATGTCCTTCTTTAGTCTTCTCCAACTCTGGTCTTGAAGTTATTCTTGACTGTTTTGGGTTGTTGGGTTTTTTTCCCCCATTTCCGACATCTAATCAGGCAGAGATCCTGTTTGCTTCACCTTGATAATATATACAGAATCTAATAGCATTTTAGTTTCACTCTTCCTATTCTGGTCCAAACCACAACACCTCTGACCTACCTGGCTTATCGGAGTTGCATGCCAGTTGTTTTCCCTGCCTCCGTTATTGCCTCACCATCTGTTTTGAACACAGCAGCCAGAGTGATCAATTTAGTTAGGTCTTGTAAATTTACTGCTTAGAACCCTGCTAATGACTGTCACTTTACTCAAAACCATAGTTTTTTCAATGACCTTCAAGTTTTCTGTGGTCTAAAACACCCCCCTCCCTTTACCTCTCTGAACTCATATTCTTCTGCTTTCCCAGTACCAGCCACATGGATCTTAGAGTTCCTTGAATACTCTAGTCCCCATTTCGAGTCAGTACCTTTACCTAGACTGCTGTTTCTTTACCTGTCTTATGGATCAGTTCTTCCCTTCCCTTCTCAATGGGGCTGACCAGGCTACCCCATTTAAAATTGCACCTTGCCTTCCTTCTTCATCCCGCTTTACCAGCTTATAAACTTCTAATGTACTGTGTATTTTATTTTGTTTATTGTCTCTCTCTCTTTGCTAGAAAGTAAGTTCCCAAAAGGACAGGGGTTTTTGTCTGTTTTGTTTATTGATGTACCTCCATTGCCTAGAACATTGTTAGGCATGTGGTAGATTAATAAATATTGGTTGAATAAATGAATAGAATAGAAAGCAAAGTAGACATATTGTCCCTAATCTCATGAAGTTTATAGCTTATAATTTGCTTTTTCTTAATGAAGTTATCCGTATTTTCTATACTTTTTGTTTGGTTTAAATATGTGTAATTCAAAAATACTTGTTACAGGCATTTAAACTTTATAAAGCATTATTTCATTTTTTTAAAGATTTCATTTATTTATTTTTAGAGAGAGGGGAAGGGAGAGCGAAGAGAGGGAGAAAACATCAAAGTGTGGTTGCTGCTTCTATGTTCTTTACTGGGGACCTGGCCTGCAATTCATGCATGTGTCTTTGCCTGGGAATTGAATTGGTAGCCCTTCGGTTGGCAGGCCTGTGCTCCATCCAATGAGCTACACCAGCTAGGGCTATAAAGTATTACTTCTTGAAAAGAATGCTATCTTGAGTTGTGTTTGGAATCACGTGAAAACTATTAAACGTTAAAATAGAAAAACCAGCCCTGACTGATGTGGCTTAGTTGGGTGTCATCCCACAGAGTGAAAGGTCACCTGTGTGATTCCAGGTCAGGGCACATGCCTGGGTTGCAGGCTTGGTCCCCAATCTGGGAGCGTGGAAGAAGCAGTGATCGATGTTTCTCTCCCACATTGATGTTTCTCACACTTTCTCACTCCCTTCTCCTCTCTCTAAAAATAAAATCTTTTAAAAAATAAAATAGAAAAACCATATGTCAGAAAAGGTGATGATATGACAATTTTTAAACTTTAATTTTTATTTTTTTTTGCCATTACCATTTTTATTCCCCTTATACCTCCTTCCCTGCCACCCCTGCAATCACCACAATTGTTTGTTGTCCATGTCCATGAGTCCTGTTTTTTTTGCTCAATTTCTCTACCCTCTAACTCCCCTTCCCCACCACCCTGAGCTATCAGCCTGCTCTCCATCTATGAGTCTGTCTCTGTTTTGCTTATTAGTTCAGTTTGTTCATTAGATTTCACATATGAGTGAAATCATATGGTATTTGTCTTTCTCTGACTGGCTTATTTCACTTAGCAAATTTTTGAATAATACTGTTACATTACCTGGGATCTTAATACATTGCTGTGGAACACTTAATTACAAAATGTTCTATTTCCTTGCAATAAAAAGCAAGTTCTTTGGCTTGTAAATGGGATTCACAAATGAAATTATTTTAGCTCGCATTAGGGTCCTTTATTTATCCTCTTGCAATCTACCATTAAAAAATCCTACATTATATAGAAACTCCAATTTCTATGGTAGAAATCAAATACGGAAGACTTTTGAACAAATATCCAGTGTTGAAGCAAACATAAACAGTAGATATCATATTGATGCCAACTGAGGAAATACGATTAGACTTAGTCAATAAATAAATCTGTTAACATAATCTGCCATGTGCCAATTTAAATAATGAAATCATTATCTGTAGGAGGCTGTTTTGTTAAGTGTCCTACAAGGCCTATGTCTTCTGTGCAAGCCTACAACTTAATAATCATTGGGAAATATATTATTTCCTCCTAAATTGTTTAGCTGAAGGAGAAGATAGTTACTTGTCCATGAAACTTCAATGGCACTGTTAATATATCTCGTTTATTTGTGACTGACACATTTTTCTTTTTTCCTGAAGATTTGCAGTGATTTCATAATAAACACTTCTGTGGTGCCTTTTATATTTAAAAAAATTAGGATAGCCTGGCCAGGGGGCTTACGTGGTTGGAATGTCATCCTATATACACCAAAAGGTTGTGGGTTCCATCCCCAGTCAGGGCACATACCTAGGCTGCAGGTTTCAGAACTGCTCAGGGCGTGTATGGGAGGCAAATAATTGATGTCTCTCATGTTGATGCTTCTCTTCCTGTCTTTCTCTCTTTTGGCCTCTTGCTCAAAAATCAATAAAGATATTCTCAGATGAGGATTAATTTTTAAAAAATTTAGGATAATGAAGGTTATGAAACCTTGCCTTAGTGGCCATAACCCTAAAGACTAAAGGAAAGAGATTTTCAGTTGATGTGAATTTTGAATTTCTATTTTTTTACTCTGAAAAATTAGTTTAGCTCACCATGGCCTGTTTGGATGTATTTCTTTGCAATTAAAAGTTTACTACATATAATAGCAGAGAAAATTAAGGTTTTATTGACTCTCCATTTAGATTCATTTCAGAGCTAGGATTTGTTAAAAGTGAAACATTAAGTCTTAAGAGAATTTTAAGGGAATGTGGTAAAAGTAAAATTTTCTATGAAAACACACAGGGATAATTGGAATGAACTGAAGAATTTGTAGGGTTTCCCAGCAGAATGTATGAATATTTATCTGTAGGTTTTATAGTTATTTTATAAAAGTAGAAACTATTAACCTTAATCTTTTGTTTCTCTAACAGATTACTGAATGCTGTAATTTTTCTTATGTCTCATGAATCTTATTCTGTTAAGAGACAGGGAGTAAAAAGGCTGCTTGGCAAAAACGTAACTTAGGTGTAATAGAAAAATCTATGCAGGCATTTTCACTTTTTGCATGGAGGCATTCCAACAAATCTAGTTGTAAAAATCTCTCTGAAGTGAGTATTTTTTTGCTAACTTTTATTATAAATCAGAATCACTTTTCTGAAGAGTTAAAACAAGAAATAACCCCAATACGTAAAGTGGGAAATACATAAGGAAAGTAGTGTCTCTACATTCTGGTTGTTGTGTAAGAGCTAGGCCTCTTTTGAGGGTGTTTGTTGTTGTTTGTTCGTTTTAACCCTCACCCGAGGACATGCCTTTTGACTTTAGAGAGAGAGGGAGAGAAACATCGACTGGTTGTCTTCCAGTTGCCTTCTGTATGAGAGCCTCAGCTGGGGATCAGATCTGCAACTCAAGTATGTGCTCTGACTGGGAATCAAACCCGCAACCTCTGGGTTTATTGTACGGCATCCCAACCAACTGAGCCATGCTGGCCAGGGCATTTTGTGTGAGTTTTAATGTTCACCTAAAGATACTCTTTCACCAGTGTGAAATAGAACACCAACTTTGTTCGAGAACTAGGAGTTTTGGTCTTTTAATTAGTACATCTGTGGTCTTTGGATTTTAGTTTCCTTGGGGTAACAGACAGGCTTCAACAACAGGTTTGTGTATCTTAATAAAACTCATATTTTAAGCTTTTTAACCTCAAATTTTCTATATATATCAAAATAAATTCTATTCAGAGTTAAGAATGAACTAAAAAAATGAACCTGTGATAGTACTAGAAGAACATATAGTTGTATGTCATTATAATCTTTCTAAACAAGACATCAAAATCAAAAACTACTTATAAGAACATAATCTCAGAATAATCAAGAGAAATCACCACTTAAAAAACTTGGCTAAGGTGGAACTTCTTGAATAGTAGAATGAGGAGCTTGGCAAATCCTCTCCTTCAAAAGCAGATAAAACTGGGCAAAATCGTTAAAAACAACCATTTCGAACTTGTACTGTATTGTTCCCAGCAATGTTATTCAGTAACCACAAGTTGGTTTGTGGTGTGTTCATCTGTTGAATACTATGTGGCAATAAAAAGGAATGAATACTGATAATTCCACAACATGGATGAACCTCGGAAACAGTATAAGTAAGTAAAAGATGGCAGACTCAAAGACAACATGTTATATAATTCTCTTTATCTAGGAATGGTTAATCTATAGGGACAGAGTGAGCAGGTAAGTGGTTGCCTGGGACTGTGGTTTTAAATGAGATATCCTGTAAAGTGACAGAAGAGATTTTTGGGGGGTGATGGAAATGTTCTAAAATGGGATTGTGGCAATGGTTATAACAGCTCTCTTAGCTTACTAAAAATCATTGAATTGTGCATTTGAATCAGGTGAATTTTATGGTATGTATATTATACCTCAGTAAAACTTTTATTTTGAATGTTGGGTATTTTTTTTTTTCTATCCCAAAGAAGTGGCCCAAATATAGCACATCTCTGAGGGTAGCATTTACTTAGGTGGCTGCTGCTTTCAGTTTATTTAGTTAAGGTGTTCTGAGAGCTTGGTACCAGTGTAAAATAGAACACCAACTTCGTTAGGGTTCATGTTATAATTTTAGGCCTATCAAAGGCAACAACCTTATTTGCTTTTAAATTTACAAACTAGGGTTCAATAAATACCTTAGAACCTTACAAGAATTTGGACATTCAGTTTTGTTAGTCACATAAAGCCTTCCGAAAGTACGTAAGAGCTGTAGATCCTAGACTTGACAGACATAACACTCGATGTTGTCCTTGCACACAGGTGCATGCCCTAGAATAAATATCTTATTTGGGACAGAGCAGAGGTAGAAAATGGTCGCAGTGCTTCCGAAAACCAAGTCTGGGCCAGTAGTTTTCTTTTTAAAAGATTTTATTTGTTTATTTTTAGAGGGAGGGAAAAATCAATGTGGATACGTGAGAGATACCTTGATATCTCCATCCATTATCTGCCTCTTACATGTCCTCAACTGGGGACCTGGTTCACAACATGCCTTGACTGGGAATCAGACCAGCAGTGACCTTTCAGTTAGTTCACAGGCTGGCATTCAATCCACTGAGCCACACCAACCAGGGCTGGGCTAGTAATTTTTAATAGTTATTAGCAAAGTGGTCTTCAAATTATTAAGTTTTTGCCATTGCAAAAACCAGTAGCTCCTCTGTAGAATTCTGGAAGAGAAGATAATAGGATTTGAATATGTTATATTTAATAAGTAATTCTACTTTCCATACTATATCCTCCCTTGCCCCATTTTAATTAAATGAAGGGGTTATATTAAATTCTAAAGCTGATATTCTGTGGTTTGATCCTGTTAAATTTATTTTTTAAACAAATAGGATATTTTTATTTATTCAACAAATAAGCGTTGAGTATGTTAATCAAGACATGTCCCCTGTCCTCAGAGAATAGTAATGGAGACTCAGGTCAACAAATAACTGAAAATCTGAAGTACCAGTATAGTATTATGTACTATCAAACTACCTGGATAGCACCAAGAGGGACCATTATCAACTCTGCTTGCTTCAGGTTCATCTCTCCCAAAAGGAAGACCCCTGAGATAAGTCTTGAAGTCATTTTTTAGGTGTGTAGAGAAGAGCTTATTTGACCTGAGTGTTCATAGGGAAGGAAATTGGATAGTCTAATTTGAATAGAATAACTAGATATCATTCCTTGTGCTTTAGAATGCACGGTTATGTGTTGGTTTATTCCAGCAAACAGTAGTTCTTGCTTCATATATTTTCTCTACTTCTGATCCTTCAATTTAAAAAAATCTGTTATCACAATTAAATTGAATTCCTGATTTTAAGTGATGATCCACAGCTGTTGCAGTCTGACTTGTGTCCTGTAACGGTTGATGACTCAAATATTAAGAGAATTGTTTTTCTGTTTGTTTTCAAGATCACTTGTGGATTTGATTGCATCTCTGTATTTTTTTAAGTTGACACAAAATTCATCCAAACTTTGTAATGCTAATTGTATCTTATAAATCTACAAATAATGAAGTCTTTAATAACCGATAAAAAAGAAATTTGTACATTGTCATGCAAATTGGAGAGTTAGACAGAACCTCTTTGTATTATCACATTATTTAACTTAATGATGTCATTACTAGACCACACTGAGGATTAGTTTAAGTGAGACAAATAACAAAGTTTAAATAACATAGAAATCTGTAGGTACATCTCATAACAACCACCTAGGTCTGTCCTCTGATTTGACAGATGAGGGGTCAGTGATTTACATAATTCACTTAGTAGCTGAATTGGAACAGTTACTCCAGGCTCTTTTATTGAATTATAAGAGAAAATCAGTGTCTCTTAAAATGTGTGTTGTAAATTACCTAGAAAGGAAGATACTCACTCCATTTTCTGGTCAGTTGTGTATTTCAAACTTTAAACAGTTGTCAAGCCCGTGAAACCCAAGAAAGCAAATGAGAGATAGCATTTGCCCTTGAAATTCGAAAGATTATCTGACACGGAGAAGCTGAGACAATTAATTGGTTGATATTGTCCACCTACTACCCCCAATAAAGCTCTGTGCGGTCTGTCCCCTTGCTTGTCTCTTGACTTAATCTTCCTTCTACAGGTTCAATGCTGTCTAACCATGCTGACCTCCTTCCAGTTCTTCATACTAGTCATCTTTCTTCCCATGCGTTCTCTTCCCTCTACCTGAAGTCCTTGAAATGCTCTTTTCCTTCTAAAAACAACAACAAAAACCTGGTTCACTTCTCATCTTTTAAGTTCCATTTCATCAGAGAATACCTCACATAACACACCCCTCACTAACCTGCCGTTCACACCCTGATGTGAGGCCCGTCTTTTCCTTGTGTGTGTTTTTTTCCCTTTATAGCACTTTCTTCATTTCATTATAATGTTGATAAGATGTTTTAGTTTCTGGTAAAATTGGTTTTGTTTTAGTAGTTTAGCTACAGTTCCAAGAACCTATTGACCTTTTTAAGTGAGGATTTACTGTACATTTATTTGTATTATGGTTCTGTTAGTCTTTTCCATGTCCCAATTCTGCTGTTGTCATGGGAAAGCAGCTATAGATAGGCAATATGTAAAGGAATAGACATGGTCCTCTTCCAGTAAAACTTTATTTACCTAAACAGTAAGTAGGCTGTAGTTTGCTGACTACTACTGTAAATAATCATCTCCTAATGCTATAAGTAATCATTTTGTTGGACTTGAAAACTCTCATTTTGCGCCCTAGCTGGTGTGGCTTGGTGGATTGAACACCAAACTGCAAAGCAAAGGGTCGCTGGTTTGATTCCCGGTCAGGACCCATGCCTGGGTTGCAGGCCAGGTTCCCAGTGAGGAGCGCACGAGAGGCAACCACACATTGATGTTTCTCTCCCTCTCTGTCTCCCTTCCTTCCCCTCTTTCTAAAAGTATATAATAAAATCTTTTTAAAAAGCCCTTATTTTGCAATCTTGAGGGTGTTTTATAAAGATGATTTTATTTTAGTATAGTAGATGTAAAAGAGGCCATATGTATTTACTTACTTACTTATTTATTTATTTATTTATTTATTTATATTATTGATTTTAGAGAAAGAGAAAGGAAGGAGGGGTAGAGAGAGGGAGATCGACTTATTATTTCATTTATGCATTCATTGGTTGACTCTTGTATGTGCCCTGACTGGGGATCAAACCTGAAACTTTGGCATATTGGGGCAATGCTCTAACCAACTGAGATATCTGGCCAGGGCCAAGAGACAATTTTTAGGAAGACCTACCTTAAAATAATTTTCCATTAAAAATACAATCTTTAAGATAGTTATATTTATTTAATATATATTTTTACTTTACCCAATTTAACTAGTGTCTTGTATTTTTGTTAACTTTACATTTTGGTTTAAGTAGAACATGATTGATTCTTTATATTAATTTACACTTGATCTTAGCCAAAAGTCTGAGAAACAATGATTCTTTATATAATTTATTTTTTTAAAGATTTTATTTATTTATTTTTAGAGAGAGAGGAAGGGGAGAAAGAGAGGGAGAGACACATCAATGTGTGGTTGCCTCTCATGTGTCCCCCACTGGGGACCTGGCCTGCAGCCTAGGCATGTGCCCTGACTGGGAATCGAACCAGTGACCCTTTGTTTCACAGTCCCATGCTCAATACACTGAGCTACACCATCCAAGGCTGATTCTTTATATAATTTAAAAGTGAAAAGATTATTTTGGTTTTGGGGTATAGACTAAAATTTTGTAATGTGTTAAGTTTTTTTTTTTTTTAAACCCATCTTTTTATAACCTGATTCTTGAAATAAAATATAACATTGTTTTGTTTTTAATAAATATAGAAATATATACACCAACACATTTATATATTAAGATCCCAAGTATACAAATAAAGGCAATCTGAAATGAAAGGCAGATTGACTATAAGTTCAATGCTTATTTATTATTTTTGACACCATTGAAGGTCTAGAGTCATCTTTTTTAAAAGATTGTATTTATTTATCTTTAGAGAGAGAGAGAGAGAGAAACATCAATGTGTGGTTGCCTCTTTTGCATCCCCAACAGGGAACCTGGCCAGAAGCTCAGGCCTGTGCCTTGACTGGGAATCAGTCTGGTGACCCTTTGGTCCACAGGCCTGCACTCAAGCTGATGAACCATACCAGCCAGGGCCTAAAGCCATCTTTATATGTGCTGGATGAGAGATTTGATCTGGTAAATCCCAAGTGAAAGGCCTACATTTCAAGCATATTTGTAGAGTCATTTTTATGCTTCTCACTAACTTATATTTAAGTGTATATTATATACTTATATTTAAGTTTCTTACACTTTGTTTTTTTAGCAGTGGCCCGTTATATGTATAAAATGAACACTACATGACTAAAAACAATTTTAATAACAATGTTCAGAACCATTATGGCAGTAGTAGTGATCATCAGAATAAGAAACCAAAGGGGAGAGAGACTGTCATGTGTGTCTTTGTTGGAACTCCATGGACTGCTGCACATTTTATTTAATACCCCAAGGACATTTTCAAACTGTTTTGTTATAAATGGGGACTTTTAAAAAAATAAGTATATTTGCTACAATAGAAAATTTATAGAAAGTATAGATAATTGCAAGGATTCTA
The DNA here is from genome assembly GCA_004027475.1 of Anoura caudifer. Taxonomy (NCBI): domain Eukaryota; kingdom Metazoa; phylum Chordata; class Mammalia; order Chiroptera; family Phyllostomidae; genus Anoura; species Anoura caudifer. The sequence continues at coordinate 47,700 of PVKU01002809.1, read as the reverse complement.
AAAGGAACTCTTGTCCACCAGTTGTTTACATTTTGCTCATTTGCTTTATCATTATGTGCGTGATATATAAAATTTTTTCCTGGATCACTCTGAGAGTAAGTGAGAAGTATGCCTCTTTTTCCCCTAAATACCTAACGTATGTCTTCTAAAATCAAATGCATTCTCATACATAACCACATACTTAAAATCGGGAAACTTAATGTTAATACAATGTTGTTACCTAATTCACAGGCCATATTCAAATTTTATCAGTTATCCCAACAATGCCTTTTATAACTCCTGTACCCCAGTCCAATCTAGGATCACACACTGCATTTAATTGTCATGTCTCTCTAAACTTTCTTATTCTGAAACAATTCCTTAGGCCTGCCTGCATTTTTACTTCCTCTCTCATTTCCTTCCTCTTTTTTGTATATTTCCATCTTTCTCAACCCAGGCAATTTTGAAGAGTACAAAATGTAAAGAATGCCTCACTTGTCTGATGTTTTTCCTATGATTAGATTCAGATTACAGATTTTTGGCCAGAATGCTATAAAAGTAATATTGTATTCTTAATGCGTCATTTAGGGAGGCACATGATGTCATTATGTCTCAATATTGGTGATTGGTGATGTTAAGTGATATCTGTGTTCATTTTGTTAAAGTTGGTCTATTTGTTTATTTCAATGCAAAGTTATTGTTTTCCTCTTCGAAATCAATAAGTAACTTGTAGGATGTATTTTGAGACAATATAGATATATATCCTATTTTTCATCAATTTTCTATCCACTAATCTATACCAGTGGTGATTTTCTACTTCCATCATTCTGTATTTCAAGTTGAAACCTACTGAAAGGAATACCTTTCCTTTCTTCAATATTGATTCATTTTTAAAAATTAATAGTTTGTTTTACAATCATACTATGCTTCAACCTTTACTATCATTGATTTGGATGCTCAAATTATCCCACATTTGACAGGGCAGCTCCTTCTACCTGGCTTAAGTGAGTTTTTAACATGTCCCCATCATTTCTGAGTAGTCTTTTACTTTGTTGTACAAGATGATGCGTGCTTTGCTTATTTTGTAATATCTCTGCCCCACCTGAACTGACCATTTCTCCAAGGAGCCTTGGTTTCAATAGAAAACATGGTTTAGAAACCAAGATCTGTAAGATGTGTTCATTACTATGAGGTGTCATTGCATCTAGACCCTGTCAGCAAACAGCTAGGAAGTGTATGTATGAGTGTGTATGTATGTGTTTCAGTGTCAATTATTTTTAACATAAAATATAAAAATAATGTTCATATTGATACCTCCAATTCAAATCTAACGTGTATTTTGATTTTCCTATAGGAGAACATTAAAAAAAAAATTTTAAAAACAGCCCCCGGGAACATTTGAGATCTTGCTCCCTGGCATATGTCTTCAGTTAGACTCAAATAAAATCATAAAAATTCAACACCCTCCCCCCCCAAAAAAAAAAAAAGAAAAAGAAAACCCAGTGCCTTCATAAATTCTGTTGTACAGCAACCAGGTTAGCAGTTTTGTTCACTGTTCCTAATACATTGCAGTGCTGGCTTCTTATCCTTTATTTTTAAAAATTGATGGTGCATCAACTCATTATGTGGTCGGTGAGGTAAATGAGTATGCTGGTCCCACGTTAAACCTATGCCAGACTTTAATTCCTTTTCTCTGAGTCACTTAAAAATTTTTTTCCTATTCATCTGCCAGCTTCACCCATAATTTGGCGCACTTAAAGAAATCACTGTGCCCTGACTGGTATGGCTCAGTTGTTTGGGCATTGTCCTGCAGAGTAAAAGGTTGCCTGTTTGATTCTGGTCAGGGGGCCAGTTGTGTTTCCCCGGATGGGGTGCTTATGAGAGACAATTGATTGATGTTTTTCTCTCACATCAGTGTTTCTCTCCCTGTCTTTTTCCTGCCTTTCCCCTCTCTCTCTAAAAATAAATAAATAAAATCTTTTTTTAAAAAAGGAAATCACTGCTTTTGTTTTTCTTTGCATTATGGAAAATATCATGCCTTAAAAATGGGCTCTCATGTACTTAAACATCTAGCTATAATAATTACCAACTCGTTCCTCTTGAAGGAAATCCTAGATAGCATATAAACATATCAAGAAAACATTTCTGTATATATCTCTTAAAAGATAAGGACTTAAAAATATAAATACAAATCTGTTATACCTTTAAATCTTAAAATAATTCTTTAATATAATTAAATATCAAGTGAGTCTTAAAATTTTCCCACTTATTTCATAGTTTATTTTTTATAGTTGGTTTGTTCAAATTAGAATCCCAGTACGGTTTACATATTGCAATTAAGTCTTTTATTTCTCTTTTAACGTATAGATTCCCCTCCAACTCCCTTACCCCATTCCTACCCCTTTTTCCTAAGAATAGGGGTTGTTCACATTATAGATTTTCTTGTATTTTAGACTGTGCTGTCATTAATATGTGCCTTTGTTCTTTCCGTTCTATAAACTGGTTATTAGATCTGGTTCCATTGGATTTGGATTTACTTTTTTCTGTTAATAATGCTTCGTACGTGATTGCATACTTCCATTAGAAGGTATATTATGTCCATGTAGCTCTCATCTCATTATAGTGGCAGTTGATTATTACCTAGATTAATTTTTTCATTTGGGATTTGCAGAATGATAGTGCAAGTATATAACTTTTTCATTTTTGTTGGAGTATTTCAATAGGGATCAATTTTACATGAAGGCAGATAAAGTGATTCACTAGTTTTAGAACAATGAATTGGTTCTCTAGTTAATCTTTCAAAAAGAGATCAGTTAGTTATTTTTTATTTTAGAGAGGGGAAGGGACAGAGAAGTAGAGGGAGACAAACATCTACCAGCTGCCTTCTACATGTGCCCCAGCCCACTGGGGACCAAGCCCACAACCCAGGCATGAGCTCTGACTGGGAATCGAACCGACAACCTTTCAGTTTGCAGATGATGCCCAACCAACTGAGCCACATCTGCCAGTATGAGATCAGCTAGTTTTTAAATAAGTACCATTATGAACTCATAAATTGAAACATTTTGCTGTGTTTAAATCTACTATAGTTATTTTTTATTGATATTCAAATTATCTCATTTTAGTTGATGGGAACTAAGCCAACTAAACCAACTTTAGTTGGTTGGCAGCTCCACTCTTCATGTTGGTTCTTAAGTCCTTTGGTCACAACTCCAGAAGTCTTTGATAGCTTTATTGCTTTCTGACATACGTTTTGTACATTTCCTGCTCTATATCTGATGTCAGCTTTTTCTAAAGAGCCCTGCTTCCTTTTAGTGGGAAATGGTATTTAGGATACATAATCTGGGTGCAAGAAGTGAAAGAACCACCTCTTTTTCAGATTTAAACAATAAATATTCTCTGACACAGTTCCCATGGATCAGATTTTGAGGCAGTTTACCTGGACAGTAGTGGCTAGGTATGTGAGCAGGTTGATGTTGACATTGGAATTTGATTTCCATTTCTCACCATGTGGACCTCTGAGTGCTGCCTGAGTGTCTTCATGATATGGTGGCCAGCTTCTTCCAGAGCTGGTGATCTAGGACAGCCAGTAGCATCTTAAGATTCATTTTCCTACTAGACAATAGAGGCTAATTTCATGCTCTGTCTCTGGACTCAGACTACCTGGTGCTGATACTAGCTATGTAGGTTAAGTAAGTCACGTAACTCTTTGTGCCTTACTTTACTTAGCTGTAACATTGAGATAATGATAATACCTACCTAAGAGGTACTATATAACATAGGGCTTTTGTGAAGATTCAGAAATTAGAACAGTCTCTGATACTTAGTACCCATGGCAAGCGCATAGCCTGCTCCTGTTGCTATTATTACAACCCCTGGGATGAACTAAAGACTTGAAACCTAGTCGTGAGTTGCCCTTGACAGAAATAGTCTGTCTTCCTATTTGCCAAAAATTGCCATGACAGAAAAATTGTTTACAGATTCCTGGTATTCCAAGTATGTTTTAGAAGATTAAGGGTTAGAGAATTGTAGCCTCACCTCCTTGTTTATGTGTATGGAGGATCTTTCATTTCTAATCTGTGTTTATGGAGATTTTATTGCAGGGTATGTATTAATGTAATGTGACCCAGGAAGCAGCCAAGCCTCCTCTGCCCTCCTTTTAAAAAACTTTTTACTTGTATTTTACAGTATAAATTCATAGGAAGTTATAAAAAAATAATAAGTACAGGGAAGTCCATTAGACCCTTCAGCCAGTTTACCCCAATGGTTTTTTCAATGATCAGTTTTCATTTAGCAGAAATTGACTGAGCAGCTATTATATGCTAGGTACTTGGGGGTATAAGTGATTAAATTCTGACCTTGAGCAGTTCAGTCCTTCTCTCTGGGTTCTCACTGTTATATTTCTAAAAAAAATTTTTTTTTTTAAATTTTGTCTCTTCATTGTTAAAACTTGCTTTAACAGTTTCTTTCATGTGAAACATTATCTTACTACATTCCTGTTTGCCTTGTTTGAAAACAATTTTTGTACCATGTCCCCATCTTTCATTTTATAATCTTTACGGCATCGAACCACGTTGCCTGCATTGTCTTATTTTAATCACGTGCCGGTTTTGCAGTGCTACCAAGTCTGGATGTGAGAGGCAGCTTGTGTGAATCATTTACATACATTTCTGTTTATAGTCCCCAAATTAATTTGCAACTTTATATTTTTCATCCAATTACATGTCCAAAGTAGATGTTAATAATTCATTTTAAGAAGGAATTTGTCGCATGTAGAATTTAAAACCTGGCTTAAAGAGCAGAAGCTATGAAACAATAGCAGAAACCAGGCAATATGTAGGACTTTAAATAGGAATTATTAAACATTTGAGTGTTCCCAAAAATGCGAGTCTGTATTTCTGTGTGCGTCTCTACATGTTATTCCACTAGGGACATGTACAGATAGGTTTTGCACAATATCCTTGCTGTTATTGTCAGCCATAAACAAATTACACGTATTTAACAAGTTAATGTCAGATTGGCCAGGAGCCACTGGGAGGTGTGTACTTAGTGACATCAGCTGGCAAAGAGCCCTGGTAACGGGGAGGGTTGGAAGAGTAGGAGGGAGGGAAAAAGAGAGACAGAGAGACTGTGACTGTATCTGGGGATTCTGGCAAGGTGAAGAGCTGGTCTGTTTGGCAGGACCTTCCCATCTGGGATCCATCTGTGTTTCCCTGGAATGGGACAGGCAGCTCTAGTCAGTGAGAAATCGCAGATGTGAGAGAGCTGACACATGTCCAGCTAATGAAAGGAGGAAAGCTGATTTCGGATGGGGCTTTGAAGATTAGGAGGAGAAAAAGAAGAGCTTTTTTATATCTATTTCACATAAATTTGGTATATTAAGAATCTGGATTGTTATAATTGGGCATTTGGGGTAAGTACATTTTTATTTAGTTTTGGGGGCTAAAATGGGCAATTCTCTGCCTTTGAAAGCTTTTTACTTATTTCAGATTATGAGGGTATGTTTTTTTGATATTTGATAGGAGTTTAGAATTTAGCTATTCAGTGTTTTGCTGCTTCATTTTGTTCATATTTCTGTATCATTTTTCACTTGCCACTTTTATTTGAATGATATGCTTTTTTTGAATGGAATCTTGAATCACATGAAATATATGAATTCTATGGCTAGAAAAGTAATTTCACAAATATTTTTCTAAGGTATTCCATGCTGAGTCTTTCTGTGATGTTTTGACAGAAATTTTTCTCTTTCAATATGCATAATACAAATAGGCAGTGTTAAAATGATGGTTCATAAAATAATCTTATTGTTAGATTTTATTTCAACATGTTCAGATGAATAACAACTAAAAGATATCACAGTAAAACTAACAGTATCTTTTAATATATTTACCTCCCTTTTTTTATTACATTTTACCCCTATACTGTTTTCTTCTGTTCACACACAAAATAAACAAGTAACATCAACAGATCTGACTTGAATGGTGAGTTTGGAGTAGTTTTGTCATGCAGTAAATTCACATGCACATAGCTACTGTGTTCTTTGTTAGTTTGTGATGCATAATTTAGCTTTTTGCTATTTCTGTACATTGTATTCATGTTTCCAGGCCTCCAAATCCAGACAACTATGGGAAGAACATGGGTTTGAGAGCAGCACATACTGTACAGCAATTATTCCCTAGTTCTCTGATCTCAAGCAAGCTAGTTATTCTCTTTGAGTCCCTATTTTGTGCAGTTCCTGCCTCATGTCATCATTGGGGAAATTTGTCTGGCACATAGAAGGCATATAAGAGATTTCAGAGATTTCTAGATAATCATTATTCTGCTGTGATTGATTCCTAAGTCATTTGAGTTTTTAACTTTAAATTTGGGTTTAAGAGTAGGTCTTGTCTATATTGCTTTAGTTTTCAGGGTACTTTTCTCTCACTGTGCCTACCTTCCAGATCATCTGTACCTGTTGTTAAGCCTCATTATGGTAATAAATGATTTGAAAAGCATTCTAAGTATTCTAATGTAAATGAGCATCTTATACCAGAACTTCAAAAAGTCAACAAACAAGAATGAGGTACTGAATTATACTGTTTTGTGACTATACAGTTTAAATTGTATTTTTTGCCTTGAAAATTCTGCCAATTCTCAAATAGGAACTTTAAAAAATACTTTTATTCCTTGGAGCTCTTCAGCCTTCACTATGTCAGCTGGACAGTACAGTACTATTCAGTTTTTTAAACTTTTTAGATTTTTTAAAAGTGGGGGCCACTTCTTATTCCTTTTTTTTTTTTGGTGGGGGCCACTTTTTAAATGAACCTTCCTTTTAATAAGTATTCCCTTATCCAAATTGACTAAATGATTTAGTAAGACTTTTCAAGTTTGTGTTTTGATAGGTACAATGTTCAGCATCTTTGGGGACTTACCTGAATATTTGAGAGGTTACAGTGTTAATATTGAATGTACATGATAACCCTTCAGTGAGCAAGTACTTTTCATTGTACCCTAGGAGACATGTTCCTAGTTGCAGTTGAAAGAAAAGGACTTAATGCTGAAGTGTAATGTAGGCTGGAGTCTGCCCTGTTACAAAGGGATTCGCATACTGCTCTGTGTCCATAATAGGAATACTTTTGATGCTAGAGTTTCAAGAAGCATAAAAAATGGTAAATAATAGTCATTTTAAGATGTGAGGATCCAGTGGATGCAAATAAAGGTAGATGATAAAAGTCCTACTAGAACCACACAGTTCAGGGGAGTAGTTGCTTGTTAACCAAGGTAGTAAGATAATCTTTGAGTTGAACACTGGAAAAAATATCATAGTATATTCTGAAGACTGAAAGTATTTGGAGAGCCCCTCCTGGCTAGTGTGGCTTAGTTGGTTGGTTGTCATTCAGCAGAGCGAATAATAGTGCCCTTTCGATTCCAGTTAGGGCAAATGCCTGGGTTGTGGGTTCGGTGCTGCAGGGAGTGCTACGAGAAGCAACTGATTTTTCTTTCTCTTTCTCTTTTTAAAAAATTTTTTAAAGATTTTATTTATTTTTAAACAGAGGGGTAGGGAGAGAGAAAGAGAGAGAAACATCAGTGTGTGGTCTCCCCTCACATGCCCCAACTGGGGACCTGGTCCACAACCCAGGCATGTGCCCTGACCGGGAATCAAACTGGCAAACCCTTTGGTTTGCAGGCCTGTGCTCAGTCCACTGAGCTACACCAGGCAGCGCTGATTGTTTCTCTCTTGCATCTATGTTTCTTTCCCTGTCTTTCTCCCTCCCTTCCCTTCTCTCAAAAAATAAATAAATAAATACATTTTTTAGAAGAAAGTATTTAGAGAATCTCTGTTATTATGAAAAGAAGAAACCTAAATTGGCTTCTGGATTGACCCAACTAAGGATTTTTTTTTTTCATAGCAAGGGGGAAATGATGGACTGGAGGTATATAATGCAATAATGTCAAAGTTGGAACAAAGATAATGACATTTAAATTGCATTTTTGGGACAGCAGGAAAAGATGCTTTGGAGTTTGAATGAACATATTATATACAAAATTGCAGGAATTCAAGTGGATCTGAGCGTTTGTTTGGATCAGTTCAATTGAAGTTATTTTAAGGCCTCTCTGTGCTAGAAATGTTCATAAGTCCTCAGTGATGACATGTAGGAAATATTAGGATTGAAAGGGATCTTAAGGATGATCTAATCAAATGCATTATTTTCTAGATAATAAAAGTTGAGGGAAGAGTAGTGGAGTAGTAAAATGTCTGCCTGGCCCAAAGCTTGATACCTTAGTAGGTGGCTGAGCTTGGACTTGAATTGTCTTCTTAGTTTCCATGATACTCACTTTACAAACATTTTCTATTTCCTGTTGTGTGTGATAACATGATAAAGGATTAAAAAGTCTCTGAAAAGATAAAATGTACATGAACATACAGAAATGGTAAGCCCGGAAGTTACTGCCAACTCAGAACTGTTTTAAAAGAGATAGTATTGGAAGAAGCATAGTGAGTGAGTGCACACACCGAAAGGTTCAGTTTCCATCAAACTCCTCCAGTGCCTTAAATCAGACTTCAAATGCATAGCTACAGTGTTAATTTCTACTTTTTCAATTATGCCTACCTATTATTGCCATCTTCACAAATCCAAGATGAATCATTTGCTTCTTAGATACATATCTATATCCATGTATTGTGCATATCCTCCTACCGCCCTTTCTTAAACTTGCGATTTATGCCTGATAGCTCTAATTTAAAAGGTTTCTACTATGATGGACTGTGTGGGATATTTAATTTTTCCCTCCAAGTTCAAGTCAGTAAATAATAGGAATAAGTGGTGGCTGTAACTTGCAGGGGAAAAAAACCTCACTATATAACTGGTTTTTATATTTTTCACTGGCTGATGCATGTTCCAAACAGACTTTAACTTTTAAGTCCTATGTGGTGTCACATGTATTCTGAGAAATTTAAAATGACTATGGATTCACTTTTCTAAAGGATCCCAAAACCTGCAACAGCAACCTTTTTGTGCCTTGTTTAAAGCAACAGCTAGCAGAAATCCTGTCATCATGCAATCCTGAGCGGCTTGTTACAAGATGCCTGGCAAGGGGTGGGGTTCAATTCTGCATAGGATATACATGTACATGTAACTGCAATTGCTTCTCCTAGCCAGAGATCTGAAGTAAGTACAATATTTTCATTTGGTGATGGTCGTAAGGACAGGTGGAGGGGTAGTGGGAAAACTGTGTAGGCTTTGGCACTAGGCTATGTAGCCGTGGGCTAATTTAACCTTCACCTCTCAGCCCAGATTCTCTCACCTGTAAAGCGGGAGTAAAAATAGCTGGTATTGTGGGTTCTAAGGATTAAGTTAGAAAAGTAGTAAGTATGATATTTGCTGCATGAATACTTGAAAAGATTTATCCTTCCATGTGGTTTTTCTTAGTCTCACCTATATCAAAGTCACAATAACTAAGGCTTAGTTAAAATGTGTTTTTTGTGTATTTTCAAGTTTCTCTTCAGACTGTCAGGGAACCAACCTTGTTTCCTTAACTAATTCTTAGCGATGGGAGAAGGGTGTGTGTAGGGAATGTAGCATCCTGAAAAACGCAAACCTGTTGCTGTGTGGCAAGCTGTTAATGTTTAGGGACCGTCATTACTTATCCTGCTAGAAGAGCTGGGGGGATGGGCTGGTTTGTGGGTGACAGATGTGCCCTGTGCTGCTGGCGGGCGCGTGCCGGCTCTATCCCTCTGCTCCCAGCACCAGGTGCAGGCATTGTTCTGGCTGGTCTCTCTTCATCCGGCCTCGTCTGTTACTCTGCTCTTTCTAGCTCATTGTTTCTGTAGGAAATTAGCATTAAAAACCCATCTGAAACCCCCATGTCCCTCAACTGCAGGTGACTGTTATTGGCCCCAGCTGCCACCCTTGCGCTTGATTACTTCCATATGGGTCTCTGCAAAGAAGTAGTAGCAATTTATTGATTTCCACCACAACCCCCACCTCTATTACTCAAACTATAATACCCTGAAATCTATTAGACCCCCAATAGGCTGTATAGCTCAGTTGGCACTACAACTGTAATGAACGTTTTACAAGCAAAACTAATTACGCCCTCTTTCTCCCTGTACCACCTCCTACCTAAATATTAAATGTAAAAAACCCAGAGTGTTATAAGTGGAATATAGTAAATGTTTTAGATGTCTGGAGATAAATCTCTATCTGAATAGTAAAGCTTTTAGACTTTGGATGGACTTTTATGGAAAATTTTAGTCACTACTTTAAATATTTTATACCACACCCTTAACTGTCAAGCAGACTATGACCCCAGAGGGCCCCTGGGGTGGGGGTGGGTGGACACAAAATTTTCTTTCTGTCATTTGCTTTTCCGTTTATTAAATTTAATCGAGATGGGCAGTTGTTAGGAAAGAGGCCTTGTTTAAAATGATAATACTTGGTGGGAAAACTACATGCAGTTAGAATTAGTTAAGTCCTTTACTTTTGCATTATTGTGTTGTTTGCACAAATTGTTGTCTCAGTTTATTGGGATAAATACTACTAGGAGGATGGTGTCCTAGATTTTTTTCTTCCTTCATCAGTAAACAAATTAAGTATTCTATTTTGATTATTGGTCTAAATCAAGGTTGTAATCTCAAACAGGTTACCAAGTTTAAAACCTCAAGTTGAAATTGTTATTGGTTCCTGATGAATTATATTGTGATCTTGACAAACTCACTGCCCCTATCCATGAAGAGTAGCCTTTAGAAGTAAACAGCCCAGAAAATCAGGTTGGAGGTAATTAGCTAAGATCTTTTGACTGCTGAGTTTAGCTGTGCAAACCAATTTTAAATTTTGAGTATACACCATTTGAAATTAAGTTATTTAAATTAACAATTTAATTATGTTGAGCTTAGCTACATCGTGCATATATCGTAAGTACAATAATTATGGAACTTAATGCCATTTCTGTTGGGGAAATGTCCTTTTGCTTTTCTTCTTTTTTCTTTTCCTTTCTCTTCTGGAATTTGGAGTTTAAAAAGGTCCTAGAATTTGAAGAGCTCATGGCAGTCACATTTTACATGATCTCTCTGATGAAGGCAAGTGTCTAGGTAAAGCCATGTGATTATATATTTAGAACAGATTAGGATTTGTAGTTTTCTGAAGAATATTTTGCAGGCTTTCTAATTCGCCCCCTTATTTAAGCAGCGGAGAAATGGAAAGTTATTCAGGAAAGGAGAAAGTTGAGTCTTCTGACTAAAAATAAATGTGCTTTCATTTGAAGTTTGGAGCTAGTAAAAGTTGGGGCTGATTGTACGCATGATGTGGCTATAGCTGTTGTTGTCTTGAGGTGTGTGTACATGTGTTTTTAAGTTTTCTGGTGCTCATGAAGAGTAGGGTTTTCCTTTAGTGGTTTGTCTGAAAAGAAATACGGTTTATTCTGTCATGCTAGGCATGATGGAAACAAAGTTGAATAGGAAAAGGAGTTTGCATCCTAGTCTGAGACTAATTTTCTGTTCAGCCCCAGGAATGGTATGAGATGAATTGTCCCATACCTTTCCTGAGGCTAATGCTGTGATGAGGCTAACAGTAGTGTTGTGGGGTTTTTTTTGTTTTTTGGGTTTTTTTTTTTTGTCTTGTTTTTTGAATGGGAAAGGCAAAGCATTCTTCTGTTGCCCCAAGTGGAGAAGCATGGCAGAAGACCAGGTGTGTTTTGATTGCCCAGATAACAGTGTTGTGGAGATTCTTCAACAGGGCTGGGACTGGGGTGAGGTAAATGAGATACTTAGGTGAAAAATTTGAGGCACTCATTCCCTGGTCAGCCCTACACTTAAATTTGAGCCCTAGGCACCTCACTGGCCTCCTGTCCATCCCAGCCCTGTTCTTCAGTAGTGTCTAAAGTACAGGTTGGCAGGCTTGGTGTAATTGATCTAGAAATGTTATTTTCCATCTTTATTTTGGATAGTGTATAAAATTAAAGCAATTCCTTGTTTTTCCAGCCAAGGGAACTATCTCTAACACATGATCTTTACGAACTGTTTGGTGGGAGGGTCCAGGAGAATCAATGATTTGTCTTGAGAACTTTGTTTTTTTGGAGTTAATTTCAAGTACTGTTGTACATATTTTTGAGGGTCCTTCAACTTTCTTCATTTCTTTTTAATTTGCCACTTTATTTTCTTGGCATTTTGAATGCTCAAATCAATATACATATACACTGTACTGGACAAATGAAAGTAATGGGTGAGTTTGAAGATAGACATATAGACATTAGAGGATGTTCCATACTGCACTCTCTGTGCTGTTTGAGAGATGATTGCTTAATACCTTTAACTGTATCTCATATTCCTGAACTTTAACAACATATATGCCGATGATTCCCAAATTTATATCTGAATCATATCTGTCTTTTGACCTCCAGAATTATCTCGTCTTTTTGCCTAATGATGAATGTTTCCATATATAATAAACTTGTTGATTGTATTGTTCAAATATGCTATAGCTATACTAATTTTTCAGTCTTATCAGCTTTTAAGAAAAGTATGTCAAAACCTACTACAGATATATGTTTTCCATTGTCCTTACAGTTCTGTCAAAATGTTGTTTTTGAACATATACTGTTGGGTACATACTTTTTTCAGGATTATTATATTTTTCTAATGAATCTCTCCTTTATCATTTTGATGACCTTTTTTGTACCCAGTACAGCTTTTTAAATTAAAGCCTATTTTCTGTAACATTAATATTGCTAATCCATTTGCTTTTTTTATCTTTTTTCCTTAAACTTTTACTATCATTATGATATAGACATTAATCTTAAGAATAGCAAATACTTGAATTTTGTTTGAATTCAATTTAAAAATATTCTTTTACTTGGTAACTCTGGTCTGTTTATAATCAATGATTCTATATTTGGACTTAATAGTATCACTTGAGGTTTTTAATTTTTCCTTTCTTTTTTCCTTGGAGAGTAAAAATTGCTTTCTGTATTTTTTTTTGTTTGTTTGTTTGTTTAGATGTTACATTTCCCTTATTTTTATGGTTATTCTTAAAGTTTGTAAAATTTTTTAAAGATTTATTTATTTATTTTTAGAGGTCAGGGGAGGAAGAGAAACATCATTGTGTTGTTGCCTCTTGCGTGTCCCTGTCTGGGCACTGGCCTGCAACCCAGGCATGCGCCCTGACTGAGAAGCAAACAGGCAATCCTTTGGCTTGCAGGCCAGGCACCCAGTCCACTAAGCCAGAGGCAGGGCTTTTTTTTTTTTTTTTTTTTTTTTTTTTTAGGATTTTATTTATTTATCTGTAGAGAGAAAAGAGGGGAGGGAGAGAAAAATCAATTGGTTGCCCCTTGCATGTGCCCCAACTGGGGACTGGTCTGCAACCCAGGCATGTACCCTGACCTGGAATCGAACCAGCGATCTTTTCACTTTGTGGGACCATGCCCAACCAACTGAGCCATACAGGTGAGGGCCAAGGCTTATTCTTAAGATTTTAATATGTACACTTAAAGTTTAAAACATTGGTACACATACCTCCCCCCCTTCTTAAATAGCGATTGGAGAACACCTCAAAATCAGCAACTTTTCTTTCAATATATTCTATCTAGGATTTTATTTCCAATTTGTGTTTTATTGTACTCATCACACAGTTAATAATAATTACTATTATTCTTTTTATAGCGAGTATTAATGTGGGTTAACTAATGTACATCAACTTATATGCTCATTTCATCTTTATTATAATTTTTCCTTCTGTTAGGTTAATTTCCCTTCCGTTCAAAGTATTTCAGTTACTAGTTCTTCTTTTTCTTCTTCTTCTTCTTCTTCTTCTTCTTCTTCTTCTTCTTCTTCTTCTTCTTCTTCTTTCTTAAGATGAAGGGAGAGAGAAGCATCAATGTTAAAAAATTGTTTTATAGCTCTGGCTGATGTGGCTCAGTGCATTGAGTGCCAGCCTGTGAACCAAAGGATTGCTGGTTTGATTCCCAGTCAGGGCACATGCCTGGGTTGCCAGCTGAGTTGCTGGCTGAGTCCCCAGTGGCGGGTGTGTGAGAAGCAACCATACGTTGATGTTTCTCTCCCTCCCTTCTACTCTCTCTAAAAATAAATAAATATTTTTTAAGACATTGATTTTGTGTATGTGTGAGAAAGAGAAACATGTATCTGTTGTTTCTACTTACTGTTGTATTCATTGCTTGGTTCTTGTATTTACCCTTACTGGGGATCAAACTCAAAACCTTGGCATATCAGAAGGACACTTGAACCAGTTGAGCTACCTGACCAGTGCTGTCACAAGTTCTTAGAGAAAGTCTATGAATGGTAAACTCTTTGTATTAGTCTGAAAATAATTTTTTTCTGCTCTTACTTGAATGATGAGTAACTGAGGTTAGAGGTTAAAGGCTGACAGTTATTTTCCATGAGCCTTTGGGAGAGGTGATTTTCTTTTGTTCTGGAGATGTTAAGGCTTCCAATTTGTGGTGCTCAGGACTTACTATACTCCAAGAATTCTTGTGTTTGAATAGTGTCACTTCCCCATTTGCTCTCATATGCTCTGTTATCTTTCTAGAATTTGTGTTAGATTTGTTTTGGACCCTCTTCCACTACTCTCCATGTTTCTTATTCTTTCTTTTGTATTTTTTATATTATGTCTTTGTACTGCATTCTAGGTGATTTGCCCAGCTCTATCTTCCAATAATCCTTTATTTTTTAAACTGCATGACATGCTCTTCGAAATGTCCATTGGCATTTCCTTTCTACAAATTTTATTTAATTCCTTTACAAATATGCTTTAAGAAAGCCTGGTTCCTGCCCTCATTATTTTTAAAAATCTCCTTAATCACTTTTTTAAAGTTAGATTAATTGAGGTTAGAATTTGTATACATAACATTTACCCTGTTAGATGTATAATTTTATGAATTCTGACAAACAATGTACAGTCATGTAGCTACCACCAATCAAGGCACAGAGAATGTATCCATCATCTTCTTGTGCCCCTTTGTAGTCAGTCCGCATGCATAATACACTTTGAAATTCATTCATGTTGTTGCATTTATCAGTAGTTTGTTTTTATGGCTGAGGATTCTCCATTTCTTAGGAGATCCCCTCAGCTTTCTTCCCCCCTGCAAAAACTTTATTGTTTTCATTTGGCCCAGTGCATGGGAGAGGGCTCAGAATGGTTCAAAGGATGCCTAGTGGTTTCAGGGAGAGGCGTAGGCTAAAGCCAGACACCAGGAGAATGCATAAGGGTCCCTCAAAGATTTCTGGTCTCCAAAGTTTCCTGGTCAGCTCAAGGGTGAGCCTTTCAAGGAGGTACTCACCCAGACCCGCCAGGGAGCTGTCCAGCCTGTGGAGGTTAGTCAGGTGGTCGCCCATCTTCTTGAGTTTCACCTCCTCATGCAGGAAATCATTCTCCAGAAAGTCACAGAGATGAGGGTCTGTTCAGGTAAGAATCCAGGACATACATATCCAAAAGAGCCTGGTTCAGATTCTTCTCCATGGCATCCTGAGTTTATCCCACTCATCTTGGGTTTTAGTCCATCCTGGAAGAGAATGCAGTCTCTGTGCTGGTTTTGCATCTTTAACAGACATTGGCACCCTTGCATTTCTCCTCGGCCAACTCACTGAAGAAGTGGTCTACACCCTCCAGAGCCACATTTTCACAGTCCAAATGCCCAGACAGAGGTAGTTATAGGAGGCCCACAGATGCAGGTTGACCAGGTGTTTGACAGCACCCTCCACCTCGGTGGAATAATTCTGACAAATTTGGGAGCTCATAGTTGTTCAGAGGCAAGGAGTTAAGGTCAAAAAACATTGTTGCCTGATCTTGGAGACTGAGGATGGCTGACGTGGTCCTGCAGGTGGTGACTGGAAAAGAGGTTGGAGGGTGCTCGGAGGCTGCAAGAATGGGGCATCCCTCAGTCCGTTTTGTCCAAACACTTTTGAAGCAATGAGACAGTTTAGGGGACCGCCAAGGGCACTTGACCCCTTAGTTTTACTTTTCCATATGAATTTTATTTTCTAGTTTAAAAATGCATTTATTTATCTCCATCTCATTTCTGTACCACTGGTGCTTTCTTTTACCTGGATCACCACAAAATCCTGTCCACTGACCAGTCTACTTTTTATCTTTTCCCACTGTTTCATCATTCTTGTGGAACTTGGGTGATCTTTCTAGAAACAAACACATTTTTGTCACTTCTTTGCAAAAAAATCTCTCAAAGAGCTTCTTTGTTGTTGTTGTCGTTCTTAGACTAAAATCTAAGTTTAGAAGGAATTAAAATCTTTTTCATATGTGTTTCCTATCTGCTGTCAAGGCAACCAGTATTTCCCCACCTATTTTCATTGCTCTCAACCCTAAACAGTATGTAAACTCCCTGAGGGATCCTGTCTGTATTTGTTATTGTTGAATATCTAGCAACTAGCCTGTTTTTTGTTCCATGGTAGGTACTTAATAAATGTTTGTTGCAGTTTTTGGTAGAACCGTTTCTAACGTATGTTGAATTAAAGTGACCTCCTGGTTTGCTGCCACCTTTTTTCTGTCTCTGCTGGTGATTAGGATTGAACAGTTCTGCAGGCTAGGGTGTCCAAGATCAAGGTCCCAGTAAATTCCATGTCTGCTGAGAGCCCATTTTCTGGTTCATAGATGGCTGTATTTTCAATGTGTTCTCCTTATGAATTTTAGAATAAGATTTGTAGATTAGATAGTTGTACAGCATAAACATTAATTATTTTTGTAATTATACTGTGCTTATGTAAGTGAATATCCTATTTCTTATCAGTCACACACCAAAATATTTAAAGGTAAGGAGGAACTAGCTTACTTTCAAGGGGTTTAGACCAAAATAGAGGTAGGTAGGTAGGTAGGTAGGTAGGTAGGTAGGTAGGTAAAGGGGCTAGGTAGATAGATAATAATAAAAGAGGTAGGTCACTTGATCAGTGAATTTAGGTGAATGGATGGTATCAAGGGAGTTCTTTATACTGTTTTTGCACTGAGATTTTTTTTAATGTTAATAGAAATATAGTACTGAGCAAAAGATTCCATTAACAAATAAAGAGGGTATGACAGTGAATGATCAATTTAGGCTGTCTGAAGCAGTAAACAGCTGTTGCCTGAATGACAAGTAGTCTAGGAGATATCAGATGGAAAAATATTACAGAGAAAAGCAGTGCAAATGTTTCATGGTAGTAATGAGCTTGATGTGTTCCATGAACAGAGAAGCAGTCACTGTAGTTACAATGTAGTAAGAAAAAGAAGATAGAGAGGAAGAGAGATAGTAGATAGCTTCTGTAGAGCTTTGTTAGCCAAAGTGAGGAATTGGGATTTTATTCTGAGTGATGGGTAATCATTGAAGCATTAGTGGGGTAGTAATGTGATGTGATTCATATTTTATAAAGATCACTCTTCTTGTGGCATAGAGAGAAAACTATATGGGCGCATAGCTGAAAGCAAAAAGAACAGAAGTAAAAAATAATGAATTTGGAGTAGATTTGTGGCAGAAGATGGAGAAGAGATGATTTGGTATGTTTTTAGAGGTAGGTTGGGTTTTCTGAACTTGTTGATGGATTGAATGTTGAGATTGGGAGAAGACTGCTTTAAAATAATTGTTACATTTGCCCTCATTGTTGTTCATCCATTCATTTAAATATTTATTAAGTCCCACTGTGTGCCAGGCACTGTTCTAGGCATTGAAGTTACATCAGTGAATAAAACAAAGAACCCTACCTTAAATTCTTCTGGGAGAGACAAATAGTAAAGATGATTAAAAAAGCAATACATATGTAGGCTAAATTATATGTTTTATGTATTATATATATATTTAAAAGTTTGATAATATGATACAAAAATGGGAAATGCTAAGGAGAAAGGGAAACAATTTAAGATCCATATCCAGCTGAGGAAGGTATATAACAGGTAGTTAAGGAGAATCTCTACTGAAAAGGTGCTGATTTTGAGTGTGCAAGGAGATGATGGATATAAAAGGTTTCAGTACTTTTTTGGTGGCACATTTTGCCTCTCACCTTTTAAGTATATATTATGACAAAGATTGAAGATGAAAGTTCCTTGTAGGGTATAATTTTGGGTCTACCTGTGATGTTGCATTCTTTTTTTTTTTTTTTTCCCCATAAGCAAGAAATCACCAAAATGAGAGGCTAAAGAGTTTTGAGTAAGGTTTAAAGAAATACGGGTCTTAATGAGGCATGGAAAGTTGCAGGTGAAACATTCATTTATTGTAGGGGATCAATTTAATAACAAAAACACTCTTCTCTAAAAGCAATTTGCAAGGTCTTTTTAGTATTCTTACTTTAACATGCATCTGTATCCAAATGGGTTTTGAGGTGGCATACAGTAAAAGACATTTTAAAAAACAGCCCTTAAAACCCGCAGCAGATTAAGACCCAAGGAATTTGAAGAAGGATCCTAAGTGGAATGAAGCTGTGCCTGCCACTCAGCCCTACACTAACATTTTAGATAAAACCAAAAGGAAAAACTCTGGGTTTTTACTTTGCTATCATCTGGTTAGAGAACACATACCTAAAAGAGTCTTTTATCCTGGCATAATGAATCAGGAAAAGTGTTCCCATGAAGAGATGATAACCAGGTGAGTTCTCCATGTGTGAATAAACGTTGGCCCGAAGGAGACCAGAGGAGAGTCCCAGTAAAGTATGAGGTCAAAGTGGAGGACAGTGAGACTGGAGGGGTAGTGAATGTCTAGGTTATACACTGTATTCTATCTTACAGTTTTGTTGTTGTTGCTTTATGCTTTTATTTTTATTTTTTTAAACAGGGAAATGTGACTTGCCATTTGGGCAAAAGGAGAATTTCAAGGGGCAATCTTAGATTCAGGGAGACCGTTTTGAGATGATTACTGTAGTCAGTACAAGACTTGAAGGTTTGAATTTGTTGAGGACTTGAACTTGGGGTGGCAGTGGGTGGGGGAAGTGAGGGTGGGGTGGGAGGTGATACAAAGTAATGATTGGTTATTTTAAAATAAAAAGGGAAATGAAAAGAATGAGCTGATCAGTTGTTCTTAATGTAGCCTATAAGGGATGTTTGTGCATTCAATAGGTTTAAAAATGGTGAATAAATTTGGGTACTGTATATGTTTCATTAGATATTTGGCAAAATGATTTCTGAAATATTTCTAGCAACTTTATTTTCATTTCTATCTGCAGAATGAAAAAGTAAATTCTGGGGTTCTTTTTGACTAAATTAGCAGACCATATGGTGTTTGCACAGGCTGACTGCTATGGGAGGTGGCAATGTTATTTTTCTCTTTCAGGATATGATGCTTTACCTGATGCCAGTATTCTGAAACCTTTATTTTCTAGTGAACAGTATGTGAAGCAGTTATTCTACTCATTGTATTTTTTTCTTGATGCTTCAGTTGTTGTCACCATTAGTATAGTGTTTAATCCTAATTTTCTATTAGTTTAGTATTTTAAAAATAAATCTTCACTACAGGTTTATATAGTACTTCCCAACCTTTTCACATCATAACGCACAGAGAAATTGGTAAGTTCTGATTGGCTATCTGAGGAAGTCAGTAATCTCAATACATTCGTAATCATTCACACCTATCCAGTTTTCCTTAGCACACAGCTTGAGAAGTTCTTAACAGAAAAGGTTAAGAAACTCTTCTGTATTGCAATTTAGTTGGTTAACTCGAATTAGGAAATAGTTATAGTCTATGCTATATATCAGATAAACTAGGTAGATGCTCTGGTTACAAAATTTGAAGAGCTCAAGGAACTCACTTGGGCTAATGGAGAAAGACAGGCCCAGAAACAAATTACAGGTGATAACAATATGGCAAATGATATTGCACAGATGTTTTTAAGGGACCTTGAGTGCAGGTAAATGGGAGAGTTTAATTCTGTCAAGGTTCAATTAAGTGCCTGGGAGGGCTAATGAAGAGGTGAGATTTGGGTTAGACCTTAAAGTAGGAGTTTCTGAAGTGCCTAAAACAGGGGAGGCAGGACAATTTAGGGTGAGGGCACACAGCTTGTTTTATAGGCTTTAGGCCTCTTTAATTTCTGTCAGAGATCTCCTCATAATATAATAAGTAGGTATTGGAACTTAGAAGTTTGCTCTGATGGCAGACATGGTTATTTGCCCTGCCAAAGTGCCCATCTACATTCCATTTATGTTGTTTGGATTCAGTCCCCACTATAATATAGCCTTATATTTGCATCGTGCTTTTAATTTTCAAAGCTTTTTATCTTCATAATAGCCCCCCCAGGGATAAGAAATAAAAACCAGGTGGTAGTATTTCTATTTTTATGGAGAAAACCGAGACATCATTGTATCAGCATTTTTCCCACTCAAGAGTTTTTCATTAAGAGGCAAGACTATAGCAAATTGAAGAGGAATTTCTATGATGACTGTCAGTTCCCAGATAAGGTCTTTTTCCTTTGTTCGATTACAAAGGGTGCTGCCCAACAGGAAGAACCTCTCTCCATCCTCTGGATACAACAGCGATTTTCAACCTTTTTCATCTCATGGCACACATTAAACTAATTACTAAAATTCTGTTCCACACCGAAAAATGTATACATAAATTTTTGCTGATCTTACAAAAAATAGGTATAATTGTGATTCATTCACAACAGACTGCTGCTATGTGGCTGTTGTCATTTTTTAATTTGATAATATAAAGGAAAAGAGGTCAGTGCCCCTGACTAAATTATCAGGTATTGCATTTTTAAAAAATTCTTGCAGCACACCGGCTGGAAATCGCTGGGTTATAGCCACAGTGCTGACTGATGAGGCAGTGACCTAGAGGGAGCCAGCAAAGGCAGACAGCATGGTTGCTGATCACAGAGCTAACAGCCCGACATCTGCAAGCTGCAGCTGTAGCCTTTTGCTACAGCATATTCATATTTCTGTTCACACTTGTGAAGAATCCCAGGGCTTGGAGGAAGAATGCAAGTTAAATCATTCCAAACTTAAAATGTACTCCATCTCTAGGACTTACTTATATTGTATATTGGGTGGAGTTGTCTATGAGATCCCATATTGGTACTTTTCCCAGTTCGTTTATAACCATGTTTATTCCATTTTCCCTATACCAATTTTAGTTTAATGCCAAAATAAGACTGCACTATCTTAACAGATGAGTTGAGTAGGTGCTAATTGCGTCACTGAAATGTTTGCCAAAGAGACTTTATTTTCTAGCTGGTTTTGATCTGTCTCTGTCCGTCAGCTTCTCTTGGAAAACAGAGTAAAACACCTGGTTATGTTTTTAGGGTGTTGTTCTTAAAATAGTCTTTTCAATGAGCCATGACAGCTATTGACCCTTTATATTTGTATCTATACATAGTAGTTACTCATTTTTCTAAAGGTACCTGGATTTTTGGAGATAATGAAGAAAACTTTTTGGATTATTAAATTTGAGGCGCCATACTGGGACGAAAAGGATAATCTTGAGGTGGAGCCAACATTTTCAAACCATGGTTTATTTTTTCTTACTATTCAAGCCTATTCATTTGACACAATGGGCCTGCTTTGTCAGAAGCCTCTCTTACTGCCTTTTGAGTACATAAATGGGTTCCTACATGATAGCTTCTACTTGTCAGTCTTCTAACTTTCCCAGGACCCAGTTAAGCTGTAGACTTTTTACATATATACTTGTGAAGAAAGACATGAACTATAGAATATGAAGTGTCTCTGTACTATGATCAGTGTTTGTATCTTTTATTAAATTCTTGGTCACCCTGTACAAACTTCACATAATAATAATTCACCCTTTCAACATCATTCAGTTTAGATTCCTTTTGCTATAGTTGTGGGCACTGGAGTCCAGCAGAGCTGTCACCTCATTTTAGCTATATGACCTTGGGCATAATTTAACTTCCATAAGCGTTAGTTTCTGGTTGAGTAAAGTAGTAATGTCTCACACCATTGTCTGGCGTAAGACTGCTTAGCACCGTTTTTTTTCATATAATACTTAAATGTTATAATTTGCAAATGAATAAATGGAAATGGAGAGTAATGGTAGCTATTATGATACTTACTTCCTGACTTACCTGTCTCAGCACAAAAGTTTTGCCCAATTCAAAATCTTAAATACACTGGAAACCTGCTTCATCATCCGCATGGATTAAGGTGTATAGTGCTCCTGGGCATCTGATGAAAAGCTTCTAAATCAGTTTTCTTTTGTTATCAAGTGGTCACTTTTTAGTCATCATTAGAATTAATAGCTGCATAATACAAATAACATTAAAACATCATAGTATAAGAAGAACACAAACAGTTGCAGAAACAACAATATACGACCAAAAGTAAACAGCCTCCCAGCCCAACCCCACTTTCCCCCTTTACAGCTGACTATTTTGGTGTTTGTATACCTAATTCAAAATTTTTCCGCATCTCTAAATTTCTATGATGTTTTCTAAGGGAGTTTATGTGATTGGATTTGTTTGTATTGAGTATTAATTTTCTTGGTAGTGTTTTTTTTTTTTCTTTTATTGATTCTAGAGAGAGGGAAGAGGAAGGAGAAAGAGAGGGAGAGAAACACTGATGTAAGAAACATGGATCAGTTACTTCTCCTAAGTACTCTGATCGGAGACTGCCCTCGCAACCCAGGCATGTGGCCTGACAGGGAATGGAACCTGCGACCTTTCGATTTGCAGGACAGCACCCAACCAACTGACCCACACTGGCCAGGGTGGGAGTATTAATTTTTTAAAAATGGATACCGGAAAAGTGGTAAAGAATTGAGAAGGCAAGGTTGTGGGGGAAAAAAAAAAGATTAGAGTCTAGTTGAATATGGAAATGAGATAAACAGTTCCTATTTATTTACAAAAAGAGCCATAACAAGGAATTTTATTAAATGAATTCTGCTTTATTAAATGAATTTTATTCACACCCATTTGCTACTACTTTTCCTTTGAGCTTTTAGCACTTTCTTCACACTGCAAAGCTGTGGACTTGCTATACTCTGCATTGTCCCCTGAGGCTGGCACAGCAACCCTTTGCTTGCAATGCCTACAGCTATCATCCAGAGGGGCCAAACACATGGCATAGTAGTGAATTTCCAGATGTCATTCTCTCTATTTGGATGACTTGAAGCTTAAGAAGGGTATTTGCTCTTGAATAGGAGCAAAATTGTTACTTTGGCATAAGGCCCACCCTGGTACCATTCCCACATCTGTTATTGATTAGATGTGAATGCTGGTCAGTCAGGATGTAGGAGTGCTGGTCTGATTATCAAGCTCAACCTTCAGGATAAAATACCACAAGATCTGAAGGACTGCATAAACTGGTTATACAGAAGATCTAAAAGAAGACCGTTTCATAGCTATTGTACAGAGTAACCTCATGTACTGAGAAGGTACCGTAATATCTACATTCAGGAACTGCCCTTAAGAGAGTGCCAGTGGAATAAGTGTTAGAAGCCTTTTGTGCTGATTTCTTAAAATATGTATAATTAATGTAAAATGCACAGATATTTTGTTTAAACCAGTGCATTTTCATAGTTGTCTACTCTTTTGTAAACAAAGTCTTGAACAAAATTTAAAGTACTTAATTTATCAGAAAATTCAAACTTCACCTCCTACAACCAATATATCATTTCTCCCCTTGTATTTCTGTTTCATGTAAATGGAATCATGCAGTGTGTATTCTTTAGTGTCTGTCTTTTGTGTTTTTAAGTTTTATACGTGTAGTTGCGTGAATCATTCCTTTTTAATGTTGTAGTATTCGCTGTATAGATATAACTTAGTTTATCACCTGTTGATGAGCATCTGGGTTATTTCCAGTTTTCAGCTGTTATAAGACTGCTGTAAACATTCCTATAGTTTTTGTGAACATGTTTTAATTTCTCTTGGGATGGGATTATTCCGTCACTGGGTAAATATATGTCTAAGTATTAGACAGTTCCCCAACAGTCCAAAGTGGTTGTACCATTTTATACTCACCGGCAATGTATTGGGAATTCCATGTGCTCCATATCCCTCCTAACATGATCAGTCTTTTTTTTTTTTTACATTAAGCTGTTTCTCCTCAACAGTCTCTTCATACCTCATTTTCAAAAATTAGGTTACTTATATTTTTATTATTGATTTGTCAGAGTTCTATTTACATTTGAGATATGAGGTCTTTGTTAGGTTTATAAGGTGTAATTTTTTTTTAACTAAGGCCCATCTGTCCATTTTCTTTTTCTTTTGATTTAATCTTTACTGTATTTTTTTTCCAAGTCCATTTTCCTAATAGTGTCTTTTGGTGTGCAGAAAACCTTAATTTTCATAAAGTCTAATTTATCAATTAAAAAATTCTATACTGCTTTTCTGGGTAAAGAATTCTTTGTTTGACATGAGGTCATGAAGATATTGTCCTGTTCTTTTTGTAGGAACTTCCTGATTCTAGGTTTTAGTCTATGATCCATCTTGAATTAGTTTTTGTAGAAGGAGTGACATGGGATTACCTTTTTTCACTTGAATATTCAGTTCCAGCAATAGTTGCTAAAAAAGTTTTCTTTCCTACCTTGATTGATGTGGCTTAGTTGGTTGGGTGGCAGTCTGCAAAGCAAGGGGTCACTGGTTCAATTCCTGGTCAGGTCACATGGCTAGGTTGCAGATTTGGTCCCTGATCAGGACATGTACAAGGGGCAACTAATCAGTGTTTCTCTTTCACATTGATGTTTCTCCCTCCCCTTCCCTCTCTCTAAATATAAATAAATAAAATCGCTTATTAAATCATTGTATTTATTCATATTTAGAGAGAGGGGAAGGGAGGGAAAAGGAAAGGGGGAGTTAACATCAATGTGTGGTTGCCTCTTGAGCACCCCCTACTAGGGACCTGGTCTGCAACCTAGGCATGTGCCCTTACTGGGAATCGAACTGGTAACCCTTTGGTTCACAGGTCAGTGCTCAATCCACTGAGCCACACCAGCCAGGGCAGTAAATAAAATCTTTAAAAAATTTAAAACTAAAAAGATGTTTTTTCTCGATTGAATTGATTTCACATTTTTACTAAAAATCACTTGCCATTAAGGGTTTGTCATTTAACCTTGTTCTTTTTTGAGATTTTGATTATTCTATGTCTTAACATTATCATAGCTTTTTTCATTTAAATCATATTTTATTGTTTATGCTGTTACAGTTCCAATTTTCCTCCCTTTGCTCCCCTCCACTCAGACCCTTCCACTCCCTCTGGCAATCTCCTCACTGTTGTCCATGTCCATGGGTCATACATATGTATATATTCTTTGGCTCCTATATTTCCTGTGCTGTACTTTATATCCCTATAGCTATTCTGTAACAACGATCAATTTATACTTCTTAATCCCTTTACCTTTTTCACCCATCCCCCGACCCCTGTCCTATCTGACAAGGATCAAAACGTCCGTATCTATGATTCTGTTTCTGATCTGTTTATTTTGTTTTTTAGAGTCAATTATTGATAGATGTGTGTTTATTGCAATTTTATTGTTCATACTTTTTAATCTACTTAAAGAAGAACCTTTAACATTTCATATAATACTGGTTTGGTGATGATGAACCCCTTTTGCTTATTCTTATCTGGGAAGCTCTTTACCTGCCATTCTAAATGATATCTTTGCTGGGTAGAGCATTCTTGGCTGTAGGTCCCTACTTTTCAGGACTTTGAATATTTCTTGCCAAACTCTTCTAACCTGCAGAGTTTCTTTTGAGAAATCAGCTGACAGTCTTATGGGAGCTCCCTTGTAGGTGACTCTCTGCTTTTCTCTTGCTGCTTTTAAGATTCTTTCTTTGTCTTTAACCTTTGGCATTTTAATTATGATGTGTCTTGGTGTGGGCCTCTGGGTTCATCATGTTTGAGACTCTGAACTTCCTGTACTTGTATGTCTGTTTTCTTCACCAGGTTAGGAAAGTTTTCTGTCATTATTAGTTCAAAAAGGTTTTCAATTTCTTGCTTTGTCTCTTCTTCCAGCACCCCTATGATGCATATGTTGGTGTGCTTGAAGTTGTCTCAGAGGTTTCTTACACTACCCTCAATTTTTTTAAATTCTTTTTTCTTCTTGTTCTGAATGAGTGTTTTTTGCTTTGTTATATTCTAAATTGCTGGTTTGATTCTCTGTTTCATCCACTCTACTGTTGATTCCCTGTAAATTGTTCTTCATTTCTGACTAGATCTTTTTCATGATTTCCATGTCCTTGATTATGCCGTTGAAGTTCTCACTGAATGCACTGAGCATCCATATAACCAGTGTTTTTAACTTTGCATCCAGTAGATTGTCTCCATTATGTTTAGTTCTTTTTCTGGAGTTTTGTTCTGTTCTTTCATTTAGGACATGTTTCTTTGTCCCTTCATTTTGGCAACCTCCCTGTGTTTCTATATATTAGGTAGAGCTGCTACGAACCCCTGGCTTGGAAGAGCTGCTTACTGTAGTGAGTATCCTGTAGAGTCCAGGGTCACAGCTTCCCCTATCATCCAAGATGGGTATTCAGATTGTGCCCACGGTGTGAGCTGTGTACACCCTCTTACAGTTGAGCCTTGATTGCTGTTGGCAGGTCTGTGGGAGGGATTTACCCAGACTGATCAACTGTGCAGGGGCCCACTTCACAGAGCAGGGCTTCATTAGGGCTCTGGTGCTCACTTAAGTTTACCCCTTGAGTGTGTCATTTGTCAAAGTGGTTGGGTCATAGTGCTCCAATGTGGTCTGTAACTGTCCACTGGGTGTGCAGGCTCTGGGGCCTCCCGGGTGGTGCAGGTCAAGGTCAGCCACCACCTATGTAATGACGGGGGGGTACCCAGCAGACTAAGGTAGAAAGTGATCTGCAGTTGGCTGCTACTTGTGCTGGTTTGGGAGGTGCCTAGACAAGTCCAAGCTGTGAACCAAGGCCAGATGCTGCTAGCCCCAGGCCTGGGCCCACTTAGCAATAGGCCTGGGCCACGCTGAGGCCAGATGATGTTTGTTTGAGGAAATTTAGGAAAATATGATGCATGAGCCAAGATAAGTCATTCATAGGGAAAAACCACTGATAATAGCTTGGGTTGGCCCGAAAGTTGGGTGGGGTGGGTCCTCAGGGAATCACCAGAGTGGGGCAAACTGTAAGTGAGGTTGATGGAGTCTCAGTAATGGCACTTCCTCTGCCCACTCTGTTGGGGGAGGGCTCAAAAAAGGAACAATGGCCTCTGCCAGCACTTCTGTCCAGGAGAAAGCTGCCCCCCCAGCTCTTACCCTGATGCTAGATGCTTCTGTTCCTCCCAGTATGTCTCTAGCACCTTTCAATCTGCTGCTCCCATGCTGGAGCTCAGAGGGAATGAGTTTGAGTAAATTTGTGCATGAGCCCATTAAGAGGAACTGCCTGGGACTCTAGCAGTTTGTCTTCCACAGTCTCATCTCCTCTGGTTGTTACAGCCGGAAGTTACAGGGATTTACTTTCCTAGCACTGGAACCCTGGGGTGGGGGGCCTGGTGGAGGGTTGAGCCCCTTGCCCTGAGATATCCCTCCCAATTTTTATCTGCTACATGTGTTCTAGAACCAGCCCCATCCCATTCTATGTTGATATGGTTTTTTCTTTTAAATCCAGATTTGTAGGATTTCCATTAAGCTCTATTTCTGGCAGTTCTGAATAATAGTTGTTCCATCATTTAGTGTCATCATAAATAACTTCTTAGAATCTATGTCTCTTGTCCATTTGCTTTTAAGCAAAAATATTGCTACATTTCTAAAATTTTTACAAAATTAGAAATATATATTTAATGTAGATTTATTGAAAAGTTGGAGAGTAGCCTTGGCTGGTGTGGCTCAGTGGATTGATCACAGGCCTGCAAACCAGAGGGTTGCAGGTTTGATTACCAGTCATGGCACATGCCTGAGTTGAGGGCCAGGTTCCCACTAGTGTCATGCAAGAGACAACCACACATTGATATTCCTCTCCCTCCCTTTCCCTTGCTCTAAAAATAAATAAGTTTAAAAAAATAAATAAAAGTTGCAGAGTAATATTACCACACTGTATAATTTGTTTTATGTTTAAAATAAAGTGTATATATGTAAAGCTGTGGATTTAAATTATTTTAAAATAGAAGAGTCCTTTGGGTTATCCCCCATTAGAAGCAAAGCCAATGTTTACCTGTTTTTATTTGGATTTAAGCTGAATTTCTAGTCCTAATTTCCCATCTGGATTTTTTTTTAACCTAGTAGTCTTAGTACTAGGAAAACATGGTCATTTTGTGTAACTCACAAAGAAATACTTAACAGTTGACTTAAACAAAAAACAATTTTTATTCTTCAAAGGGAAGAGAAGGAGAAAAACAATGATGTGTGAGAGAAACATCAGTCGATCTCCTCTCGCACACAGCCCAACTGGGGAGTGGCTGCAGTCCAGGTATGTGCCCCAACAGGGAATTGAACCAGTGAACATTCAGTTTGCAGGATGATGCCCAACCAACTGAGCCATACTGGTCAGGGCAACTTAAACAAAATTTTTTAAAAAATTAAGTAAGAATCAAGTATGTACTATGTTCTGGCCACTGGACTTGGCACCTTCAATACAGCAGGGATCAAAGATAGACATGGCCCCAACTCTCAAGGAACCCACAACACAAGAGGTAGAGGCTGTTCTCTTCTGAAACAAAAATTAACAAATTAATGCATTTGGGGTTTTATGTTAACAGGATGTTCTTCATTATGCAACATCTGATAGAGTGTCAAAAATATCAATCAAGAAGGTGATATTTCTTACCATTTGGGTAAAACTCATCTGCAGAATACAGATAACATTGCTATTTTTTGTTTTGTTTTTTTAATAAAATATGTTCTGAAGCCATACTATACAGCACAGACATTGGAATGAGTAGGGATATATAGTTATGGTTTTCTCTGTTGTTTACGTAGGTTTTAAGTATTTCTCACCTTTTAAAAATTTCTTTGCAAAGATTTGTTTTATATTTGTGATTGGTATTGTAACTCAGGTTCTTTGTTTTATGTTTTGTTTTAATCCAGAGGAACCAGAGGTGTTAGCCTGTGTTTTAAAACTCACATTTGGTAGTGGTACAAACAGCTGTCACACTGAATAATTGTCAAGTCATTGTGAGGGTTTCTGTTGCTCACTAATCTGTAGGTATAAATCTGGGTTTTAACTACATGTAATTGGTAAAAATTAGTTCTTGGGAGAGTTTATGCTGTGTAGGCCATCTGTTCCCTTTTTTTCAAACACAGAATGAAAAGTTGGCTTTAAAATTTGCAAGCCAATGAACCAATATGTTAAGATGTACATTAAGAAGGTAGATGGAGTGAACGAATTCTCTAGAGTTCATCATGTAACTTGGGATCTGTATATAGACACTCCTGGATTTGGTTGCAAAAGCATTAGTGTATGTGAATATACTTTTCATTTGGTGGAAAGGAGTCTTCATTCCTGATTCTCAGTGGTAGCCATGAAACATAACAGCATCATAGATGATAAAACAGTATGATTTGATTGTCTTTATAAGATTAAGCAAAATCTTTTGGGTGTGTGTCTCCACTACCACTCTACTTGAGGTAGCCCTCCTTTAACTCTTATCACCCAGGTATACCATGAACTCTTGAGGGTTGGAATTGCAGCTTAACCTTTGTATTCTGAGCACTGAGTGCTTGGGTCATGTTAGCCTTTCAGTGAAGATCGATTTAAAAAATGAGTCATCATAGCAACTTCTTGCTTTAGGAATGATCACTACCTTTTATTAAAAAGCCAACATCATTTTTTCACATTTCCTTCCAGTTTTTGCCTATGAATGTGTATCCATGAATATATTATATCCTGCTCTTTCCCTTTACATCATTACATTAAGGCCTTTTCTGTGTTGTTACTTTATCTACTGTTATTTCAGTGGAAAAGTAGACCCAGAATGTGCATTGTTTTGCCACATATTATTTACATTAGATTGTGTTGCCATTTACCAATTCTTTGTACTATATAAGATCATTATTGTACTAAATTGAGAATTAGTTATTTCGGTTTAGTAATCACTCCAAAGTTGTTCTATGAACATGGAAATGGGCCTTCCCATAGGGCCACAGCCCACGTTCCATAACTTTGTCTAGGCATTATTTTCTTTGGTCAGAATGACTTTATGGCTCTGTAGTTTAAAGTTCTTCAACTAATTGTAAACCTTTTTGGGAAAGATGTAGTTATTTTTATGAACCAGTAATTTGAATATAATGTTTGATAAAGTTTTAGGTTATTTCTTTCTGAGTTGAGTATGTGTATATGAAAAGTCATAGTATTTTATATTAAGGAAATCATATTTAGCAAATATTTTCAATAAACTTGTTTCTAAAAAGTATAAAATTACATACAGGTGAGAATGAGTGATTTGTTGAATTTAAATTATAAATCATAGGATGATGTTGGTTGGACATATTTAAGGACTGCCAGTATATGCTCATGTTTGGATGTAAGTGATGATCAAATCTCTTCCAGCAGTGCATTTAGAAATCATTTCATCAGATGTATTCTCTCTGCAAGGAGGTCTGCCGTGTAGTATGCATTCATTTTCAGCACTTTCATAGCCAGAAGACAATTTTCTCAAAATTGGAAGCACTTTCCTATACCCCCTCTTAAACCAACCATGCCTTGCATTTAATTGTGGAGTGCTGTTCTCCACATTTTTGATCACATATTCTCATCTTTGTTGTTAGGTTTAAGTGACATTTTAGGGGTTAGAAGATTTTTCCCGTAGCCCATTAAGTAAATTCTAGCCAGCTTCTTCAGCTGGCTTCTTGGTAGGGACAATAATGGTAGTAATAACAGTAATAGTGGACGATCATAATGGTGGTGATGGTATGTTTTTAAAACTGATTTGCAGTTTGGAATAGGATTATTGACTTTGTTTCCTGATGACAAAACAGGTTGGAGACGGAGGCGAACTTAATTGCCTCTCTTATAGCAAACCAGTATTTTAGGTGTGCTTGTTTGTTTAAACCTTTACTATATACTAAAAAATTATATTCTTTAAACGCACAATGAGGGTTTGACAAGTTCACTGACATTTCTTTGGTCATACAACCAAGTTGTTGTTGGGATTGTAACCTAGGGCAATCGGTCTAAATTAAGAGTGTGTTTTACCCATCTATGCTATGCAGGTGGAGGAGGACGGGCATCTAGGACTTTTGACTGACTGACTTCCTTCCTTCCTTCCTTATTTATTTTTAGAGAGGGGAAGGGAGGAAGAAAAAGAGGGAGAGAAACATCAATGTGTGCTTGCCCCACACACGCCCCCTACTGGGGACCTGGCCTGCAACCCAGGCATGTGACCTAGACTGGAAACCGAACCCTTTGGTTCACATCCCGCACTCAATCTACTGAGCCACACCAGCCAGGATTAGGACTTTTGACTTTCAAATATTGGCTTTTCTGCCATGCCTTCTATTTCAAATAATCTGTCTTGTTGTTCCCTGAACCTAACTGCTTGTCAAAATTTTTATTTCAAAAATGAGGTCACTGTAACTAGATCACACTGCTTGTGTGTGAATAAAGACTTAACATGTTAGGAATGCTTGGCAGCCCAGTTGGGTGTTTTATAATTCTTCTGTAGCAAAGAAAATTTACTGAGAGCAAATGAAAATATTTTATAAGCAATGTTCCAAAATGATTCAAAGGAATTGGTGTTTACCTGTTATGCCCACCATGTCCTCAATTCATTTTCAGATTCCTTCCTGTGAGCATAGGTATCAATTTTTTATAAATAGTTGTAATTGTATTGCATTAGGCAGTTTTCTTTCCACTACTTCTGTATTGTATGCATTCCCCTAAGTGTTGAATGATTTTTATAATTATAATTTTTAATGTCTTCACAGTTCACATTGGCATGCAGGTCCACCATTTAATTAATCATTCCTTTGTGGTATAAATTGCCTTTTCCCTTAGTTATTTTCTTAAGGACAAATTCCCAGGAATGAGGTTGCATAGTCAAATGGCATTAACGTTTTTCTGGCAGAAAAATTATGTTTTAACCCGCTAATTTTATGTTCGTACTTAGACATACATTTATTTCTCTACTCTTTCTTCTCAGTACATTAGTAATCAGATACTGTAACTAATGGAAAGTAACAAGCATATAGACAATCTAGAAAACCTTACAGTTTGAACTGGAAATACATCATTATTTTCTCTCAAAATTCACCATCCAATTTTGTTATGGTTTGGCAGAGTAATGGAAGACTGACTGACTAAGAAATGTGGAGAAATTGGTATTAAAACCTTGGCCATGGTAAATTGAAAGTTAGAAAAGAATGATTACTCTTTGTGGTTGGCTATTGAAATATGTTTGATTCTTTTGTTGTTCTTTGCATACAAGTCTCTATTTGATCATTTGTCCCATATCCCTAAAAAGGAAGCTAATTAATGGATATGGCACTTTACAGTGTGAAAGGACTGCTGGTATATGCTCATGAAATCCTATCAACATTGTGATTAATTATCATCATTATCTCTTATTTTAGAGATGAATGTAAACTGAAATTCCTATTGATATTGGTTCATTACCCAAAACAGTGGAACCTGCTCATCCTGTCTTTCTCTGAAAGTTTTAAGCAGAGACTGGATTCATGAAAACCATTCATATTCTGTAACAGATCTCACTTTGGGTATGAGTTTAAAATAGAGATCTTAAGATCCTTCATAGTGAAGAATTTTTAAATAATCAAAAGTACTTAGTGGTTAGATCATGAAGGGCCTAGGGGACTCATAATAGGGAAGTAAGGAGAGAAACGCAGCTCTGAATCAGGAAAATGTTCTGCGATTTGACTTTTAATTTTTGTTCTTCTCAGAAGGTTCATAATCAGGGCACAGAAATTCAGGATTGTCCTAGTCAGGAGGCTATAAACTTGATTGCTAGCTTTCTAAAAGTATGTGGGAGAGTCTCCTAGAATTGTCCCTACCTAAATCTGAATTTCATTACTTAAATATGTAATACTCTTTGCCTTTGTTGATTGAAATTAGTTTTAATTACATTTTCTTAAGTGGACTTATATGAAAAACATCTTGGATGTTTCCAAGACCAAAAGTTGAGTCATTACATATATTCATTTTTAACTTGTTATGTCTGGGCTGTTTGGGGTTTAAAGCCATTAATTTTAACTCAGGATTTCTGTCCCAAGACAAATGAGAGGCAGATGCTCACATCTGGACCATTTCTTGCAAATGTTGTTTTATTCACATAGTTTAAATTGCGTTAGAAGTGTTTGATAGTGATGAAGTCAGGAATTTAGAGTGAATCATTGTACCTTCCCATTGAAAGGGGAAGATTGAAACTTCTAACTCAATGTAGACATATAGATTCAACTATTATTTTTTGTTGATATTTTAATTAAAAAATATTTTATTTATTCATTTCTTTAGAGAATGGGGAATAGAGGGAGAAAGAGAAGGAGAGAAACATCAATGTGTGGGTTGCCTTTTACATTCCCAGAACTGTGTACTGGGCCCACAACCCAGGCATGTGCCCCTGACTAGGAATCAAACTGGCGACCCTTTGGTTCCCAGGCGGGCCCTCAGTCCACTGAGCCACACTAGCCAGGGCTGATACTTTAATTTAAAATGTGTTGTTTGTGTTTTAGCATTGCTTTAGTGTTAATTAAAATGATGAATTTACAGAAGAAAGAGGAAACATTTTGGATTATTGTCTGATTAAAATAGAAAGCTGAGAGCAAATAAACAAATATATATTTTAATCAAAATAGTACTGTTGTCATTCAGGCTATATTTCTTTACTCCTTCACTTCTGTCCTGTTTGAAAGCCTTATACTGTGTTATCTTTTCTCCTTGTTCCTTGGTTTATTGTCAAGAACAACACTGTATTTAAGTGTAATACAGCCTGATTGAGCAAAGTGATCTCATAATGCAGGGATGGTTTAACATTAAGGAGCCGAAAGGAGAAACAAACATCCGTTTCTATAAATAGATCTCTTCCCCTTCATAAAAAAGCTTTTGATTAAACTAAACTATTTCTAATTTAAAAAAAAATAAAGAAGCAAATTTGTGGTAGATGGAAACTTCAAGGGTGTAAATGCAAAACATATGGCTTAAACTGGAGCTGAAACTTACAAGTGGTGAAGAAAAGCAGAAGACAGTTTCAGGCTATGGAAAAGGCAGAGATGAATGAATCTGACATAGAACTTCAGGGTTGGAAGTCATACATAAGAAGTCCAACCAGGCAGAAAGAGCACAAGGAGGCTGAGGAGACGCCTTCCCTAGTCTTTATCTGTTGGAGATATTTATCTGATGCTGCTTCCCTCAGACCTTATTTGCATATGTATCATATATTCCTCAAAGATTTAGGCCCCTGAAACATCATTTATGTGAACTCTATTTTGAGCTTACATTCGGAAAAAGAAGAATGAACCTAAACTGTCCTATCTTTAATTGCTTAGTCTAAAACAGTGTGAGGTCATCATTATCCAGATTTTCCTCAAACAAAAAGTAAGATGAATTTGTTTCTTTGATATGGAGTCTGTGCTAGGTTGTACTATTTTTACTTCATTTGATTATCAACAGCATCTCTGGCCACTTTACAGTATTGGCTGCATGTTATAAATAAGGAAACTGAGACCGAGGAGGAACTATTCCCCCCAAAACTAGCAGATCCCCAATTTGAAGACTGATTTGTCTGAATCCGGAGACTTATTTTTCTATCACTGTATCACATTCCTATATCATAGCTGTCCAGTTAAAATACAATGCAAGCCACAAATAGGGACCACATATGTAAAATATTCTAATAGTGTTATTTTTTAAAAAAGGTGAAGTTACTTTAATATATTTAAGTTAATATGTCTAAAATATTCCAACATGTTATAAAACCATTGGGATTAATTTACATTGCCATTTTAAGTACTAAATCTCCAAAATGTGGTATTATTTTACTTATATCTCAAATGCTCATTAGCCTCATGTGGCTAATGGTTACCATATTGGACAATGCAGTTCTGTATTATAAAATTCTATGCAAAAATACTCTTAGAAAACATGTGAATTTGTACTAAGTTTTATAATGTTACAGAAAGAATCTTGGCCTTATACATAGATTCTACAGAAGCTTTCTCTAAATAACCAAAATTCATTGCATACTTGTTGACATGACTCAGGAGAACACCTGCTCATAAACTCAAAAATGTCTGTAATGCCATTGTCCTACCCACAGAGAGCTTCCAGAAAGTAGTTGAAACCATGAAACCCTCAGCTAGTTTGTTTTTGTAACTGTTTTACAGTCCTTATTTCCCTAGAAAGAGGATTTAATAGGTAAACTGTTAGAACCAGATTGAATCAAATACAAAGAGCTTCATTCCCCCCCTTAGTTTCCAATGGCTATCTATGTACAGCAAGAATATGAGATTTGGTGTTTTTTACAATCACTTATCTTTTGATTAATCATGTGAGATAGTTTTCTTCAAATGTGACAGTAGAAAGACCCCAGAAGGCAGATTTATTACCAGTTAATGACCATTGCCAAGAGCCATTTCTAAGTCGTCCAGCAATGGCATGTGCTATGTTTGTGGTAAGGCAGATTCCCAAGTGCCCAGAGTTCCCTAACAGAAGCTGGATGTCAGCCGTTCAGGTAGTTTGTCCAGGGGCTTCCCATCTTGGAAGCTTGAGCTTGATCTGTGGTCCCTGACAATCCCAAACCTGCAGTCCTGTTTTTGTTTTTTGTTTTTTAAGACTTTGTTTATTTTTAGAGAGATGGGAAGGGAGGGAGAAAAGGAAGGAGAAAAACCTCAATGTGTGGTTGCCTCTCATGGGCCCCCAGCTGGGGACCTGACCAGCAACTCTGGCTCACAGGCCAGCGCTGAATCCACTGAGCCATACTAGCCAGGCCTGCAGTTCTGTTTTTGTGGTTATTCACCCCAGAGCAGACACTTGACTGACTGGCTATTCTTCACACTGGAGGAACATATGAATCAGTTTCTCAAATATTAAAAGACATTGGAAGCAAGTGGAACCCTAGCACTGGCAAGCTCTTTTTAAAGTTTGAAGAATAAATCTGTACATAAAAGTGATATATTTGTACATCCAAGTTGTACTGAGCATGGTAATGTGATTTACAAAAAAAATGTTTTTAAGTCACATTTAACTTGATTACCTTAGTAATACTTGAAAGATGGTACTGGGCACATATGCCTTTGCATTGGACAAACATTTTTACTTAATAGAATATAGTTAAACTAGCGAAAAGTTAACAGCCTTTTAAAATTTAATATTTTTCATTCTGAAAGAGTAACAGCTGTGTGTATATGGGGGAGGATGGATTTAGATAAATATAGCATCTTTGGGATGGAAAGACCTTATGAAGGGAGTTATATGAACAAAAAAGATTTGAAGTCTATATTAGTCTGTGATGTTCCCAGCAATTTAAAAACAGTTATTCAGTTTCTTGTATAGTTAACACAGTTAATAGATTCATGATTTATATAACATACTCTATTACATGCATGATGATGCATTAATAGTACATGTATTCTGAGGAGTGATATTTACAAAAGGATTACAGATGGATTCACCTAGCTCTATCTTCATACTTTGTCTTCTTAGTGTCAAGTAAAGTTGTATGAATTTTTAATATTAATGGGACAGTTTGTGGCTTAGAATTAGAGTAAGCGTAATTTGCTAGTGCTATTAACATCATACTTCAACAGAACTAAATAGTCTAATTACCTTTTATGTCTTTTTTTTTCTGTTCATCAACTAACAATTGTTAATCAAACCATGATTCTTGCTTATAGTGTCTTATACTCTTGCATGGTGACAGATAATGAAAACAGGACCAACAAGTTGGAACAGAAGTGTTGGGAAAGTTTTAAATATTTCTAGAAAAGGGGGGAGGAGTTTTTGGAAATGGAAATCCTATGACCACAGGATGACCATGACTTACAGGAAACCCTCCTAATTGGGGATATGTGTAGAACTGTTCGTGAGAACAGATGCTATGCATGAGTATTTAGCAGCTGAAGGTCAGTTGCTAAAAGAACAAAAGACCATCAGAGAATGGGGATTCTTGATGAAATGGATTCCTGGTAGGATAGGTCAGAATAGGTTGAATTCCAGAAAAAGTCCAGTTAGAGAAATGAAGGCTAATCTAGTCAGTGGCTCAGAGTAGAGAGAGAGTTGAAGGTAGTTACAGCAAGGTAGAAGGTTGTGCTGACTTGCTGAAAATGGAGAGCTATGAGAAAGATCATTCAAGTTCAGACAAGCTTTGGGGATGTACCACTTTGGATCATCGTGATTTGGTGTTGCATGCTCTAGGTGCTGCAGGTGTGGTAAAGCAATAGAAAAGGCCTTTATTTCCCCCAAAGGTGGGCATCAGTCATTTGCCTGATTGGTGCAATGATAATAAGTGCAATGAAGAAAATAACCAACATCTTGGGATGATCTGGTAGGAGAGTGGAGAACAACTTTAGTTAGGGAAGCTCCCTCTGAGAAAATGACATTTCTGCTGACATCTGAGTGATGAGTCAGTCATGTAACAACTTGGTGGAAGTCATTTCTAGGCTGAAGGAACCGAAGTAGGTATTGTCTTGGTGTATTTGAGAAGCAGAAAGAAAGTTCAGCGTAATTAATGCATACTGAGGGCAGGACAGGTATAGGAGATTGGAGAGATAGGCAAGGGCTAGGTCAGCAGCAGGTTTCAAACTCTTTGGTTTCAGGATCTGTTTGCACTCTTTTATTTACAAACATTTTTTTATAGGAAACACTCTATTCATATTGGAAATTAAACTTTTTAAAATAGTTTCCCTTAAAATAAATAAACTGATTACATGTTTAAGTAAATAACATTTTTATAAAAATTCTTTTTTTTTTAAGTTTCTGGGAATCTGTCACCCATAAATGTAACTTTTTAGAGAGAGAGAAACATTGATTTTTTTTTTGTTTCATTTATTTATGCATTCATTGGTTGATTCTTGTATGTGCCTAGACCTGAGATTGAACCTGCCACCTTGGCTTATCAGGACAATGCTCTAACCAGTTGAGCTACCCAGCTAGGGTAAAGATTATTTACAGAAGCAGACTTTAATAAGAGGAGTGGTACTGTTTTACAGTTTTGCAAATCTCTAATGACTAGATTAATAGAATATAACGGGACTCTTGTATCTGTTTCTGCATGAAGTCTCTTATGCTCTCATTCATTATATAGTCACTAGAAAAATATTACAGTACACTCACAAAAGAATAAGAGTGAAGAAGGCAAATAACCCCTTATTATTATGAAAATTGACCCTCCAAGTATGGGCATGTGCACGTGCATGCGCGCACATGCCCACCCCAGCCCCCCAAAGGTTTTCCAGAATCCCCAAGGGTTCCCAGACCACACACTTTGAGTACTGCTGGGTAAATCTTTTTATTTAAGCCAAAGTAAAAAGTTTTATTTAATGTAAGAACATTGGGAAGTCATTAGAGGAGTCTGAAAAGATTTATATAAGGTTTTAAAATCAGCTGTTTTGGCTGCTACATGGGGAATGGATTGGAAGGGACAAAAGCAGAAGTAGAAAAGAATAGGAGGCAGCTGCAGTAGTACAGGTGAGAGATGAGAGAGGTTTGAGCTAAAGGAGAACAGTGGAGATGGAATAAGTAAGATTATTGTGATGTATTTTAGAGTTGACTTATCAAGATTTACTAAAGTAATGTTCTAGTATATGTGTTGCCGAAGCGAGCACTGAAGTAATGTTCTAGAAGATTCTGTGTTACTGAGAAATTGTAGCACAGATGCATCAGTAAATAGAACCAGAGAGACTTAGGTCTGAATCATAGGAAAGCCATGTGAGAAATTTATATCATTTCTCCCTGTCTCCAGAAAAATAAGTAAGAAACATTTTATTTGTGTGAGAAGGACCAGAGTTACCTTATTCTCTGACAGTCTCAATTCTCTGAGATATCTGACTTCGGCTACATGTGTTGGGCCAGAACAGTAATGCTGCACAATGTTAAGAGGTTGAGATTCAGTAGATTGAGACTGTGGTAGGGATAACCTCCATGGGAGGGCAAGATGGTAATCAAATGTAATTGTAAGTCATTTCTCTTCATGTGAGAAATATTAGCTTGGTGGAGACTTGAAACAGATGGTGTGCAGTTGGAGTAGATAACTGTATTATTCCAAATAAACATTTGCTGGAGCTGGGAGGCAACAATCCATATTTCACTTTTCCCTATTTACATTATCAAGTCAGCTAGCTGTGTTGCTGCTGCTTTTAACTTGCATTAAGGTTATCAACAGGGTTTTGATGTTGGCAGGCAATTACAACATATCTTTAAATATTAAAATCATTAGCATTGGAAGAAACTCTTTAGTTACTTTCAACATATTAATGGCATAATGATTGTTGATACATTTCTAATGGATAGCTATCTAATAATATCTTATACTTTAATAGTGTAACAATACATTCTTAGTTGTTATTTTATTGGCTTTTCAACACCTTCCTCCCCTCCCTGTTACAGATGAGAAAAGCAAGGCTCTGGAGTGACTTGTCCAAGAGCCCACGGCTGACAAATTGACAGAACAATCAGGATCCAGGCACATGTTATAGTTTCATAGCCAGTCATCTGTATTCTACATTAGCCTGCCTTTGACTCTTTAAGGACATAAATATCCAGCTGGTTTGGAGTTTGGTCCATTTGTCAAACTGCCCTTTTCATCTTATCTTTTGCTGCAAATAATCTTTTTCACATTTACTACACTCATATATTCTGTTTTAGCTAAGAGACAGCCTTAAATTGGGGGCAGAAGGAAAATTTTGTATTAACTCTTTGCCCTAAAGTACTTTAGCCATTGTACTTGACTTCTCCAATTAAATTCTGGAGCACAGTTTGTTATGCAGTCTCGTAAATGCTTTTAAACTTTTTGCTACAAGTAATATGTTTGTTCTGACCTTCTTTGTAATTATATTCTTGTTTCCTTATACTTTGACAAAAGCAAAAGTTTTAAAATAATTGGTTTTAAAAGGTATTTTCTTAACCATACGTCTAATCTCTATAATAACTTAAACAGCTATCATGTGTTCGTATAAAGAAATGTTTATATATTTCATTTTGAAATCCACAGTGTCTGCCACCCAGCAGATCATACTGTCTATTAGGCTTCTAGGTTTTTTCCCTATTTCCCTAGCTGCTCATTTTCTTTCTTTTCAAAATTTTCTTTTCGGTCTTATTGAGATATAATTGACATACAGCTCTGTGTAAGTTTAAGGTGTAACCACATAAGATCAGTCCTTGGACCTCTACTCTCTATACTTATTTCCTCTGAGATAATTCAGTTTCAGACACTTCAAGAAAAGATATTCATTCATTCATTCATTTATAGAGAGGGGGAAGGGATGGAGAAAGAAAGGGAGAGAAACATCAATGTACCTCTAACATTGATGGGTGGCCTCTTGCACACCCCTTGCTGGCAACCTGGCTCAAAGCTCAAGCATGTGTCCTGAATGGGAATGGAACAGGTGGCCTTTGGTTTGCTAGACACCCAGCCCACTGATCCACATCAGTCAGGGCAGTTTCAGACTTTTAAAAAATATTTTTAAATTGATTTTAGAGAGAGAGAAAGAAACATCGATTTGTTGTTCTACTTATTCATGCATTCATTGGTTGATTCTTGTATATGCCCTGACTAGGGATCGAATGCACAACCTTGGCATATTGGGATGATGCTCTAACCAGCTGAGCTACCATGCCTGGGCTCAGGCTTTAAATAGCATCAGTATTTCATCAATCGACAACATTTAATCAGAAGCTCAGACTTACCCACCCCAGCCCTCAGCTGTTCCAGCATCCCTATTTGAATATCTACTAGGCATTTCAAATTTAGTCCTGGTCTGGAACTACCGCTCCACCCATCTTCCTTTCACATTTTCTCCCTTCTCACTAAATGGCATCCTTCCAGGCTAAAAACCACAGAATTATTCCTTGACCTCTTTTATTGTTGTTGTTGCTGCTGCTGCTGCTGCTGCTGCTGCTGCTGCTGCTGCTGCTGCTCTATCCTCAGCAGTAGGATACCTTGTGGTCATTCAACTGTTTTTGAGTGAGTGATTGAGAGAATGCTAAAATTCAGTTCAGAAGAATCTGCTCAGTCTCATTAATCTGCTTTTTTCACCCTCCACGCCTCTGGTATTGGGTTAAATTGTGTTCCGTAAAAATTTATATGTTGAAGTTCTAACCGCCCCGCCCCCCCAGTACCTCAGAATGTGACTGAATTTGGAGATCAGGTCTTTAATGCAGTAATTAAGTTAAAATGAGGTTATTAGGGTAGGTCAGTATGGCTGGTATCCTTATAAGAAGAGGAGATTTGGATCTCTATTAAGACATGGAGAAAACAGCCACCCACAAGCTAAGGAGAGAGGGCTCAGAAGAAAACAACCCTGTCAGCAGGACTTCTACCTTCCAGAACTTTGAGAAAATAGATTTCTATTATTTACACCACCCAGTCTGTGATACTTTATTATGACATCCCAACAAACTAATAACAACAAAAACCTTTTCATGAAAAATAACTATCTTTTTTTCAATGTTCCAGTCTGTAAAAGTAACACCTTTCCTACCATGTTTCTTTTTCTGCCCTTTCCTGTCTAATTTATTCATACTTTCCTTGTGAGTAGAATTATCCTAAAAGCGCTTTCGTTTGGACATGGGTAGCTGAGCCTGGCTTTGTAGAATTGGAAACTGAAAGCATCAGCAGAGAAATGCAAAGCAGAATTTTCTATTGAACAGTACGGACAAATTGCAGAACATGGGAAATAGTGAGAGTTAGGGTCTTGTAAATATATTATAAATCTTTGTATATTTAATCTGAAGAAACCAATCACTAGCTTGAGGATCTGAATAAACTATTAAAGTATGAACATATATTTAGTGTACAGTAGTTATTAATCAACACCAAATATGAAAAAAAGCCACTGAATATGGAGTAAAAGTCCACAGGGAAAAAATCAGCAGGCATAATTCATTTTAGTTGTTTTTGAAACATCAAGTCTTCTCCTTTCAATCTCTCATCAGGAGTTATACTGAGTAACTCCCAATTCGAAACCAGATTTTTCTTTTCAACTTCAGATTTCTGAATTTACCGACTGGAAACCTCCTCTTAGCTATCTCAGAGGCACCATGAAAGCAGTATGTTCAATATGTACGGAACTCATCATCTCTCCCCTCCAACATACTCTCTCCCCCTAGTTGCCTCTATCTCAGTCAATAATTCCAGATGTTACCCTGATTTATCTTCTACATCTAATCAGTCAACAAATCGTATTCTAACTCTATCCTGTTCTAATTCTAAATATCTTTGAAATTCACCCCCCTTTCTCCATTCCTATTGATAGTTCTGTCTGAGGCCACAATCATCTCTCACAGCCTTGTAAGTAGTCTGTGCCTGCACTGTGATCTCACCCTATTCCTCATGGCATCCAGTGAAATATTTCTTATGAAATATTTTAAGCTTACAAAATAAGAAAACAATATAACACTCATATACCCACTTTTAGCTTGACAGATTTTAATGTTATATCTTATATTTTGCTTCAGAGCTTTTAAGGAAGTAAAACATTTGAACTAAAATTTGTAACTGTGCCAGATTCTATCCCGTTCCTTCCCTTTGAAATACTTATTATCCTGAATTTGGTATGAATTTTTTTCCTTGCTTTTAAAAAACATATACATGTATAAATTTTTATGATCTTAGACTTTATAAAAGTATTGCAATAGCTATATTTTTCCCATAAGCTGTTCTTTTTTCCTTTTTATGAAATTTATTGGGGCAACACTGCTTGTAACCTATTCTTTTTTTGTTGTTGTTTTTAAGATTTTATTTCTGTGTAGAGAAAGGATGAGGGGAGAAAGAGAGGGAGAGAAACATCAATGTGTGGTTGCCTCTCACACGCGCCCCACGGCGGACCCAGCCAGCAACCCAGACATGTGCCCTGGACTGGGACTTTCTCCTTTTTAAGACTTTATTTATTTATTTTTTAGAGAGAGGGGAAAGGAGGGAGACAGGGAGAGAAACATCAGTGTGTGGTTGCCTCTCATGCATCCCCCAGTGGAGACCTAGTCTGCAAGCCAGGCATGTGCCCTGACTGGGAATCGAACCAGTGAACCTTTGGTTCACAAGCCAGTGCTCAATCTACTGAGCCACACCAGCCAGTGCATCACCTATTCTTTTTACTACATTATTTTGGTATTTATTCATTTGATACATACAACTGCCATTCACTTATTTTAATATAACTAGTTCATTTATGAGTATGCCATAAGTTTAGTTGTCTGTTGCCGTGCTGCTGGACATTTAACCTGTTATTCTGGTGTATATTTTAGAATTTGCTTATCAAGTTACACCAAAACTGTGTTGGCGTGTAAGAAGAATTGCATTGAAACCATACATTAAAATGAAGAGAAAACATTGGTTATAGTGAGTTTTCCCATCCATAATCATGATCTTTCAATTATTTGTCTCCCTTTTATGTCTTTCAGTCTACTACCGTATGTTTTTCTATGGTCATATATGTCTTGTGTTAGGTTTATCCCTAGGTGCTTTGTAATTTTTGTTGTATATTCATATCTTTTTGAAATTAGTGCATTTTTGCTGGTATATAGAAATGCAGTTCTTAAAAGACTGGACTTCTATCT
Source organism: Anoura caudifer (assembly GCA_004027475.1). Classification (NCBI taxonomy): domain Eukaryota; kingdom Metazoa; phylum Chordata; class Mammalia; order Chiroptera; family Phyllostomidae; genus Anoura; species Anoura caudifer. Next base: position 4,202 of record PVKU01002809.1, on the reverse strand, counting down.
AGCAATCTTGCTGAGTCTACGTATTAATTCTGATACTTGAGTTATATATTGTTTTGGTTTTCTGTATTGAAAGTTATCTGATTTATACAAAAAAAATATTTTATTTCTTTTTTTCCCAATTTTTCAAAACTATCCTGTTGTTCTAGCCTGACTTTTGAATAAATGTCAAATAGAAGCATTGATACTGGACACCTTTATTTGTCTGAGTTGGAAGGCAGTGCTTATAATAGTTCACCAAAGTATGACATTTGATACGAATTTTGGGGAGAGGCCCTTTATCAAATTAAGGAATCAGTCTTATCTATTCCTTTCAATAATTATTGAGGTGATTTTACAGTGTTTCTTTTAATCTGTTAATATGGTGAATTATATTAGATTTTTCTAATACTGCATTACCTTTGCTTTCTTGGATGAACTCAGATTGATTGGGATCTTTTTAAAAAGTACATTGCTGGATTTAGTTTGCTGGGGGGTTTTTCTTACTTTTATTGTGGTATACTTTCTTCTTTTTATTAAAGATTTTATTTATTTTTAGAGGGTAAAGGAGGGAGAAAGAGGGGGAGAGAAACATCAATGTGTGTTTGCCTCTCATATGCCCCCTATTGGGGACCTGGCCCACAACCCAGGCATGTACCCTGACTGGAGTCGAATCAATGACCCTTTGCTTTGCAAGCAGGCACTCAGTCCACTGAGCCACACCAGCCAGGGCTAGGGTACTTTTTTAAAAAGATTTTATTTATTTATTTTTAGAGAGAAGGAAAGAAAGGGAGAGAGAAACATTGATTGCCTCTCCAATTTGCCCCTGCTGGGCATCAAACCTGCAACCCACATATGTGCCCCACTGGGAATCAAACTGGCAGCTTTTTGCTTTGTGGAACAATAACCAACCAACTCAGCCACACCAGTCAGAGCATGGTGTACTTTATATATAATAAAATTTACCCCTTTTATATATACAGTTTGACTTTTAGGTGTTGTATTTAGTTGTTAGTGCCATTGTAATCAAGTTACAGAATATTTCCACTCTGGCTGGTGTGGCTCAGTGGGTTGGGCACTCACCTGTGAACTGAAAGGTCAGCAGCTTGATTCCCAGTCCGGGCACATGCCTGGGTTGCTGGCCAGGTCCCTATTTGGGGACACGTGAGAGGCAAGCTATCAATGTTTTTCTAGCACATCCATGTTTCGCTTCCTCTCTTTTTGCCTCTCTTCCCCTCTCTCTGAAAATAAATAAATAACATCTTTCTTTCTTTTTTTTTTTACTGCTTCTTTTCTTTTAATGTATTTTATTGATTATGCTATTACTGTTGTCCCATTTCTCCCCCATCATTCCCCTCTACCCTGCACGCCCCCTCCCACCCACATTCCCCCCCTTTAGTTCATGTTCATGTGTCATAAGTTCTTTAGCATCTACTTTTCCCACACTATTCTTGCCCTCCCCCGTCTTTTCTACCCGTCTATGCTATTTATTCTCCGTATCTTCCCCCTTCTTTCCTCCTCCCGCTCCCCTGTTGCTAACCCTCCATGTGATCTCCATTTCTGTTCTAGCAGTTTGCTTAGTTTGCTTTTGTTTTAGGTGTGGTTGTTAATATCTGTGAGTTTGCTGTCTTTTTCCTGTCCTATTTTCTATCTTCTTTTTCTTAGATAAGTCCATTATAACATTTCATATAATAAGGGCTTGGTGATGATGAACTCCTTTAACTTTACCTTATCTGAGAAGCACTTTATCTTCCCTTCCATTCTAAATGACAGCTTTGCTGGATAGAGCAGTCTTGGTTGTAGATCCTTGCCTTTCATGACTTGGAATACATCTTTCCAACCCCTTCTTGCCTGTAAGGTCTCTTTTGAGAAATCAGCTGACAGTCTGATGGGAACTCCTTTGTAGGTGACTGTCCCCTTATCCCTTGCTGCTTCTAGAATTCTCTCCTTCATTTGAATCCTGGCTAATGTATTTATGATGTGCCTTGGTATGTTCCTCCTTGGGTCCGCCTTCTTTGGGACTCTCTGAGCTTCCTGGACTTCCTGGAAGACTATTTCCTTTGCCAGATTGGGGAAGTTCTCCTTTATTATTTGTTCAGATAAGTTTTCCACTTGTTGCTCTTCCTCTGCCCCTTCTGGTATCCCTATAATTTGGATGTTGGGAGGTTTAAAGATGTCCTGGAGGTTCCTAAGCCTCTCCTCATTTTTTTTTGAATTCTTGTTTCTTCATTCTTTTCAGATTGGATGTTTGTTTCTTCCTTCTGGTCCACTCCATTGATTTGAGTCCCAGTTTTCCTCCCATCACTATTGGTTCCCTGTGTGTTTTCCTTCATCTCACTTAGGGTAGCCTTCATTTGTTCCTCTAATTTGCGACCCAAATCAACCAGTTCTGTGAGCATCCTGATCACCAGTGCTTTGAACTGTGCATCTGATAGGTTGGCTATCTCTTGGTCGCTTAGATGAATTGGCTCTGGGGCTTTGATCTATTCTCCTGTTTGAGCCATTTTTGCAGAGGGGGTGAGGGGTCTGGTGGCAGCTGTTGCTTAGTGAGGGGCCGGATGCTTAGGTGTTCCCCCCACGTGGGGCAGCCCAGTTGCTGGGTTGTGATGCTCTATGTGGAGACGGGGTCTCGGTGTTTTTAGGTTTTATTTCCCAGCGCTGGGACCCTGGGTTGCAAGTTCTGTCTCATTCCCTGTTTTCGCCTGGATTATCTGCACACGAATGTGGGATGGCCTGGTCAGCCAGCCACCTTGCGCTGGGGTTGGCTTGCTGCCACCTGTGCGCCTGGGGCCTGCTAGCTACCGCCTGCAGGCCCAGGTCCGCTAGCAGCTGCCTGTGCGCCTGGTTCTGCCAACCTCCACTTCCTCCTGCCACAACTCTGCTTCTCTTACCAGTCTGGGTGAATGTTTGTCAGACCTCCGTACAGTTCAATTTTTCTCTCAGTTCTGGTTCTTCTCTTGTTTCTAAATCTTTGTTGTCCTTAATTTTGGTTGTGCGAGGAGCCACAGTGTGTCCACCTAGGCCTCCATCTTGGCCGGAAGTCTCCCAACATCTTTCTTTAAAAAAAGATAAAGAATATTTCTATCACTATAAAAAATTATCATACCCCCAGTATGCCCCTTCGTAATCAGTTTTTTCCATCAGTCTCAAGCACCCGCTGATCTGCTTTTTGTTACTAATCTTTGTCTTGTCTGAATAGTTTTGCTGTGGATCTGGCTTCTCTCACTTAGCCTAATGCTTTTGACATTTATCCATGTTGTTGGATATATATATCAGTAGTGTGTTCCTTTTTGTTGATGTGTTATAATCTCTGTTTCTTTGATGAGTAGTATGAGAAGCATCTTTTTGTGTCTTCGTCAGCCATTTCTATACCTTCTTTTGTGAATTACCTTTTTTTTTTATTTTTGATTGAGAGATCCTGCATCAGGTTTATTAGTACAAACAGCACAGGAGTAAACCAGCTCCATGCAGTCAGAAGCACAGAGGTCACACCAATTCTTCCTTCCTCACATCAGCAGACAGAGACCTATAGTGCGTGGAGCCTTTATGGGGCCTGGGCTCCTTTGGGAGCCTCAGCTGCAGCTGCAGCCAGGCTTGGTTTGAGCCTTTGTCTTGGACTTAGCTGACAGAGCCTGAGATCCTTGACAACTTGGGCACAAGCACATTTCCCAAGCTTGAGTGAGCAATGTAGGCAAGTTGACTTAAACTTGAGGTTGCATGGACTTCCGGCCAAGATGGAGGCATAGGCAGACGCACTATGCCTCTTCTCACAACCAAATTAAAGACAACAAAGATTTAGAAACAAGAAAACAACCAGAACTCAGAAAATCAAACTGTTTGGAAGTCCTACAACGATTCATCCAGACCGGTAAGAGGGGCGGAGTCGCGGCAGGAAAAAGCGGAGGTGCGGACGGGCACGCAGGCAGCAGCGGCTGGCAACCCCCAGGTGCACAGGTGGCGACTAGCAGACCCCGGGCTCCGGGCGGCAACTGTGCAGAACCAGTGAGGCCATGCAAGGCAGCTGGCTGACCGGGTGGTCCCACATTCACGCGCAGATAATCCAGGCAAAGGGGAAGCGGTGAAAGGAACTGGAATCTGAGAGTGAGTAAAGCAACCGCCATTATCTCCTCTCAGACCCCGCCCCCACATACAGTGTCACTACCCAGAGACTGGGCTGTCCCGCCCTGGGGAACACCTGAGGCTCCACCCCTCACTATGGAACAGCC
>PVKU01002808.1:0-207797 GCA_004027475.1 Anoura caudifer | reverse complement strand
TCCCTTCCCTTCCCTTCCCTTCCCTTCCCTTCCCTTCCCTTCCCCTCCCCTCCCCTCCCTAAACACGTATTCTACACTAGGCTCTGTGTTATATTATTTCTTTAAATTTTATAGCATAATGCTCGTATCAACCCTACCTGAAAGGTACTGTTATTTTTATCATCCCCATTTGTCATATGAGTAACAAGTTGATACAGTTATGAAGTTGTATATTTTTGAGCCAGGTACCCAACCCAGGCAGGCAATCAGTGTGATACAGTTGGGGGGACTGTCAAATAATCAGCCTGATGCTGATGAGCAGCATGTTGAGAATTAATGGGAAATAGCAGAACCAGTTAAGTACAGCTTTGAAAATCAGGCAGAGTGAACTAAAATTTATAGAATTGGAAACAAGGGGCCATTATAAGAATTAGTAAGATAAGTTTTATGTGATGACTGACTGCAATATTTGGGAACAACACATGGTGCCTATTACCTGGGTATTTTGCAGATAACCATCACCTATAGAAGGCATGCCTCATTACATTTGCAAGATAAACATTTTAATCACTTAAAAACAAAAGCAGTGACACAGAGTCATCAGCTAGAATAAAATTCAGTTTGTGATGGTGGTCTTCTCACTGTGAAGAGTTTAATGTACAATGTCACTGTTATTGAAAGTTTTCATTGAAAACTGGCTGCCTTCTCTCAACACCATGTGTGTTGTGCAAATCAAGCCATCTTCTTGGTGGTTTACTTGACAGTTCAAAGTACTTTCTATTAAAATTATTATGTGATTTTGTATTACAACTATAATAAATTAGTCTCTGTATATATGCCTATATAATATACATTATGTAGGTAAATGTATATGACCATGTCCTATGTATAAACAGTTTATCTTTTATAATCATTACATTTAATTATATAGTGTAAATTATGTGTTTATGTAACTTATACCTTTTAAAATAAGCTTTACAGAGTTACAAAAATGTAGCTTAATGCCTCAATATACACTTTCTAAAAAGAGCTCTTCGTATCATAATTAAATTATTGGATTATCTTTAAAATTTACTTTTATAATTTTAAATGCCTTGTGAATATATTTGAAAGCATTATTTTGTTCATCTGTTTGAAGGATCTAGGCAAGTGAATGGATATACTAGTTAAGTAAATAATTTTGAGAGCAGTAGTTTATTTTTCAAAATAAAAAAAATAACAGAATAATTTTAAGGGCATGATATGAAGATACTGGAAGTCAGTTTTACTTGTAAGTGTAACTAACCTACTGTCAATTAGATCTGACTAGGTAATCAAGAACTAAATGATCAATAGAACTGAGAAGATCCACTCTTATGGATCCTATTGTATCTTAGATTCTTATAATTGTAATTACAAAATATTGGCTTTAATATCTTGTAGATGCATTTAAACACAACTTTATGATGTGGTAGCTTACATTTGCTATACATATTTGACAATATCATAAAGGAATAACAGAGAAATGAAGTTTCTCCCCAATCTGCCATTTATTAGCTGTACGCTTTAGGGGGAGTTGACTTCTATAATTTCCAGTATTCTCACAGTACTATTTTGTGTGTAACATATAAGACAGTGTAACTATAGTTACTGAAAGTAGTTTTTAATAAATATTTTCTCCATTTACTCAATTATTTTATTTATTATTACCAACACACACATACAAGCTAAAGTGTAATTACTAACATTTCCTGAGCACTGCTGTGTGCCAGCACTGTGTAAATGCATTCCGTGCATAATCTTATTTAATCCTATGTCTATATATTAGGCCCTACTTTTTCTCTTACTTTACAACTCAAAGAGCCAAATCTGTTTTTTTCTCTCCTCACTCTTCATTTGAATTCATCAATCTGTATTTTAGGCTCATTAAATATGTAAAAATGTTAGATCTGTGTGTGCGTATGTGTGTGCATATATATATACATATATACACATTTTAAATATTATTTTTAGTCAAATGAAATGCAATCATTACTTAATATATCAATAAATAAAATACTAATATCACATCAGGTTTAAAATAAAGACAGGTGTGTCCATGATTAAGAAGACATTTATGAAATATTGTTAATAGGAAAAAATAAAAATATTATATATTTAAGAAATCCAAGAAGATATGCTTAGGTGGCATGTAGCTGATCATTCTCATTTAGTATATATAAAATTGGAGTATTTACAAGGGCAAAACTGGAATTGAATGAGCCAGGTCCAAAACCAGATGGCAAGAAAAAGTTTCAAGCTGTTTCATTTGGAAATTGATTTTAAGATTTCCACGTGCTGCATTACATTATAAGTTCAAATTAATTTTAAACTTTTAATTTTTCATATATATCTTTATGATGCCTAGTACATGTTTGTTGTCTGTCTTGTTGCCAGTGAATCTAAAATCAGAACCAAACAGCTTTCCACTCTACAATAAATGCACACAAAGTAGCACTTAACTGTGTGAGTTTTGTACTCCTCTCAATACAAGTTTTACGAGACAAGAAGCTTTTTCTACTTTAGGGTCACTGTTAGTATGCATAATACATAAACATGGAGGAACAGAAGTTCTATGAAGACTGCAACACAGCTTTAATAAAAGTATCTGCCATTATCACAATTGATGGGTTTGTTCTACCATTAAACTTCACATCATAGTAAACATGTCCTACGGTTTCTTCCTCCCATCAGAACATAATTTAAGGGATAAACTGAAAGAGAAAACATGGGTAGTACTTTGAGGTGTTAAGAGTCAAACACTAAGAAGAAAAAAAGAGATCCCTTATTTAGCTTCAAAAACCACAAGGGATAAATGAAATGCTACTGAGACATGACATGATGCTCTTCTTGAACTGAAGCTACCTGTTTGTTTTTTTTTCTACTGAGGACTCAGTTCAGAGAGTTCTTTATGTATACCTTAAATTCATTCTTTAAAAAAATGTACAACTAATAAATGGATGCTTTCTAAGTGTCACTGTAAATGGTATGATTGGAAATTAGATAGAGCAGGAAAATAAATGGGATTTTCTCTCTAATTTAACCAACTGACAATTGCCTCAATCCTTTAAATTGACTAACAGCATATTTGCTATAGGTTGATTATTTGAGGCAGGGCTTGAAGTAATTTACAGAGTTTGTAGATTTAAAATCATGCCTCAATGTCCAGGAGCGTATGGACACTTTAAAATACATGAAAATAAGAGTCTTTAGTTAATAAAATAAAGTTTGTTTGATTTCAAGTGATACCTTTCTTCTTCCAAAATGCTCCCCCCTCCCCCCTCCATCTATTTGAGGAGAAAAAGGAAACGCTTGCGAATGTAATTTTTCTGTTATCTGCTGTGGTCTGAGAATGTGGTTTTCTGATAAATGAATTTTTAATGTGAATAGAAATATCACAAAAGACCAAGTCTATGAAATAACCTCAGTACACTCTTAAATGCAACATTTTATTTAGTATTATACTGCAAACTCTTGTATATTTTTATATTTTAGGATGTATCACAATGGCTCAAGGTCTTCAACTATTATGGAATCAAAGCCAAAAAGAAAGCAGTTAGCAGAATTTCACAGTCATTATATCGTAAACTGAATTCACTGTTTTTATTTATGCATTTTAGATATGTAAATGATTAATGAAATCATGAATATTTTGAGTAGGAAGTCTGCATATGCCATTCTTTCCCACCATGCCCCTCAGTTTAAATTCAATAGTAATATGAATACTGCCTTCTCAGTGCGTGGAGTGGCAGGTGTCAGACTGCAGCAGTAAATGGAGGGTGACTGCAGCCTGGCTGTGACACACCTTTGCCTGTGTGCTCGTCTCTCTCCCACATCAGCTCACCTTGGGCATTTCTCCCCTGCTTATTCATGAATGCCACTCAAGGCACAAAGATGTTATTATAAAGAAGTTTTAAAATTATTTGTTTTAATATTGTTAAGAATCATGTTCCTATGAAATTATTTAATATCACAACCTTTGAGAAGATGCTGAAAAGGAAGTATTATTGTTCCTTGGTCAAAAAAAAAATGCCACTAGCTTGAATAACTATGCTAACAAAATCTGTGTGGCTTTAAAGCATGATCAGTCAGAGTATTATTTGGGATTCAATTATCTTGAGCTGAGAATACTGTAGAAAATACATTTCTAACAAGTTGAGAAATGAACACTGGGTCTTCAAATATAATTTCAGAAACATTGGGTAACTAAGAACAAAGCATGTTGAAAAACGTGAAAAATACTTCCATGCTGAAGTTTTGGTGATACTGAATATTTTATCCTGCATTTTCCGGAAATTCCCAATCTTGGCAAATAAGAGTTCTTTTTGAGTTTTAGTAGTTGTCAAAACAGTTCAGCAAGGTTAGTTCTTATGTAAACTTAAGGCTCAGATCAATTTATTTTTCATTTAAACAGTAACACATGGTCAATGTAGAAATGCTGGGACTAGAGAGAAAAGCATTTAAGAAAATCCAAATTACTATAACCCCTCCCCCTAAGAATAATCACTTTAATTTTGCACTGTACTTTTGAATGCCAAGAAAAATATATAAAATATGTATATACCCACATACACATAAACATAGTGGTAAACAGGTACATTATATTATATAATAAAATATATATCTATTTTTAATGCAGAATATATATACAGAATTATCTTATATGTATAATTTTGTATCATACATTCTTTTACTTAAATTTACATTTTATCCAATTTGCACTATTATTTATTCTGCTATAAATATATTTGAGCATTAATCTGATCATTCCCTTGGCAGAGTTTCTAGAAGTAGGGTTATTATTGCAAAAGGTATGATTGTTTTAGGGTTCTTGATTCATAATGAGGAAGCACGTAGCATGAAGGAGTACAACTTACACACTGCTTGAAATTGTATTTGAATGATTAATGAGAATGCACTTTTAATAGAATAAAAATATTGTTGTTTTTAATTCTATATGTAAATATAGTATCCATTATTTTAAACAAAATATATTTTATTAGTAGCAAATTTGAATTATATATATGTGAATTAGCTATACCTAACTTATATTTTTGAATTTCCTTTCAATTTACCATTAGAAGCACATATTGTTGTCAATTTTCTCTTCCATTTAAGTACATGAAAAACATGCACTTAAATTTAGGAATGATGCTCAGCATTGTCATAATTCAAAATCATAAGATGCAGAAATGTGTTGAAAACCATTCCTTGATTCTTCTAACCAGTATTTCATATAAATCTTTTATATATTTGAAGTAGATGATGATGGCCAGAGCCCAACATGAGAAAAAAAATCCTACCTGCATAAACATAAATACTTTAGATTTACTTTGAGTCGCTTAACCATCACTGGCATCATTTTATGTGAAGAATATCCTAATTTAAGCAGAAAATGTGACATGAAGGTTAAGAAAAATGTAACTGCATACTTTGGTCACATTCATATACAGATTTTAGAAAAGAAATAGTCTGGATGTCATGCTGTTTGAAACAGTGGAATAAGGAACATATAGACAGTAGTGAAGAGGGTGTTGAAAAGTTTTCAAAACTTTCTTGAATGAAGAATGGTCTAAAAACTATAAGCTGATTAGCCTGCAAAATGAGGAATAAGCTAAATTTTTTCAGAGTCACATGGAAGGATGGAAAAAAGCTGATCTGATACTTCAAAGGGAAGGGGAAGAGATGCCCTAGATGCATAAATTTGTGTTCCAAAAGAAAAGAAAGAAGAAAGGAAAAGAATAAAGAAAGGAAAATAAAATGTAATTAATTGATGCTTTAAGAAGTCCCTTATTTTAGAACAATATAAAAAATAATGCCCAGAAGATTATAATTATCTGAAAATGGCAGGTCTGTCTTGTGGACATCCGTGCATGTTGTCAGAAGTTGGAGGAGAGCATGCAGGGCTACCTGTTAAGAGGGAGTATCTCTTTGTTCCCATCCTCTTAAGTTGTATGGTTATAGAAAATAAAAATCAAGCATCATTTTGCTGAATATGCTGTTAAATCATTTAAAAATATTCCTCTATGTATTAATTGCAGTAATTGGAAATTTTGCTAACAATTGAACATTATATTTTTTAAGTTATCTTGAGATATTTTCTCTAAACTAGTATGTTTTGTGCTATAAAGTGTATGATTTTATTTTAACAAAGTATGCCTTTAATTGTCATAGAATACCCCTGACCTCATAAAGAATGGCAATGAGGAAAAGACCCCAAAAGAGGTGACTAAGCAAGAATGCAGATTAGTTTGCCAGAATGTCACAGTTCCCCAAAGTAGAAAAACGACTCAGGATCAGAGTAAGTCAGCTATCGACACATGCACATGCACAGCACAATGTAGTAAACATGGAGAGTTAGGATGTGGTAGCTCAATTCCCCTTACCTGCAAGCACCACAGAGTGATGCAACAAGGCCAGATGATACTGCAGCAAAGGGACCCAGGTCCGGTCCCTTTTAAAGAAAGGTCTCAGCATCTTTTAAAGAAAACAGCAATACACTGTTCTGTTACCAAGGGAAATAAGTGCTTGTAGAATAGTCATCTTTCTTCTTTTCTTTTTTTGTTGTTGACACTATTGCAAATGTCCCCATACCCCCACCTTGTCTGCCTCCACTTAACTTCTACCCTCCCCCTCCATTTACTAGAGCCATTGTCACACTGCTGTCTGCATCTATGGATTCTGCAGGTTATGCATACATGTGCTGTGGCCACCCCTCCACCTTCTTTCACCCGATTCCTCTCTCTCCTGCCCTCTGACACTGTCAGTCTGTTCCACATGCCCATGCCTCTGTTTCTATTTTGTTCATCAGTTAATTTTGTTCTTTAGGTTACCCGTATACATGAGATCACGTGTAAGGTAGTCAGCTTGACCTCCTTTTGCTTATGCAACTTGCTGCAGGAGCAGCTCAGAGTCAGGAGACATTTTGCTTTGCACTTTGCCAAACTCAGCAAGGGCAACCAAGAAATGGGGTTCACGGTAGACTGTTGTCTAAAAATTAATAGAAACTTTTAATCCATTAAAAGATCAAACAAACAAGCAAACCAAAACATAAAAACTTTTCCTCAGGTTAAACACTTAGTTCTAATTGGGGAGGAAAAAATTCCTACTCTGTAGTCTTTCCAAATCCTCTTCAAAGTTTCTTTGATTTGCTTTTGCAGAAACAGTGGTGCATTTATTTAAAATGTCTTGTTTAGAGTTCCCGTGACTACAAAGGAGCATTTTCAAAGGTCTAACTAGCAAGAGAATCTGGCTTTCAGGAATCAAAATTTTCATGCAAAATATATATACTTAGAAAACTTTTATCTAAATACTAAATGTAAAAGATAATACTTTTAAAAAATGTTAGTATCAACATTTTCATATCTGTATAGGTTTTTGTTTTGTGTATTATCCTCACCCAAGGACATGCTTATTGATTTTAGAAAGAGGGAGGGAGAGAGAAACATTGAGCCATTGCCTCTCATACACACCCTGGCTAGGGACTGAAGTCAAAACTTAGGTATGTGCTCTGACTTGGAATCGAACTTGCAACCTTCAGTTTACCAGATGATGCTCTAACCAACTGAGCCACAATGGCTAGAGCTCTGTGTAGGTTTTGAAAAATGATTGTAGAGCAATAGCCCACATATAAGAATTGTAATTGCACTGAGAGTGGCACTATGGAGTAGAAAAAAAAATCATGAGATTGTATATACTTCAAACACCTTATAGTCTAAGGAAGAATACATAGTAAAACAGAATTATACATATTTGGAGAAGAGATAGAAATAAGCCCAATTAATTGCAGAGATAAATAAAGTTCATAACTAATTAACATGACAGGAATAATCAATGTGACAGAGGAGTACACGGGATTCATTAATATTAGAAAGGTAGACTTGATTATGAATTTTTTGCAAGAAGTGTTTTTTTGTAGCTCAAAGAAACATTTCTTGGTAGTGTGGTTATCATTGCCTGTATGAGTATATAAGTATTCAACTACGCTATTTTAATTTTTGTTCTTTTTGTGGTGTCTTAATATTTAGTTTTATAATAAATATGAATGGAAATGACATTTTCCTTCCATTCTGCATAAATAAAAACATATTTTTAAAATAATTATGCTGGCTTTTTTAGTCAGAATCTAAATACAATCCTCATTCTTATAACATTTAAAAAATATAATAAAATACCATTCTTTAGAGTCATTTGTGTAAAGAACCAAGGTCTGAATTTCAATGGCCCATCCTCATAGAAATTCTATTTTGGATGACTAGATTCTATCGATTCATTTTGATAATACATATAAATGAAAATAGCAAATGTCTTTCGCTTTGTCAGTGAAAAAGTGTTTGCGCTTAATAAATGGTCCAGTGATGTCTATTTGGAAGCTTCATGACATATTAAAGCAGTTGATGAGGTACAATTTGTTGTGGGGTTGCATCTGATTGATGGTTTACTATCTACCACAGCCTCATCTGCTGTGATATTCCTATAATAAATGTTCATCACTAGACAGTGCTAAATGTGTTCTATCTAAATCATTCGTTACTTTCAACAAGTTTCAGTATATATGAATCAAATTTTGTTTATACTTGCCTTCAATAGTATTTATCATTTAGAAGCTTTTCTACCACTTCAAAAGGAATAACTAAGGTATAGGTTTTTGAATAAGTGTTTTGAGTCCATGGGTGGTAATGTACTAGGAAATCAGTCACAAAGTAATATTAAGCAAGTTATCTTAAGAATAAACTTAGAATGTGATTTTGTATTTTTTTTTAGTTTCTAAACATAAAGTTACATATCTTCATAGTATACTTTTATTGGAAAACAATGAAAATAAAGAGAATATTGAATATAAAAATTTCTTAAAATTATATTAGGAATCTTGCTCCCAGCTTTTAGAAGTTATCTATAAAAATGTTTTATATATGTATATATAATTATATATACAGAGAGAGTCACTCTACCAGCTTTGACTCTGAAACTGTCTTTTAAGCACAAGCTTCTATTTTTTACATCTCAGCTCCTTTTACTGCTTTGACCCCATCTTGTTTTATTTCTAGAGGGTTTTCACCCCCATCTCACTCATTTTCTTTATAGCTCTAGATTTCTTGTTGCTTGGTTTTAACCCCATGATTTGACATTATCAGCCCATGATCAATATTTATCGATATCCAAGCATCTCTGCATAAACTGCCCTGTGTCAAAATCCTGTCTGCACTCTCATAGTAGGGAAACACATCCAATGTTTTTGTGTATTTAAATAATATCTGGATTATTTAAACAAATAGAATATCTGATGCCATTTATACATTGCCTAGACCATGAAAACTCTTGAGATTATCTTAATCACTACAAAAGTAAAAATGGAAAGCATAGATTTATATTTTGATTCATTCATTTCTAATGTAAATGACAAGATTGGAAGTTATCTTTGTTTGTCATGAATGAAGAGAGGTTGAGACAAATTACTCCCTTGTCCCTTGCCTACAATCACTTCATAAGAGGGACTTTAGCCTTCAGCCAGAGAAAGGCTGTGCTAATGCTATACCACATTGATTTGCTTCACATTTTCTAAGAATTGTATATATACTTGTACATGTATATCAAGATGTTTTATGACCCCTAATTAAGACCATCTGACATCTGTTCATTTATTTTTAGCAAAACAGTATTTTACAAAGATAGTAGAAATTACTCTAAAATTTTTGATTAGTAGCACAAAATTTTAAGAAGAATATTACCAAAAATTTTACATGGGTTTGCCCTTTTATATTTTCAAACTGCTAAATTCCATTTAATCACAATTTATTTAGTCTTCTGGGATTTATCTTCTGCACAGAATTAAAGAAAAACATTTCCAATTGTCTTTTCTTCTAGATGGTATATTCTTGATGGGTAAAAGCTGTTTACAAGTTTCTGAAACTGTCAATTTAATTTGACTTTTGAATGGGATGAGGGGAAAAATCTTTACCCTGTAGTCTAGGATTATAATTTAATCCTTTCCACCTCTTTATGCCACATGAAATACATACTTTCCTCTTGAAAATATATTTAGTGCACTTCAGATGATACTTAATGAACATAGTAAAACATTACACTAGATATCAAAATAAGTAACGCAATAGAAGGAAGTTGTGCACAGAGTAGGGAATTCTGTGTGTTTTTTGTTATTGTAGAGTGAAATGATTTTCCAACTTCAGCATCTATTCACATCACTTGGAGGGCTTGAGAAAACACAGCGCTAGGCCCCATTCTCACAGTTTCTGATTCAGTAGGTCTGAAGTGAGACCCAAGAGCTTGCTTTTATTGAATATAACAAATTTGCAGGTGATGTTGATGCTGTGGGTCCTGGCACCCCACTTTAAGAACTAGTGGTATATTACAGTTGGTCTTTGAGTAAAAGGAGTCTTTATAAAAATCCTGGCATTACCACATAAGATCCCTATGACCTTCACTAGCTTATATAACCTCTCTGGGACCAGTTTTTCAAAGTTTGTAAAATGAGAAACTTGATACCTGCCTGAGAAGGTGGTCCTGGACATTGAGATACTGTAGACAGGTTGCCAACAGCCATGACTGGCACATATTAGCTTTGCAATGATTCTGAACTGTCTTACCCATCTGCAGATGACCTGCTCTCATCATCCTCATGAGAGTGGTACTTTTGTTAAAAATGATTGACTTACACGCACACATCATTATAAATAAAAGTCCATTGAGGTTCACTGTTCCTGTTATACATTCTGTGGCAGTGGTCCCCAACCTTTTTGGTACCACCAAGGGTCTGTGGAAGAGTGAGGTAAGGGGCATGGGTGAGTGGATGGACAGGGAATCGGGATGGGGGAGGAACAGGAGGCAGAGCTCAGGTAATCTTGCTAGCCCCACTGTGGAATGGGTGGAGCAGAGACGGATCTCAGGTGAGCTTCACTCCCCCACTGTGGATGGCAGCAGGGGTTGGGGGGAGAAAGGGAGGGAGACAGGGGTCAGAGCTGGAGCTTAGTTGAGCTTTGTTGCAGCCCCAGGGGTAGGGAACCCCTGTTCTATGGCTTAGATGAATGCATAATGACAAGTATCAACCATTAAAGTATCATACAGAGTATTTTAATTGCTCTAAAAATTAAAAGTCCTCTATGCTACATCTATCCACCCCTCCTACATGCCCAAACCTTGGCAACCATCGTCCTCTTTACTTGTCACTATTGTTTACCTTGTCTGCAATGTCATATAGTTGGAATCGCACAGTATGTAGCCTTTTCCGATTTTCTTTCACTTACTAATATGAACCTAAGTTCCTTCCATGTCCTTTCAGATCTTTCAATTTTTAAACCTTTGCCATTATTAGGTTGTTAGCCTCTGAAAACATGGTCAATATCTGTCATCTTCCCTAGTCCATCTCCCTTGTCCCACCACACACTCTTTATAACACCGGTGGCAGAATCTCGAGTTAAATAGAGAAAACACTTCTGCATATACCAGAAAACCTTTAAGAACTCCTCCCTGCTATAACAGTATGAAAAGTATTCAGAGGCATTTTGAATTCAATTGCTAGATCCATAGAAGTTGTAAAAAGACAATGGGCTAAAGCTAAAAATGGGGATAGTTAAAAATTAAAAATTAATATTTCTTTAAGTGCTTCATGAAAATCTTCCATCAATACCAAAAACACTTGTATTGTATTTGTTTTTGGCATCATTAGGCATCACAGTAATTTGTATCTGTTTTGTAAAATTCTCCCTAGAATAGGAAAACCTCAGTATATGCTGCATGCATAGAAGTCCTGGTCGTAATGGTTAGGGTGTGGAAGAAAACAGTAAAGTCAGAAAAAGAGAAAAAATAAGAAAAGGAACTAGCAATAAAGGCTGGGGAGGGTGGAGGTGAAGAACAAAATCCATTCCATATTTCTATAAAAAAGTAATGCTATTTGGTTTAGTTTTGATTGATTTTTCGAGTATGTATATATAAATACTTTTGGATCTAATTTGTTAGATTGATCCTGATATCAGTCTGTTGTCATATGTACAGAATATTGTTTTAAAAACACGAGGGTTAAAACTAATTAAACAATAAAGTTCGAGGGGTCACTTAACCCTAGGAGATTTTTTGACTTCCTATTAACCCTCCGTAGAAATAGGGACAGCGCTGTAATAGCGGCAACATGCGGGCCTGTCGTTCTCTGATCACATGTTATCTGTAATTTCCTTCATGGACTGTCAGGATGTTTACAACTCATTCATAGTTCCTCATGGGGAAGATATGGCTGAGGAAGAAGAAAGTCTCAGTTTTTTTCTGGATATTGTTGAGCCCTTATGAATATGGCTGCAGTGGGTTCAGGTACTGCTTCAGCCCTTTACTAAACTTTACTCCACCCGCTAGACAGAACCATGGGTGAGTTCCTGTCTTTTTCCCTTTCTCACATACACCCAACCAAGCAGACATTCTCTCCTGCATTCCTTTCCATACCCCTGCAATAAGGTAATTTGGAATTTTAATTTTATCCTCAAGTTCTTCCCTTTATTTTTTGCTCATTTAAATACATGCATTTTAGCTAGTCCTTAAGCAGTTTGACAGTATGTTTGAAAATGTATTTTTATTTCTGATTCATACATACAACAAAATTAATTTCACCAAAGTAGGACTACTCTACTCAAAATCTAGAAAGACAAAGAGAAAATTAAGGAAGTGAAGAGTAAATACTGATAATGAGATTACTTTGTGATTACTCTTACAAAGTAGTTACTTAGGCAGTAAAGTGATACCTTTTAAATGTTTCCTATCACCTACAAAATACTTGTAGAATTTATCGCACGTACTCTAGTGAAACATTATCAGTAAGTTAGTTACATTTGAAGCTGTATACTATTCTGAGACAGGTCAGCTGTTCTGAACATGTGACATTATATTATCAGACAATAGACTGATTTATGTGGGGGCTCATCCTTCACTTAGAAGAGCTCTGAACTTGGGCAAGGCATCTAATGTCTCTGCGTTACTTTCTTCATCCAAATAATATATTTTTAAAGTTTATTCTTTAGGATTATTCTCCTTAACAAATTGCATTCTGTGCTATTTTACCTGAAATTACAGACCATTCCTAAACTTGTAAGAGTGTATGACATGCTATGTGCAGCACCACTTGTAATATGAGTTTGATGAGGAGTATGATGATCTCCTTTTGGGGTGTGTGTATTTGTTGACAGTCACAATAAACTTGTTCAGGTCTCCAAGGTTGTCATTGTCTAGCAAACCCAAAGTTTTTAATGTTTGCGTATGTTATGCATATGTCAATGCATGTATGTTTTTCCTACTATGTAGGACCTAGGGGAAATTTGCCAGACTTTGGTATATGGATAATATTCAATTTTATTATAATATAATGCTACTAAATTTTCTCTTCAAACTCTATTGCATAAACTACTAGATATAAATTTTAACAAACATCAACCAATTTCACGGGATAAAAAGTTGTCTATAGAAATATGATTGTGTAGTGAAAAGCTAGGTAATTATGCCGACTGTCAATTTTGCTAGGTAGGACACGGACACAATGAAAAATACGAAGATGAGTTCAAAGCAGTTTTATATCATTCCAATGAGAAGATTCATGCTGGCAGGCTGTCCTTTTGCTCTCCCTCAGCCTCAGTCAAGATAATTTCACTTATCCTCCAAGTAAGCATAACACAGTGGGATAGAACAGTACCAAAATATTTCACCTCTTTGACCATGTTCAAGAAACTTGTTTGTCTTGGGCATAATGGTTTAACCTATTCTGCATGTCAGTTTATCGCTCTAACTGATTTATTTCTAAACAGAATAATATGAGCATAAAAGTATATGTAATGTGAGGTCTAAATTATTGAAACCCTGAATGGATTTAAACTGCTTTACAGTATGTGTAATTTAAAGCTATTGGAGCATCTCAACATTTTATAAGCATTTAAGTTTTAGAGAAAACACATCTCAGATCACAAAGATTATTATGATATGTGAATATTAGATAACTTCCCATTTTCAGAAGGATGTTGTTAATGGTTAGCAGAGCCAAGCAACTGGTCATTTATTAAAAGTCAGTCTTACCTTTAGCTGATGGATAGAAAAATATGTCAATATTTCAAATAAAATGGATTTTTTTTAGTTCTAAAAGTGCATTGCTCATATTCTAAACACTAAAGAGGCAGCTATTAGAGCTAATATATCCTGAAACATATATTACGTTAGTAATTAACTTGTAGAAACAACTTTAAAAAATACTTGAAGACAAATCTGCCACACAGGAACTATCAGGAAAATAAAGAAAGGCAAAGAAACAAGTTTCTGGGTTGCTTTATGAATCTTTTAGGTGCTTTCTATCTCCTTAAAAGTTATTACCTGTCCTTTATCTGGTGTTGCATATTTTCTAAAGGTCAGAATTATTGTAATTTTAATTTATGTTCCCCTTTGAGTAAACAGTTATTCATGATGTAAGGAAATTTGTCATTAGATTTAGTATGTTAGAAATGCCATAACAGTTTTAGATAGACTATTGTAAGAGAAATAACTACAAACTATTAAGGAGTCACGTGCTCATATCATATTCTATTGCTGAAGATCGCCTGACATCTATCTAGCTAGTCTCTGTCATATTTAAAATGTGACATCAAAAAGTAGCCAAGGCAATCGATGCAGTGCTATATTTTGAGAGTACTCTGAAAGGAATGTTTTATTATGGTGAGCACTTGTAGTCTGTGTTGTTCTCTCTTTCCAGCCATCCAGGTGAATGATAATTCCCTCTGTTCTTACAGCGGGTCATGGGTATGTAATGTAAATCAACAGTTGGATGCACTGTTTTTAACAACTGTCTTTGAATCTACTCCACTACCCTAGGACTGGTACCACCTTCCATTTCCTCTTCGTGTACAGGCAATACAATAAAGACTATTTATTGCATGTTTGACCACATAATTTGGTTAAAATTGTTAAAAGATAAACTGAGGCCTACTAAAATATTTAAGAATTTATTTGAGCAAAAAGATATTCAAATTGGGCAGACCCAAACTGGAAATGGTTAGGTGCACTTTGCAGGCAGGACCACAGGGGAAAAAAGCTTATTTAAAGAGTGGAAACACAGGTAGGAAATTATTTGATTGTCTATGACTTAAAGCCTGCTTGTCTGTGCTTGGCTGTACCTAGCATATTGAGTTTGTAACTTTGAGGAATTCACAGGCTTAAGTTTTGGTTTGCTTATGTAGGCTACCATGACATCAGAACCAAATCAGTCTAACAGCTTCCTTGTTTGATTCATGTAACAATATATTCACTATTAACATGCCTGGACTTTCCTTCAATCTTGTTATCCAGCCTTGGGGTCTTTTTTTTTTTTTTTTTTTTAAGATATGTCTCTGTTAGCCTTCCAATCCCATCCCAAAAAGCTGTCTTGATCTATGAAGGGTCTTAGATTTTACTCTTATAAACTAACAGGTAAGCCTGTCATTGATTAATGGATCCTAACAGAAGACATGTGACTCTTCTGTCAGAAAGCAAAAATTTTATTACTCACAGCAGAGCAAACATTACAAAAATGTGCATGTTTACATGGATTCCCCTTGAACATAAGTCCTATGGGAGTGACACAGATGGGCCCAGATAAATGACTGCAGGAACAGTGGGTGGCATTTCAGGAGAACTGTGAGCTCAGGGAAACTAATTCTTCCATAAATGGCAGGAAGTATGCTGCTCTTGTTTTTGGAGGGAAACAGTCCTTGAAAACACACCCTTTGCACTGGAGGGAAACACTAGGTCTCTATTCTAAGGCTGTTTGCTCTATATATATCCTCATGAATATAGTCTGTCATG
This sequence comes from Anoura caudifer, assembly GCA_004027475.1. Lineage (NCBI taxonomy): Eukaryota > Metazoa > Chordata > Mammalia > Chiroptera > Phyllostomidae > Anoura > Anoura caudifer. The sequence goes on along the minus strand of PVKU01002808.1, from coordinate 191,984 downwards.
GACAGTCAGTGCCACACTGCCAAGAGACTCACTCACAGAGAACTTTGCCCCAGCATTATTGTCACTGGATTACACGTTTTCAAAACTTGTCCAGTAAATATGCAAGTCTGCATTGGTGACAACATTTCAAAGAATGTTTAAGTAGACAAATAAAAATACATGCTTGCTGTTTACAGGAGAAAATGGGAATTATAATTTCTAGTAGTGACACTGTTTTTTTTTTTTTTCCAGGCCAACTGTATGTAAGTGCAGAATGATTTGATTTCATTAAAATTGATTTGAATGTAAGTTTAACATGTAATTACATTGTTTGCCTGGTAAACAGCCATAACTGTTTCTCAAATTTTATTTTATTTTTTATTATTTTTAATATATTTTATTGATTTTGCTATTATAGTTGTCCCATTTTCCCCCCTTCACTCCCCTACACACTGCACACCCCCTCCCACCCACATTCCCCCCTTTAGTTCATGTCCATGAGTCATACATATAAATTCTTTGGATTCTACATTTTCTATACTATTCTTACCCTCCAACTCTCTATTTTCTACCTACCATCTATGCTACTTATTCTCTGTACCTTTTCCCCTCTCTCCCCTCCCACTCCCCTGTTGCTAACCCCCCATGTGATCTCCATTTCTGTGGTTCTGTTCCTGTTCTGGTTGTTTGCTTAGTTTGTTTTTAAGTGTGGTTGTTAATAATTGTGAGTTTGCTCTCGTTTTACTGTACATGTTTTTTTATCTTCTTTTTCTTAGATAAGTCCCTTTAACATTTAATATAATAAGGGCTTGGTGATGATGAACTCCTTTAACTTGACCTTATCTGAGAAGCACTTTATCTGCCCTTCCATTCTAAATGACAGCTTTGCTGGATAGAGCAATCTTGGATGTAGGTCCTTGCCTTTCATGACTTGGAATACTTCTTTCCAGCCCCTTCTTGCCTGGAAGGTCTCTTTTGAAAAATCAGTAAATTGTATTATCTCAGAGGTGAGCATATAAAAGTTTTTCTCAGTAAATATAATTTATAATCAAGTACCAGAAACTTTTCTCTAGAATTCTGATTTGTGGATGTGTTCCATCTGGAATTCAACTAAGATTGCAAATCTGTACTTATTGTATCTGTTCAATAAAACCATCACATACAAATGACCTATATCAGTGTTCTCTATCCAAGAAGAAGCAAAATGAAAAAAACAACAACAACTATGGGATATGTTACAAGCATAATTTTGTCATTTGTCTTTGCTTTAAGTGATAAAAATGTTCAGTGTCTTTATGTGTAGCAGGATATTCCCAGCTGAGTGCAATGAGGAATTCAGTATTTGTCTGATAAATGAGTGACTGGCAGCACACAGGTGGCCATCTGCATAAACTGATTTGCACATGGGATGGAAACCTTCTAGAATGAAGTTTTGCATGTGAGAATTTGAAGAATATAATCTAGGAATCTGAGAGAGAGGGATACACTTTAGAAAGGTAGGCATGGTGACTCCTGCCTAGTCCCTCTTTAAGTTCATTGGAGACAGTTGGTATGTACATAATTGAAGAGCTATTTAAGGGGCAAAGCGAGGCATAGATTGGGAAACAGTACGCAGCATTGGTGTGGTGAGAGCTCACGGGTTGGAAACTGCTGTCTATCACTGCAGTAGAGAACCAGTGGAAATCATTTTTATTTTTAATTTTTATTTTTTATAAGCACAATGAGAAAGCCCTTGAGATCTCCAGAAATATTTGGGGAAGGTGCAATTTTGTACCATTCACTTAAAAAGTGAGAGTGCAAAATCTGAACATTACTTCTATTATGATCTCATTGTGTACAAAGGTTGTTTAAATCTGCACCAATTTGGATTTTACTTCTTAGCATCGCAATGTACGTGAATCTGTTTCCAAGGTTGGACTTTTCATCTTTTTCCAGCTATACTTTTTTCCTTTTTTTTAATAAGAGAAAGTATGTGAATTCTATTAATTTTAGCTATATATGCGGATAAATTCTTTTTTAATTGTACTTAAGCTTTTAAGATAATCATCTTGTAAGATAATTGATTGGTTATACTTAAAACATTTGACCATAAGAAAAGAACCTTTTGAAAACTTATACTCTAGTATGACAGGTTACTTTTGCATCCAGGAGTGCTCAGAATTCAGCTTTTTACAATGAAATTTAATCCACCAAACATTAATACACATAAACACATTATATAACAATTGAAGGTATGATACAAATAAATTAAGAAAAGTGAGGAAGTGATTCTATCTGCATAGAGCATGAGGAAAGATTTTGTGATGACCTTAAAGATGTGTTTGAAATTCCACTCTGTTCAAATTCAGTAGTCATTGTGGTCATTAGAATTTTCAATCAAGGTAGTAATATTCTTTGGGCTCTACTTTCATTCAATCCAGTTAGTCTTTGAGCTATTCTCCTAAAGATTAAAAGTCAAGGAGTCCCCAAAATGTGAAGTTCAGGTAGGAAGCACTTACAGTAATCTATGTGAAATGTTGACTTGTTTCAGTAAATGCTATATGACTTGGTCACTGATTAAATAGTAAAAATGAAGGATAAGAGGAAGGTGAAAAGGTGCTGTCAAGATATCTGAAATCAGAAAATAAGAAAGTGAATGTTGTTTAGGAAATGATGTGGTCAATTCAAGTTAAAATGTCTACCAGGTGGTTAAAAATGGTTGAAAGACTAATGTCAATAATTTGGGAGATATCTATCTGTGTCAATAGCAGCAGCTATTTTTGCAAGACTTGTATTTTTGACTCTGTGCAAGATGTTTAATACAGTCAGCCCTTTGTATCTGTGGATTTCATATCCAAGGAGTCAACCAATTGAAGATTAGAAATATTCAGGGGGGAAAAAAACCTTGAAATTTCCAAAAAGTAAAACTTGAATTTGCCATTCATTGTATCCCACAAATGAAGTGATGTGTAGTCATGCCCTTCTGTGGCCCATATGCAAATATAGGTTATATGCAAATGCTATACCATTTTATATAAGGGACTTGAGCATGTGTATTTTGGTATTCATGGGAGTTTTGAAATCAATCTCCTGTGGGTACTTAGGGGTAGCAATATTCATTGCTATACTTTATCTTTTAATTATAATGTTGTAGGTATTCATGTATATCCATATGTACATTAGTGTTTATACCTGTATACCTATATATGGAATTGATCAATTTTAAAAATAAACAATTTAATGATTACTTCTCAGTTATTTCCAGTCTTGAATTTCAGTCCATATTTTTAGGACTGAGATGTCTGCATGCTCTTAGCTCCCAAGTTTTACCACCTCTTATGATGATAGTTTCAAGTTTGAATGTAGCGGAAATCAGAAAGTGTTTGGAGAAAATGAATAAAAGGAACTTAAGATACGAGGAGATGTGTGGGGAAGAACATGTCCATGAGTATAAGGCCAAGACGGAAACTCAGTCAGGACCAAACTCAGGCGTGAACCTCAGGTGAACCAAGACATGGAAAGGTCTGTGCAAAGCCCAGGACAGGCACTATTTTCTTTACTTTCTGTAAACAGACTCTCTGTGATGTTTTAGTGTAAGTGTGAGGTGGGTGTATGTGTGTGTAGAAGTGAATGAGTGTGTATCAGGACTGGGCACAGTTTCACTTTTCAGCACAGGGAAAATATTGCCAATAAGAAAATTAAATCCTGGTTGAATTACAGTGATACTATTTTAGTGTGAAAGTTTGCACTGGACTCCTTGGATGAGAAAAGATTAGTTTTTGTTTTTTTTTTTTTCAAAAACTTTTACCATAAAATGTGTCTGAAGAATAAGATGTATTTTAGCCTTCCTAATTTGAGTGAGAAAAATAAACTTCCATGGAATAAAAAATTGCCTTGAGGTTAATAACAAAAATAATTTCTGAAATCTTAGAGAACATCACAGAAAGAAAATGGCAGTGCTAGGACAAAAAAAAAAAAAAAAAAATCCAGTCCATGTTTCCTTTACCCACTTCAAATTATTTAATTGCTGAAAGTTTTATGAAATTTCCTTTCATACAGTTACTTTTCTGTAATGCTTTGTGATTCAGTTTTATTTGCTTTAACATGTCTACTTCAAAGCGTGCACAAAACTAAGTGTGTATTGTCAGGTACCTTATTATTTTAAATGTAAAAGTGCTCCTTTTAGACACTCACTCTCTATTCCCAAGTGATCACAGCTTCTCTTTAATCTATTTACTCCCTCCCACCCACCTCCATAAGGCAGCCTCTGTGGGGGTCCTAAGATGCATCAGGCTTTGTCCTTATAGACCAATTAGCTCAAGCTTTGATCACACAAAAGGAGAAACACAGGATAGATCAGCCTTGTCCTTCTGGAAGCTTCCCTCTTGGGGCCTCTATGAGCAGCATTCTTTGTTTCCTTATTTTTGAAAAGCATTTAGCAATCTCTGAAGTAAAGAATGTTAGTTCCTTCAAGTTACTAACACTAACATTCTTACTAACACTACCATTCTTTATAAGTCATCGAGAATTTTTTTTAAATATTAAGAAAAAAATATGGGCAGCAAAACCTAATGGAAACATTGGGAATAAGTCTAAGCTATTTCTTTTATTTCTTAGAAAACTGAGGTCAAGACTTTTATTCAGTGTGTGAATCATTGACTTTTAAATTACTTTTTTTTATTCCATGAAATATTACTCTTTTGGCTTTCAAAATCTTGTCTAATGACATGTAGCTGACAGTTGCATAATATAGCCATTAGAAATATGGGCAATGTGTATCAAAAGACATATTTTATTGGCCAGGGCTACCAGATGACTTAGAAACCATTTCATGTTTCACAGATACTTATCACATTTTTCTCCATTGGGGTTTGTAGGTAAGTTTTTCAAGTCAATAAGATTATGAGAATTTAACCTACATTTTACATCCTCCCTAAAGGAGTTAATAAATTTGATTTTTCACCCATCTCTTCACCAATCAGAAAGGCAAATATTTGCCTGATATATTCACAGAGTGGCAACAAGAAAGCAAAAGAAATTACTCTGTAAACTCCCTTTGTGGCTTCCTGTTCTATAGGCCACTTTGCATCAATCGGGAATAAAAGTATAATGATATACTCCCTAATGTGAGGATGATGCAGTGGATTGTTTCAAACACAGCTTGAAGAGGTTATGGCTGCATTGGAAGCAAAGGTTCATAGATTTTTGTGGCTGAACACCTATGGAGAAATAGCATTCAGACAAAGAAAAAAATGAATTATATCTTTTTACGATTAGCAGTCCTTGCTGGGAATTAGATTTGTTTTCAGCAAAATGAGGAAGATAAACTACCCAAGTACTGATCCATAGTCTAATTTCACTGTGTCCACCTTATCACCTTCTGTGTTTCTAAACTCTAAGACATAGATTTTTTTCTTTTACTTCAAGATTTATTAATGCTTTAGGTACTGAAGAACAGTTAGAAACATTGTGATGAAAACATTTTTACTTAATGCAAAATAATTATTTATTCTATTCATGTTAGCCCTAAAGTGTTTAGAAAATTTCTGCTGAAATTTGGCTTGTCATTAGTGGATGTGTAGAAGTGGGTGTGCATTCCAATTTTTATGTGCAAGGTGGGGGGCAGATAGATATAGTTAACATTTACAAATTCAAAACTGTTTTGAATGTGATGCAAGAATTCCAAACAGAGGAATTGTGTGCTTGAAATGTACATGTTATGGTCAAATCTTTTGTTATAATTTGAAGCACTCAATGGATTTTTTTCTATTGAATTTATTTTACCTACAATAATTTTATAGTTTTTAAAGAATTATGGGTTTAAAATATCAAAAATCATCAACAGCAACAGAAAATAGTAACTGTGTGAAATGAGAAATTTGTTAACTACTCTTGTTGTAGTAATCATTTCACAATATATGTATATCAGATCACTGTGTGTGTTTTAAGTTTAAATAATGCTGTATTCTAATTATATCTCAATAAAGCTGGGAAAAATGGGAACATTTCTAGGGTTAGCATAAGGACTAAGTAAGTTATAGGTTTAAAATGCTTATCATGGCTCTTTGGGCATAAAAAATGCTTAATAAATGTGCTATTGTTGCTGTTAAAAATAAATAAAATGACAGTAAGAAAACAAGAAAAAACAATATGTTAGTTGTCCCTCACCCTGTCCTGGCCATGTGTGTAGGGACCAAGTAGGGAAGGACAGTGCAAAAATAGGTCATTGATTGTGTAAAAATCTGGAAAATTAACAATATTAGAAAATCCCTTTATAGTATAACATTTTATATATTTGTATTTTTCTATAAGTAGGTGCAAGCATCATACCACTTTCTAAATAATCTAATTTTAAAATACTGTTTAGTACTGATATGGTACAATTGTAAGAGAATGTTTAGTTACATTATCTCAGCTGTTCAAGAATGACAGTTGAAGAAGAAAACTAATCCCAAAAGCATTAAACTACCCATATGCTATAAACTGCTGCCCTTGAGATCTTAGACACTTGCAGAAAATGCTCAAACACAGTTCACCATAACTCCATAGTACCCCACATAGTCAATATTAGTCTATAAAAAGACTGGGGAAGAAAGAAAATTAAATTCACCTTGTGGGGAGGACAGTAATTGAGGGGAAAGGCATTCTTTCTGGTCAGCAGTGCTCTGGGCAAGTTAGGATGGGAGGCTGGGAGCTGTCCTTGAATTTTGCCTTAAATAGGAAAAAATGTGACATTTGAATTGATATCTGAAGTACATAGATTAAAATGCAGAAATTATCAAACCTTACCACCACTATACAGAAAGGAGAATTGGAGACCTCTACTAATGGAAAAAAAAATGAAGGAAACTTAGTCTACTTATTTTTAAGAGGGTTCATCAACATCAGGAAAAGCAAGGGTAAAACTTGAGATTACCGCCAAAACGCTGTGTCCACATCCTGTCGGAACCCATTAGTATGAGGGTAAACTAGACCAAATTAGAGAACAGGGTCACATCCTATATCTATAGACAAAAAATTTATGCACTATATCTGCCTCTTTACCATTCCCCCTGCTTTTACAACTGAAGAAATGTGTCCCTAAAGAAAGTGCAGTGCACCTCAACTCATCTAACCACAAATCTATTCAATAAATTGCTATGAAGGGTGGATGGTGGAGACTTAGAATCAGCTATACGATTGAGTGATTTTATGTATTGAAAATGTGAAAAAACTTATAAAGTCTGGTAAATTGTCAACAAAGAATAGAAAGGGAGATTTGTTATACCATAATTAAAAGCAACTTAAATCACCCCTTTGTTTTACACTCCAAGGAGCTGAGATTTCTCAGTAAACCAGGTATACATGGAATCTTTATCAAAATGTCTAGTTCTCTGGGACAATCCTGATGATCTTACTTACTGTGTAAGATCTTTGTTCCATTTGTAAGTGATAGAAGCCAGGATTCCTTGAAACCAAATGACCTTAAATAAAACCTATGTAATCAATTTTTTAAATATTTTATTTGAAAAGTGGTTCTAAGTTTACTAATATTGTGAAAATAAATATAAAAATAAAACACAGAAGTGTACCATAAAGATAACAACATGTAGAATTCATTGTGTACTTATGAATATTTTCTTTTTACTTCCTCATTCCACCAATTTTATAAAAATAATTAAAAATAGACACTATTGTTTAATAGTGTCTAGTAAACATGAGCCTTTACATATTCTAAGTACTTTACGTATACTCAACTCATCACAACCATCTTTAAAAAAAAAAACTTTATTTATTTATTTATTTTTAGAGAGAAGGGAAGGAAGGGAGAAAGAGAGAGTAAAACATCAATGTATGGTTGCTTCTCACATGCCCCCTACTGGGGACATGACCCCAACCCAAGCTTGTGCCCTGACTGAGAATAGAACCTGTGACCCTTTGGTTCGCAGACCAGCACTGAATCCACTGAGCCTCACCAGCCAGGGCTCATCACACCATCTTAAGAGATGGGAAAAAAACATTATTATTCCTATTTTACAGATCATGTAACTGAGTCCTGGTGAAATTATATGACATTTCCAAGATCATACAGCTAATAATTAGCAAAGCCTAAATTTAAACTCAGAAACTCTTCAGAAGTGTGTGATTCAAATTTATTTTTTAAACTGTGCTTAAGGCATCAAATTTCCTGTCTGGAAAATGTGTCAAGAACTGGGAAGGTTCTGAGCTTTTACCCTACTAAGCTATCAAATTAGCTTGCCACAGTTTCATGGGAGAAGGCATGAAACTCCTGGGACAGAAACAAAGAACATTGTTTTACTCACAGCAAGAGTTGTAGCAAGAGCAACATTATTTTTCTTGCATCAGTTTTCTTGGACCACAGTTTCCCCAGAACAATATGAAGAAATTTGGGGAACACCTTCACAATTGATGGATTACTTTATAGAAGAGGAATTCTGTGCTTATTCTAGAATAAGTGTGCTTGTTTATTGCTCCAGAGGAAGAGGCTATAGAATTTCAAAGGCTGTAAGCAAACCTGTCTTTTGCTCAGAGGGATGGATTATTTCTTCTTTTCTAGGCTGTTCACTATACAAACATCTTGAAAAGTTTCTGAAACAGTATCAGTGACTGTACCTTTCCTTACAGATATGCGGAAATATGAGAAAGCATGGAGAATAATCTTCCCATAAAACCTCATAAATGCCATTATCAATGGGAAAGTCATGAAAATGACAAGGATTTACATTGTCCACTAAGGATACACATACACACGCGCGCGCATGCGCAAATCATTAAAAAAAACATATAACAAAAGATAATTGCTTTGCTTTGTATTGTTCATGCTGGATTGTTTATATCTGTTTTCCATAGTTGATGTGTCTTTACTTCCTTTCCGTCTTTTTTGACACATAAAGAACATCACATTTTCCTCAGTGGCTATCCAGGCTTTGCCCTTTGAAATATATCTCTAGTAATAGCTCACAGTTTCTTTCTTTAAGAAAGCCTATTCTGTTTGCATCATAAACTATGTGATATTTTATGTTAAGACTTGTATTATTGGTACTCTGTTTCAGTTAATTTTATAAATTCAAATTGGCCTGTTATTCCTTTTTATTTTGTTTCCTATAAATATTAATATTAAAATATGATACTTAGCATAATCAATAGTGATTCGGAAGTTGATAGATACAATAGAAGCCGTAAAGCTTTAACTATTTTAATGGAAGCCTGTGTTTTACCATATTTTAAATATATTTTTAACTATAAAAAGTGTTGCAAATAATGACTTGCTGTTCAAAGCCAAAGAGAAGTAAGACAAGACTAAAGTTAAGCAAATAGGATCGCTTATGAGCTAGCATTTACCACCTCTTTATTTTTGTTTTTTTATAGAAATTTATTTGTGAAAACAAACTATCATTGTTATCAGAAGGAGCTTGTATTCTTATCTTAGTCCTCTTAAAAAAGGACCCTGGAAGGAGACAATTAAAGCAAATAAGGTTGTATCCTGGAAATTTCATTATTTTATTATGAATCAATAGTCATTACTTTTTATTACTGTATGGGCATTTCAATTTTACCAAGCATATTCACAAGAATTTTTCCTCTATTCTTACAATGAAATAATGATATATGTAGTATGAGTTCTCTTTGATAAGTAAAAAAAATGAGGCATAAAAATTTTATATAATTGTACTAATATCACATATGACTAAACAGCAGTCACATTGAATTCATTTCTGTGTAATTTGAAGAAAAAAGAAGAGTAATATATAAATATATATACATATATGCATTTATATATAGTCTATAATGTATATATACATATACACATTCATATCTACATATATAACATATACATATAAATAATATATGTTATATATAACATATAATACATAGCATATAATACATATAACATATATTATACATAAATATACATAAGTATAAATATAAATAGCCTGTCCAGGAAAAGTCCAGCCAGTTAATATAATGAGAACAGTTTGGACAACACCAGTGTAACCTGGCAGCCAAGGAGAGTGGACTAAAATGTACATGTGTGAAAAATGATGACTTCACTGTACTAGTGAGTTGGGGCAGTGAATGCTGTTGAGTGAGCATGTGTACTGTGTGGCTGTCACATTCAAAATGACTGAGTAACTAGAGTAACAAATCTGCATCAAATTTTGTGTTAAGGTTGAGCATCCTTCCACAGAAACTATTCTAATGAGTCAGAAGCCTGCTGCTATGGACAACTGGTGATTGGCAGCTTCATCATGACAATGTGCCCTCTTATGTGTCATGTCTTGTGCAATTTTTTGGTGAAACATCTAATCATCCAGGTGACTCAGACTCCCTACACCACAGATTTGGTGCTGTGTGACTTCTGGCTTTTCCCAAATCTAAAATTGCCTTTGAAAGGGAAGATATTTCCAATTGTGGATGAGATTCAGGAAAATATGATGGGGCAGCTGATGGTAATCGGGAAAACTGTGTGAGGTTGCAAGGTGCCTACTTTGAAAGGGACTGAGGCATGTTTGTCCTTTGTACAATTTTTCCTGTATCTTGCATCATCTTCAAATAATAATATTTTTCATATTACATGGCTGGGTACCTTCTGGACAGAAAATATATGTATACACACACATATTCTCCCTGAATTTTGACTTTTTATGGTGATATTAAATGATTACCTACATTTATAACTTTTGCACATTACTCTCCCCCAAAATAGTTTGCAAATAGTTTGCAAATAAATTTTTTTGCAAATAGATTTTTTTTTAATCTTAATTTTACTCATGGTCAGAGATTAATATAGTAGTCTCACACAATATAAGAACTACAGAAACTAGTACTCTTTTGATACTTGATGCTGAAGTGATTCACCAACTAGATTGAACATCAGAATCACCTGAATCCTAAAAAATATTGGATTTACACTTTGGCTATTTTGATTCACTGTATATGGAATGAGGCTCTTGAATCTCAGTCTTTATTTTTTTTCTTTAACTCCATAAGGATCCTGATGTAGAAGGGACCCTCCCCAATTTAAGATACTTAAGAATTATCTCTATTATTTGCCTCTACATTAAAATCCTTTTTTCTTGTATAAACTGAGAACACCAATATTTCACAAACTTATGTTTCTGTATTATGCCTTATTGCTTGCCACATTCTTATAAATATACATATATATGTAACACCTCATGTGCATATAGGAAGAACTAATCTACCTAATATTAGCTATGTTAAAATGAGTAAATTTTTTATCTTACAAGGCTCTCAGTTTTATCAGTTTGTAAAGGGGTTTACTGCTAGAAATCTCACAGATTTGTTGTGAATTCTGAGTCAGAAATGTAATCAAAGTGCTTGGGATATAGCTCATGTTGAATAAATATTAATAATAATTTTATCATGCTATATCTATATTTCATCAAAAGTATCATGTTAATACTCAGATACAAAGTGTTAAAATGTCTTTTTAAAAATAACGTATCATAGTCAATAGTTATAATGAACTTACATGGATATATTATTTTTGTCAATCGAAGAAATGGAGATATTTCATTACCTGTAGACTAATTTGCCTTTAAAGTTAAAAGCATGTATAAATCTCTTGAACTATATTTATAGATTAACCAGTGTCTGCAGAATTAAAGGTACAGCTAAGCTTCCATCTTGAGAGAAAACTACCCCCAAGATTGGTTAAGTAGCTATTACTGTTTGCAGTGAGGCAAGTTCATCGCACACCTCCTTGTTCCTACTGGTATTTGTTCATTACTCTGCTTGTCCTTCTTGCTTGTGCTCATTCTAATATGTTCTTTTGTTTTACTGAGGGGTAGAATCCTAGCTAAAGATTAGAGAAAATTTTTAATGAAGCAATTTGAAAACATTTATCTTATGCCTGGAATAATTATATAGAGCTTCTTATAAGATATTCTAGTTTGATATTTAATTCCCTGTTCAAATTTGGATGCAAATGAGTTGAACTGACCTCTTTAGTATACTATTTGTGACCATCACTTTATTAAATGACTTTTAAAAAGTTGGTATTGAAAACTTGGGTCTTTCTCTTGCGTTTAGGAATGACCGATGAAGCGGCCTTTAAGTGCAACATATATTGTAGACTGCAGAGACAGCAACTTGGGTCCTCCATTAGACTGAGCTTTACTACTGAGTTTCCCATAAACAGCATGTTGTGGATAAACTGTGCCTCTCAAGTGCTTCAACCTGATTATAGGCTGCTCTCTAATTGGCCTGCCATAGATGGCTATGACCAAATAACTAAGAATTAGATTATCTCCATTGTTACAAATTTACTCTGAAAATAGCAAGGCGCATGTAACTTTCAACAGGAGGTTACACAAGAAAGGTGAATGACTTGGCAAATATTAAGCCATTTTTTAATTCAAAAGCATGCCTTTTGCTCTCTTGAAATACAGTTCTTAATAGTCACTGTCAGCATGTGGTGTGGCGTGATTTTGTATAGTTACAAGAACTGTACTTTAGGTGTTAACCAGGAGTGAGTAAATACACTTTTGATGAGAAAAGAAAAACTTGAAAGAATTAAGGAAATAATATTTAAATGTTAATATCCCATTTCTTCAGTCTGTGGGTTGGAGAATAGTCCTGGTAAATCTGTAGAAAGAAAGTGTCCTGTAGTCTGCAAAAAGTATTTAACGAATTAACATTGCACATTCCGCCACATCCATTATATTACCTGACATTTCTCATATGTACTGGACCCCCATTCTTTACCTAAATTAAATTAACACAGATACCAAGGAGTGTTTGCAGAAAATAAAGACGATCCCTTCCTTTTCGTTCATGGAATGTATACATCATACATGGAAATAATGCCAAAAAGATAGTCTGATTCTCTCACATTTTTCAACCTGTTTTAGAAGAGCACTACATTGTATTTATTTGATGTCTTCAGGACAAGTTCTTTTAGGAACTGTGTTTTCATAGAACTTGAGAACTCTCAAGGACACTCCTCATTAACACCTAAATTCTTTCTTTTAGGCGAGGCAGAGGCTTTCTTTGCATAACAACGTCTCGGGTATTTGCAAGTCTCAGCTTGCTTCACATTTTTTGGGGGGGTTGCAGTACTCGTGACCAGAAATGCATGTGAAAGCAAATTTATTGCAGTCAGAGAGGAGGAATAGTTAAACTAAAAATGATCTCTGATTGAGAATAGCAACACTAGATGTCTGACATCTGTTTCTCTACTTGTTTTAAAACTCAACATAGGCAAAGCATTTTAAATTATAATGAACAGCATACTCTCAATTCGAGACATATGATTATCAAAAATTCAGTAGCTTCATTTTACAAGTAACTAATTTTTAAATAGACAATCATTAAAAAATACTTGGCAAAAACTGAGCAGTCCATGTATGTTAAGATATGCTTCCAAATGTTTTGAATTCCAGCTGTATCTTTTTCTGTTCTTCATAACAAAAATGAGCCAAAAACTCTGGATACATTCATATAACATTTTTGTAAATTAAAGGAGAACATTTTGGGTATGCTTTCATGAATTTTGAAACAATAACTTCTACATTTGCTGATGCCCTTAGCAAAATAAATTTCTTTTGATAGTGTACTTTTGATTAATTAGAGCTTCATTATGTTTTTATAAATTATTATTAAAATGTTAATAGTGAAGATAGTCATTACTATTTATGATTAGTTAGGGCCCACGTTGCTTGTTATGCCTGACAATAATTTATTACTGCTTTGTTTGTTGGAAGTTATATATAAAATCAGTTATAAATTAAACCTTAATTTCCATTCTAAAGTGAAGTGAAAAAATAATTTGAAAGTGATGAATTTTTGGTGGCTCCAATCACTGTCACACACTCTAGACAAGTGATATTTTTAGAGAGATTTTGAGAAATGTAATAAGAATTATGAAGGAAAATAATTTTCTTCAGAGGAAAAACTTCTGGGTGTAATTAGGAGAAAAGAGAGCTCTCGGCAGAGAGTCTGTTTACATGTCTGATATCTGCCATAGATTTCTCATGAGGTTTTTACTAAATTACTAAACTATGATGTGCCTCCATTTACTCATTTAAAAATAATTTCATAAATTCAGCTTTTCCATTTTACGGAGCTGTCAGCATTAAATGAGATATTTTGTTAGACATTTGAATGTGCTATACCAATTTCTGTGTTTGAGTGGGAGTGAGTGCATGTATGTGCACAGGAGGTTGTATGTTTGCTGGTGATTTATGTTATTTCACTACTTAAGAATGTGATGTGCTTTCTAACTTATTTAAGTAAACTGTTAAACATCGGGTATTGAAATCATAACTGAGAACAATGTTAGTATTTAAAAAATGTGCCAATGTACTTACTAGGTGTGTTATATTCATTACCAATGATAATAGAGGATTAAATTAATTAATGCAAGTAAATTATATATTTCACATTGCTTGACAAAAGCTAAGATTTTTAAAATATTTGCTATTATCATATGATTTAATTATCAAACCAATGCTACAAAAGGCATTGGTAGCAGTAATACTCATTTTCGGCTGCTGCAAGTGAGGCCCGGGCAGGAGGTGTTAAGGAGGTTTTCTGAGATCAAGTTGTGAATATCAGTATAGAAACTGATGGACTATACAGTACTTCCTCTTATGTTATATTTTGCTAACACTCTAATGCATGTATTCACTTTCTCGTTAAAATTTCACACAGTAACATTATCTAAGACTGTATTGGGATTCTAATTTTTACTCAGAATACCTGTATAACAATGTAATATGATTGGATAAATAGAAAGTTAAATAAAAAATTCCTAAAATGAATGACACAACAACATAAAAAGTGTATACTGTGGGATTTTCTTTTGCAATTATTAGGTAACAAATAGGTGATTGGGGTACTGCAAATTTTATTTATTTTTTTGTTTGTTTGTTTTGCTGCAATTTTTTTTGGTGACCTGAAATATATTTTATGCAGAAGGTATTCTTCAGAGGTTCATTCTGGTTTTTAGAATTACTCCTTGGTTCTGAGTGAAATCTAGCTAAAGCTGCAACAGGGCACAGGCACAGTCCAGCTCCAGATTAGATTGATTTGCCCCCTGACATTGGCAGCAGCCTGACAGGAGGACACATCCTCGCTTGGGATACAGCGGGCTGTGTTGTTTATTGCATAAACAGAAGTAACATATGAGACTTCTAGAGCACAAAGGGATGACACAGGATAAGTGGAAGTCTACTGTTGTTCATATGTATTCTAATAATAATTAAAGGTATATTTTGATAAAGATACATACTGTGCTTTTCATAACAGCACATAAAAATCACAAGAGATTATAGTTAAAATGTAGAAACAATGAAAAAAGACTATAAAATATTTGAGTCATCCACAAAGTAACAGGAAAGGAGAAATAGAATAGTAAAGAACATGTGGAATAAATAGAAAAAAATAAATAAATTGGTAGGCCTAAAAATAACCATATCAATAACTACACTAATTGGAAGTAGAATAAATATGCCTATTAAGAGAGAAATGCCAGACTGGGAAAAAATGAAAGCAAGATTTAGCTATGTGCTATGTATAAAGTAATAAAATTTCAATATAAATATATGAGGGGATTTAAAGTAAAGAGTGAAAAACTATATCATACAAAACTGAGTATAATAAAGACATTGTGGCTATATGAATTTCAAATAAGATATACTTCAAACAGAAAACATACTACCAGAGATAAGAGGGACATTTCTTTTTTTTTTTTAATTTTATTTTAATTGTTGTTCTTATACAGTTTTCTGTTTTCTACTCCCATCCTGTCCCTCCGCCCCAGCCCTCCCCTGCTCCCTCCCATTTCCACCCCCCCGCCCAGCTTTTGTCCATATGTCTTTCATACTTGTTGCTCTAATCCCTTCCCCTTTTCCCTGGATATTCCTATCCCTCTCCTCAACCAGAGATAAGAGGGACATTTCTTTTTTAATTGTATTTGTTGCCATTGCCATTTATCTCCTTTATACCCTCTTCCACCTCCAACCCCCAGCCCCTATAATCAACACACTGCTGTCCGTGTCCATGAACCCCTTTTCTTTTTTGCTAGATTCCTCCACCCCCTAACCCCACCCCCCAGAGCTGTCATCCTGCTTTCTACCTATGAGTCTGTCTCTATTTTGCTTGTTAGTTCGGTTTGTTTATTAGATTCCACATAGGAGTGAAATCATAAGGCATGTGTGTTTCTTTGACTGGAGTTTCATAATGATAAAAGGATCAAGTCATCAAGAATTCATACCAAAACAAACGAGCAAGAAAATGTAACCAGAGACATTGAAATTAAGAACAAACCAACAGTAACCAGAGGGGAGCGGGGAGGGAAATAACAGAGAAAGAAGGGAAAGGATGTCATGGAACATATATAAAGGAACCATGGACAAAGCCAAAAGGGGGTAGGATTGAGGGTGGGAGGTGGGGGTAGGTGGGGTGGGGGAAAGTGGGGGGGGGAATGGAGACAACTGTATTGAACATTAATAAAAAATTTATAACAATTCTAAGTATATTTTTACACAATAGGATTTCAGATAAGTGAAGCAAAAGTTGACAGAAATAAAGGACTGAATAGACACAACCATAACAATAGTTGGAGATTTTAACACACCTCTCTTGTAATGGATAGAACAAGTAGACCTCCTCCCCCTAAAAAATCAGTTTGACTTTTTTGGCATTTACATATCACCCCATTGTACATCTGCAGAATGTACATTTTTTAACATCATAGAAAATGTTTACCCAGATAGATCATATTCTTATCTATAAGATTATTATGTTAGAAATCACATGACTTCAGTGTTATATTCTATATTTAATTTACAATAATTTTGAAACCAAAATCCTTAAGAATAAATTTAACAAGAATGATGGAAAAATTAAATAAAATGGAAATAAATGGAGATTTAAATAGACATGGATTGGAATAGTCGATAGCATTAATGTACTTTCTCCATAAATTCATATATGAATTCAACAGTATACTGACCAAAACCCCAGTTGTAATTTTTAAAGAAACTGATAACCTAATTCTAAAATTTATGTGGAAAACCAATTTAGAAAATAAAGAAACTTTTGGAAGACTTGTACTACCTGCTGTCAAGAATTCTAATAAAGCTACAGCAGTAAGAACAAGAAAAAGATCAATGTAACAGATGAAGAGTTCAGAAATAGACCTATTTATACCTGTTCAGTTAATTTTGACTAAGGTACCAAATTAATTCAATGAGGGAAAGGGAAGTCTCTCTAACAGATGGCACTGGATAAAGTAAGTACCCATATAGAAGTATGAAGTTTTTTTTTAAAGATTTTATTTATTTATCTTTAGAGCAGAAGGGAAGGAGGGAGGGAGAAAGGGAGAGGGAGAGAAATATCAATGTGTGGTTGCCTCTCAGGCATCCCCTGCTAGGAACTGGCCTGCAACCCAGGCATGTTCCCTGACTGGGAATCGAACCGCGATCCTTTGGTTCGCAGCCCGGCGCTCAATCCACTGAGCTACACCAGCCAGGGCTAGAAATATGAAGTTTGATCATACCTCACCCTTTGCACAAAAAATATCTTTCAATTGACTATGGATATAATGAAAAGGCTTCTAGAAGAATGCCGTAAAGCTTCTAGAAGAAACGGTAAAAATATATACGTATCACCTTGTAATAGACAAAGATTTCTTGGTAGGATTCAAAGGTCCCTAACCAAAACAATAATAAAAATTTATTGAAAAGTTTAAACATTTGCTCATCTAAACAACATTAAAATATGTTAGTCACATATTAGGGGGAAATATTAGCAATAGGTATATCTGAAAAAGCACTCTATCAAAAAATATAAAACCCCTTTAAGTTAGTTAAAAAGAGATGAACAGCCCAACAAAAGAATGCAAAACTGCTCAGTATTATTAATCATGAGGACAAGGAAAATTAAAGCCACAATGACCTACCATGTTTTTTATTCACTGACAGTGAAGTAGTTAAGGTGTAGAGCAACTGGAATGCTGACACATTACCAACGGGAAATATAAAATGTGTAACTGGTTTGGATGACAATCTGCATTCCTTCATAGATAAAATATATATTAACCTTAGCACCACACAATTCTATCCCTAGTTATTTACTAAGGAGAATTAAAAATACTTTTATGTCCTCAGTAAGATTCATAAGCAGTGTTTGTAGTAACTTTATTGATGACAGCCCTTGCCAGGAAACCACTCAAACCTCCATGAGTAGGAGAATGGATGAACAAATTGTGGTAGAATACTCTTAGCAATACAAAAGAAATTAATTTCTGAAATATGCAACAACACATATGAATCCCAAAGACATAAAGTTAAGCAAAAGACAACAGAATCAAAAGATGACATGCTGTATGATTTATGTGAATTCAGAAAACAGACCAAACAAATGATGTGGTAATACAAATTTGAACAATTAGTGCCTCAGGGGAGTTGGAAGGTTGCAAAATGGAAAACTCTGGAATGATGAAAATTTTCTTCATTTTACTTTGCACAATGACTATTTGTATATAATTGGTAAAACATATTGAACTAAAGTAAACCATTTATTCATAGATGACATATCTGTGAATAAAGAAATCTCAGTGGGATCTACCCAAAAATTCATCTGGAATTAATAAGTGAATCTACCAAAGTTTCAGGATGTAAAAATCAGTAAGCAAATGTAATTTTCTTTATATAATCTAATAATATATAATTAGAAAATAGAATTATTACAAATGCAATTTGAATAGATTAAAAACATCCAATAAGAACAAATTATATATAAATTATATCCAAATATTAGAAAATACATAGAGGTTAAAAATATATTTACACACAAAGGAAACAATCATGTCACTCTATATATTTTAGGTGATTAGTTTATGAAATAAGCCTTTGTAGTTTATTTTCTTAATGTTCTGAACAAACAATGTTACTGTCCGGGATTAAAAGTGTTTCTTGTCTGTAGCTACAAAATTTTCTGAGGCTTATGTCAAAGCCCTGTGAATATATAGTTCAGTAGCCCACCTCCCTGAAAGGCTAGGTATACATCACCACGCTCCTTCCTCTATCACAGGCATCTACTTCGTCTACCTAAGAGTCTCCTCCACGCTTGGGGTCTTGCAAGGCCGTAACTCTGGAGATTTCCTTCCATCTTCCCCACTCAAAAAAGACACCAACTGTCTCTAATTTCCTTCTTACCTGTTCTTCTATTCTTTCAGGTAATAAACTATGCAGTAATCTGAAAATTTCCAACCTGTTTTACCTGTCTAATCCTGTGACTAGCTAAGGAATTTGTTCTCTCCTCCATTCTAGTACCGAATGTTTTACCCCTTCATCGTAGTACTGATGTCAATACTAACATAATATTCAAGCTTACGCACTCACTAGAGCATAAGCTTCTAGATGTCAGAGACAAGTTTTTATTCCTCTTTGCCATAGAAGGTACAATAAATACATATTCACATACCTATTTATAGTAGAAATAGAGCATGTTATGATAATCATTCATTTCAACTTAAAGACTAAGTTACTTAGCTTTTCTTTACTTTTAAATTATGGTTATCTGGAAAGAGACAACAGAAGAATCTATAATGATTACTTACATTTTCCCAATATATATTCCTCAAAATTATGAAACCATTAGGTTCAGAAAATATGCTTCGGCATTTGCAGTTTGAGATGAAAGTCGATGCTGTTTAAATATTGAATGAACCCTTTTAGCTAGAAATAATGCTTTAAAATTGAAAGAGATTTTCATCCGAGATGTAATAAGGAATGAGTTTCATTTCAAGTATGTTTCTTGCTATGAATTACCAGCACCTATTATGTGGTCTTGTGTTAGGTATTTCATATTATTCTAGTCCTATAATAGCAAATACAAGTGAATGGCTGAAAGCATATTATGGTTGTTTGGTTTATAGCATAAAATGCTGTGCTGAAGTTTCTCCCTGTTTACACACATGACCCTCTTCTTGATATGCACAATGGTAAGACATCCAAACATGCTTTACCCATAGATTTCTCAGGCTCATGTTGCTTTGTCCTAAACATAATTTCTATCACAAGAAAGATATTTTCTGCATTATTTGCTGCTCTTTGGTGTTTATGTGCTTCCTTTGATAACACTTCTTGGTAAACATCTTTTTCTTTTATTTCCCAACTACCTTTTGTTTTCTCTGGCCTACTTGTTTCCTTTAAAGTGATTAGTATTGCTTTCATAAAAGGATCTACTGATAATAAATGCTTTTCAATCACTCATTTGATTTTATTCATAATACTTAAAAAAGCATTAAAATATATTTTAAGAGAATAATGTGGAATATAATACTTAATATCATTTTCAAAACTCTAGTTTGTACTAAATATAGATAAATCCTAGAAGAAAGTGATTTTTTATTCCCTTGCAGTTTAGTTTTTTAATACTTGTAAATGTTTATTTATTTATTTATTTATTTATTTATTTCAATGTAAAGTTTTTATTTATTCTCTTCTGGCCAAGATGGAAGCATAGATAGAGATACAGTTTGCCTCCTTGCACAACCAAAAGAAGGAAAACAACACATTTGAAAACAAAAAAACAGCCCAAAGTGCCAGAAAATTGAACTGTATGGAAGTCCAACAACCAAGGAGTAGAGAAGAAAAATTCATCCAAGCTGGTAAGAGGGGCAGAGATGTGCAGCCAGTGCAGAGAGGATGCACAGCAAGGCAGTTGCTGGAGGGCTGGGCAGGCAACATGGTAGCTGGTGGTCCCACATTTGCCTGTGGTTAAACCAGGAGGAACAACCGGAGAGTAAGAAAGACCATGCAACTCAGGGTTCCAATGCAGGGAAATAAAGCTTCAAAACCTCTGGCTGTAAAAACCTGTGGGGGTTGCATAGGTGGGAAAAACTCCCAACCTCACAGAACAGTTCACTGGAGAGACTCATAAGGTTCTAGAAAGTATACTCACCCACCCACCCACCTAGGAATCAGCACCAGAAGGGCCCAATTTGCTTGTGGGTAGAGGGGAAAGTGACTGAAAGCTGGCCAAGAACTGAGCAAGCAGCTTTGTTCCCTCTCTGACCCCTCCCTCACATACAGGGTCACAACACAGCAACATGGGTTGCCCTGCCCTGATGAACACCTAAGCCTCTGGCCATTACTACATAACATGCTTGCTGAGACAAAAAATATATGACCCAAATGAAAGAACAGATCCAAACTCCAGAAAAAGAACTAAGCAATGAGGAGATAGCCAACCTATCAGATGCAGAGTTCAAAACACTGGGAATCAGGATGCTCACAGAAATGGTTGACTATGGTTGCAAAATAGAGGGAGAAGTTAAGGCTGTGAAAAGTAAAATAAAGAACAATATACAGGGAACCTACAGTGAAGAGAAGGAAACTGGGACTCAAATCAAAGATTTGGAACAGACAGAAAAACTAAACACCCAACTGGAGGAGAATAAAGAAACAAGAATTCAAAAAAAAGTGAGGAGAGGCTTAGGAAGTTCCAGGACAACTTTAAACATTCCAACATCCAAATCATATGGGTATCAGAAGGAGATGAGAAAGAGCAAGGAATTGAAAACTTATTTGAAAAAAAACAATGAGAACTTTCCCAATTTGGCAAGGGAAAGAGACTACCAGGAAGTCCAGGAAGCTCAGAGAGTCCCAAACAAGTTAGACCTAAAGAGGAACACACCAAAGCACATCATAATTACATTAGCCAAAATTAAAGATGAGAGAATCTTAAAAGAAGAAAGAGAAAAGGTGACAGTTAACTCCAAAGAGTTCCCTTAAGACTATCAACTGGTTTCTCAAAAGAAACCTTACAGGTTATAAGGGGCTAGAAAGAAGTATTCCAAGTCATGAAAGGCAAGGATCTACATCCAAGATTACTCTGTCCAGCAAAGCTTTCATTTAGAATGGAAGGGCTGATAAGTGCTTCCTGGATAAGGTTAACGGACTTCATTATCACCAAGCCCTTATATTAAATGTTAAAGGGACTCATCTAAGAAAAAGAAGATCAAAACTATGAATAGTAAAATCACAACAAACTCACAACTATCAACAACTGAACCTTAAAAAAAAACAAAAAACAAACTAAGCAAACATCTAGAACAGGAACAGAATCACAAAAGTGGAGATCACATGGAGGGTTATCCTCCAACAGAAGTACAGAGGAGGGGGGAAATGGGGGAAACGGTACAGGGAATGAGAAGCATAATTTGTATGAACAAAATAGAGAGGGGGAGGTTAAGAATATTATAAGAAATGGAGAAGACAAAGAACTTATATGGATGACCCATGACATGAACTAAGGGGGGAATGCTGGTAGGAAGAGGGTAGCAGAGCAAAGGTGAAATAGGGAAGAAAAATTGGACAACTGTAATAACATAATCAATAAAATATACTTTAAAAATAAAGATTTTAATTATTTTTAGAGAGAGGGGAATGGAGGCAGAAAGAGAGGAAGAGAGAGGGATAGAAATATCAGTTGGTTGTCTCTGGCATGCACCCAACTGGGGACCTGGCCCACAACCCAAGTATGTTCCCTGATAGGGAATGGAACTGGCAACTTTTCCATTTGCAGGCTAGCACTCAATCCACTGAACCACACCAGCCAGGGCAGGTAATCACTTATTGAACCTGTAATCAACCCCATGTTTCAAGCCTTTACGTTTATTATTTTATTCAAGTTTTGAAACTATCCTATGAGGCAAGTGACTTTAGGTCACTCTAAAAATGAGAAAACTGTGGTATCAAAGTCTGCACTGACTGAAGTAGCTAAGTCTAAAAGTGAACTACATTCTCAGTGATTTCAATGACTCTCCTCAACCATTTTCCTTAATATATTATATGTGAGACTTTTCTATAAAATATCTTATACAATGATTAGGATACATTAACATGTAAATGTCAGTCCGAACAATCTCCACATTTCACAAAAATATATTAATAAGTCAATGTATTATAGAGAGAACAATATCTATCTAAAGTTGTGATTTTATATTCAGTCTAAATGTAGCTGAGAAACATATTATATATAGTAAGCCTGACTTTCAATTTCAAGCAAGTGCAAATCATACTGCTCATAATATATGGCTATTCATGTTTGACTCTGAATTGGTTGAGAACTTTGCTATGGTTCATCTCCACCTATAACCAGCTTAATTCTGTATGAAGTTGCATCTGTGTAATTGGGATGGGAACTTGAACATTCAGTCACTCACAGAGGAACTACTTAGCTTCCTGATGAGAAGCTGATCAATAATAAGTTGGCCCAACCTTGTGATAGGCCATGGTTTGCATCCTTCTCTCTTTTTTCTGGCTTAACATATAGTTGTGAGTAAGTAAAACATGGTTTGTTCCTTTATTATTATTTATTAGTTAATTATTGCATTTTTCTTAGCAGCAACTATAAACCTACTTTTGCCCACCCCTGTATTGACCCAAATAGAGAAAACATAATAGTTCCCTTTCTTCATTTCACCTAGGTAGATGTATTCCTGTACCCCATCTTGAAATTGAGATTATTGTTGAGTGGTTTTATTTTAGAAGTGTGGGTTTCCTTGCCTGCAGACATAGAGAAATGGAGAAAGGAACATATTAGGGAGTCCTGGGTGAAATATTTGACTTCGGATCTGAAAAAGTCTACTAAGCACTATAGGTATAGGAGTATTAAAAACTTCTGTTACAAAGGATAAGTTAACAAACTTTTAAACAAAATAAACATTTCCTTAGGGAGGAAGGGAAGGTAAAGTCTAATGGTATGTCAATATCATTGGCCCCATTTCCCTTTGCTAAGATTTTTTTTTTTTTCAGATTGACATTGCACTCAGCTTAAATGTTAACCTTCTTAAACATTTTTGAAACTAGGCATAGTCATATGATCCAGTTCTGGTCAACAATGTATAGGTAGATGTCATTTGTTGGGCCTTTATGGAAAGCTTTTGAAAGGAGAAAGAATTGGCTGGAGTCTTCTTTTTGCCTTTTGCCCTTGTTTTTTTCCCTTTCTTCCATAATGCTTGGAGACAGAGCAATCAACTTGTGAGCATAAGCTCCTATATCATCAGGACTAAATTTCTTCTTCTAAGACTATCTTGGGTAAAAAAAAAAATTCCTCTTTGGTCAATATACAGCTGACACATCTCAACGGAAACAAGGAAGCGATAACATTTTCTTTCATATACTGTACTGACATGTTGAAAACATTGTTATTGTTTTCATAAATCCTGGGGCTAGTATTAATCTTGATAAGGGAACCTCAAAGATGCTAAGAAGTGAACCCTGACATTGCATGTGAGTGTTTTGCACTACTATCCAGCAAATGCAGCATTATTCGCTTACATGGGTCTAGTCCTTGAGCAGCACTTCTTGTGGAAGATTTCTGAAGGACTCTTGGTTGCCACATGTGCTTTTCCAGCTTTAACGATTTCACAATGTTGAACACAGTTTCAGTGGGACATTGCTGAGGAAATAACAGAAATTACTATTTATCCCATAACAACTGCTGCTGTACCTTAGTATTCTCTATTCATGGAGATTTCAACTGTCCTATAGGTGATGAAATTGTCATTGTATTTGTACAATGCAAGTGGAAATAAAATACCAGTGGAAATCAAAGCTGGAAATAAAGTGTAAAAAAAGTATTTTCTTTAGAAAGTAAACATTTTGCCTATGACCATAATTTTGGAGCAATATATTAAAATTAATAATTATTCAAGACCACTTAATTAAACATTCTAGTTCAACTTCTGATCTCATACCAAAAATATGGTAAGAGAAATCCTTAACCTTTATGTAGCTAACATATTAAGAGCCTGACTCCTAAATTAATATCTCCATAAGAAATTCACCATTCTATCTTGAAATTCAAAACAAATACAAAGAAAATATATTTGCTAATAAGTTGCCTTTAAATTAAAAGGTTGCTAATTCATACCATTTAAGTATGAGTAGAATGAGACAATGAAAAGCCTACTACTTTTGAAAACTAAGGGTTAGAATTATTACTGTTTATGTGTAGATATTCAAACATTGTATAACACTCTTTGCTATTTGCTGGAAATCAAAGATATGTATTCTCTTTTAATGTATTAGTGTATTTCATTTATGTAAATGTGCAAAATAAATGAAATGCCACAATAAACACACTATACATAAGCTTAAGATAGTAAATATTTTAGATAGTTTATGTTATTAATTATAAGGTTGTTTAGGGAATGGAAGCAGTATTTTATTAACTTGAAGTCAAGAGGTCCAGTTGTCACTAACCAGCTGTGTTAGTTTACATAAGGTGAATAACCTTTCTAGCCTTCAGTTGTCTAATTTGTGAAGGAAAAGATAAAGCTGAAGTACACATCAATTTCTATTAATTGATGGTATGTGTGTTAAATGTATTGCTTTGAGCATATTCCAGATCTAATACTTTGCTGATGTTACCCAAAAATCACAGGTTGAAGAAAAGATGGACATCGGTTTTAGAATCCGATCCATAGTCCTTCAAACAGCATAATCCAGGGATTACGATTTTTTTCTTTCATTTCAGTTGCTGCTAGGGAGAGATTTTAGTATGCAGCCAGGCTAGGGTAGCCCCCTTTCAGCCACCCAGACTTCCTTCTCCTTTGTCAGAGGGCTGCCTGTTAGCTCCTTCAACAGACATTTATTGTGCCAGTCACTCTTTTGTATGCTGATGCTTTCTTGCCCTTCTTCCGATGACAGTATAGGGCAGATCAGAAAATGACACACTAGCTACCTTTATTTGGCTGTCTCTTCATTTAAAAATATGAAATTTGAATAGAAATTACACTAAGTGATGTCTTCGACCTTGGGCTGGTAGATATGTTTGTAGTCTGTAATTGTCTCATTTTGATTGAACGATATAAGTAGGTGAAGAAATAGTACAATGGGGTATCACTTGGTAAAATCTCTAATAGCCTCTTTCATTTTGTCTCACCTGCCAGCTCACGTGTGTGTATGAACACACACACAGAGAATTAGGATCATGGTCTCCTTTAAATTTATGGTTCTACTCCTTGGCCTCGTCTTGAACTCCTAACACAGTGACTCCTTGCCATTTATCACAAGTAAGACTATTAGAAAATGATGGATGAATTGGCCTAAATCTATCACTACTAATAGACAACAATTCAAAAATTAAGATGCTTAACACCTTAAAACAACACTTTTAGACTTCCATCTAAAAGTTACTATAAGAGCACTTCATTAATCATCAATCATCATCATCATCATCATCATCATCATCATCATCATAAGTTTCTTAAGTATTACTGAAGATAAAGTCAAGGCCAGGTAACCGTAATTTCACATCATGCTGTGAATATGTTTGGCTCCTAGTTTCTAGGGCTCTGTCTAAGTAACTGTAACAGATAATGTGTATTACACGACCATTCTCTTATGTTTGATATATTTGCTTGTAAAAAGCACTAACCAGTGTGTCTAACAGAAAACCAATTCATTTTAATAATACAAATATTTGCTTAATAAGATTCCTTAGGAAGCCAATATTAATCAAAAGCTCAGAATAATCTCTAATTAGCACATCAACTGTATGTATGTTAGGGATGATTCTAAAGTGCCTAAGGATTCTTCAAATACTTTATCCTTTATTATGGTAAAAATGTTTTCTCCTGGCACTTCATTTACATTTCTTAGCCCAAGACTTCATAGTCCTTTTTTCTGGACTGCACCCCTAATCTTCTAACTTCTATTTCAACCTTGTCACATAGAGCTGAAACAGAGTAAATTTTTAATAATACATTTCAAATCAAATCTCACCTCATATTAAATCCCCCCAGCAGCTTCACGTCACAGTAAAATAAAATTCAAATTTTGATCTCTGCATACATTTTCTGATTCAATTCCTACCATTGTGTCCATAATATTCTGTGTTCCAGCTACATCTGCCTTCTTTAGGCTTCAAGCTTTACCTCTCCTTAGATCTTTGCATTTGCCATGTCCCCTGTCTAAAATATTGCCTGGGGTCCTCTTACAGTTTCAACTGAATTAAAATCTCACACACACATATCTGAATCCTGAATATATAGTGTAGCCTAATTGAACCAATAACCCTCAACCACATTTCCCTATTATTACTTTATTTATAGCATTCATTGCTTCTGAAATCTTTACCAATTTTCCTAATTGTTTATAATCTGTCTCTCTATATTAGATGTATATATAAGCTTGATCAAAGCAAGAGCTTCTTGTTCAAAGCTATATTCCTAAAATAGAAAAATTTCTTTCAAATAATAGACGTCAGAATATACATATGTATTTTTATGTTAGCTAAATTGAAAAGTAGGTCTTCAGAGATTCTTTCCTCAACTCACATTCTCTAGCTCATAAGGCTGGTATAATATGTTTTTTAAAAATTTCTGCCTGATTTTGGAGCAAAAAACTTCTACCTGGTCTTTTATTATTTGTTTCATTATTTTGTAATAGTGAATAATTTTTATTAATGGGAAATACCTGACTGTTCATATACAAGGTAGAATTTTGCATTCACTTCACCAAAAACATTGGGAAAAATGAATGAATATTTTGAGGACTGCACAATACCTTTTTTCTTTAAGAATTTTTAAACTTCTGCAGATAGTTGGGCTTAATAATACTTTCCCCTTTTAGAGTAGCTTTTTAAAGAACTATCAGATTTGAAATTCTAATAGGGAGTACAACCTACTGTGTAAATTGCATTTAGTTTGCATTTCATCTGATTCTAAAGCATCTCTATCTTTTTATTATAGATTTGCTTGGCTTTATTTTTGCTCCCAACTTATTTGCTGTTCCATTGTCAGCCTGGATGCCACTCTTGTTTTCTTTGTGAACCAACTCTAAGAGAGATTAAAGTAAGCCAGCTGAGAGATTTTCCAATAAGAAACCATAATTCATTCTAATTATTTTGGAACTGAAGCATATCACAGTGTCACAAATGAGTAAAGAAGAGAGCCTGTGGTTTGGCTCTTTGTGTATACCACCTGAACCTGTACTCTGAGATAAGTGTATCTTGTGCTCTATGGTGTTCTCTGACAGCTCACAAAAGAGAGCACCTTATGCTGTTTTCTATTTATAAGTTTCTTTTACATTTTTATGTGATGAAAACTCCAGCAGTACAGAAAGAAAAATATTTGTCCTCCTTCCTCTGAACCTTTAATATGGTAACAATCATGTTTTGAAATTCTGTAAGAGATATGATGTAAGCTAATTGACATTCAATTAGTACATCACATGCTTTTTGCTATGCAGATGCTAACTGGGGATCTATTAGAAATTACTCATAGCTGGATGAGAGGTAGATGAATAGTAATTTAGACCTTGAAAGACATGCTAGACTATAAATGGAAGTAAAAGTGAGGCTAATGGAAGATCACCCAAGAACTTTTCAAGATTCCCTAATGAGAAATTCCAATTTTTATATTTGACATCAGGGCTTATGATAATGATGAAACCTCAAGATTGAGAACAATTAGATCCATGAATTGCATTGCAAATATCTTGAAAACTACCTATTAAATTGAACCTTTGAGACAAATTTGTCTTACTCTCTTATAATGATTCACAACATGAGCAATTCTGGATTTATTTTTCTTTGTTACTTACAATCAATATAATTTCATATTATCTATCTAATTATATGTATAACAGCCAAAGTGATCTCTTCAAAACCAAAGACAAAATGTCACTCCTCTGCTCACAATATGAGATGGCTTCCCATCTTCCTGAGAATTAATTCCAGTCTTTACCATGGCCTTCTATGTACAATAGAATCTTCACCCACCCCACCCCTACTCTTCATCTTTGCCAGGTGTTCATATCTCCCTTTGCCTGGTTCTACCTTTATGTTTCATGACCACGACATATGGCCTCCCCACTTATCAGGTGCTTTGCATACTCTGTTCTCCTAGTAGGGAATACCTTTAGTATAGAAATCCACATGATACTCTCTTTTCTCATTCTGCTCTGCAGGTGGAGCAACTTTTCAGAGTGATCGCCTCTGATGAAACTACCTAAAATAGGACTCATCAACTCTGTATCCCTTCTCTTGCTCTCTTATTCTCAGTACTTGCAATCTGACACACAATAATTTGTTTATTATATTATGTATTTTTTCATTTAGAGTGTGAGTTTCCCAAGGGCAAGCACTTTGGAGTTTTTGTTTGTGACTACATCTCTGCTACATGTTAGCATTCTGTAAATATCTGACCACTGAGTGATCTATTATCCTTTATCTTTGTGATTTTTCCAAATCAGTTAATTGTGCATTTACTATGAAAGAGAGCATAGTAGAAATTTTTATGTGAATTTTAGAGATTAGCCCACATTCTATAGAAGTGCTATTGTCAAAATTAGTTTATAATATAAAATTTTAATGAACTATTCTCATGTCATATAAGCCCTTGATATTCAATATTTATTTTAATATACAAATGAGTGTTATGGAAATATATATCTTGTTTCCCAGAAATTTTTAGCTAATAATGTATTGACATTATTCTATATCTGATCCTTTACATAAAAATTTGCTTAAAATTGTATTTCACATTAATTAGCTTTACCCCTGTACAAGCTTGCTTTATATAGCATTACTTTTTAAGCATTTTTCAAATTGTAGTCCAAGCCATGAAAATTACAATCAAAGCATATTTTATTTTAAACTGTAATAAATGAAATGATGACATCACATATTATTGTTGGCAAAGTTAGTATACATCCAATATAGAAGTTAAGCAGAATTATATGCCATAAGCAATTTTAC
Organism: Anoura caudifer; assembly: GCA_004027475.1. NCBI lineage: Eukaryota > Metazoa > Chordata > Mammalia > Chiroptera > Phyllostomidae > Anoura > Anoura caudifer. The sequence goes on along the minus strand of PVKU01002808.1, from coordinate 162,275 downwards.
ATAATCTCCTTTCTTTGAACATTTAATTCCTGAAAGTAGTTCTTTTTTTTTTTTTTATTGTTGTCCTATTACAGTTGTCTGAATTTTCCCCTGTTGCTTTCCCAGGTCCCACCTGCCCCCTACACCCCCACTCCCATAGTCAATCCCCACTCTGCTGTCCACATCCATGGGTCCTTTATACCTGTTCCTTGAGTAGACCTTTCCCCTTCTTTCCCCCATTATCCCCCTCCCACCTCCACTCCAGTCACTGTCAGTCTGTTCCTTGTTTCCATGCCGCTGGTTCTATTTTGCTCGTTTGTTTGTTTTGTTCATTAGGTTCTTCCTATAGGTGAGATCATATGGTATGTCTTTCACTTTCAAAATAACTATCTTTGATCTTAGAAAATAGTTGCATAGATGTTATTTATTTTATAATATTTATATCTCATATAAAATAATTAACCTTTCACTGGTTAAAATTTCTAATTTCATAGTTCATATAACATAGCTCATATAACGGTTATGGAAAGGGATTATTCCACCTATTTATCTACCTACCTATCTACCTATCTGTTAGGAGATATTAATAAAACACTTACCTGCACTTAATATACCCAGATATTCCATCGTGAATGGTTGTAGGGAAGTGGGAACAATTTGAAGATTTTATATACATATCTTTTATATATATTTTATATAAAATATTTTATATACATCTCTTTTATATATATTTTATATAAAATATTTTATATAAAAATTTATATATATATGTTTTTGCTGCTTTCCTTAAAAGAATTTATGTCTGCAGCACTAGGAGTTCAAACATATTGTAAGACATGAGAGATAACACTAACTAAAGGGGAATATTCCATGCACTGCATCACTACTTCCTGTGGTTTGTGCCTGAATTCACCACAGTGAAAATGCTCACACTCAACATTATTTAAGTCATAAAACAATTGCTTATTATAGGCTGTAGAAAACCATGCAAAATGAAAGAAAATGGACCCTATGGAGCTTTTAATATAATTTACATTGTTCAAGTGGTTTCAATTTCCATCAGGAAAAAATGTATCTAAATGACCTACCTTGAATATCAAAGATCTTACCTAGGTTTTTTTTTTTTTTAATTGAGCATTGTGTAAAAAGTATTATTTGGAAACTGTAATAAGGTTTTGCTATGATTTTGTGCAACATTGGATTATCAGTCTTTTTCTATCAGTCTACTTGGAGTACACATTATCAACAATGGATAATATTTACCCATGCCCAGTGATCCGTAGTCATTATTCTTTATTAAGGAGCATTACCTAAAAGGGTAGAAAATGGCTTTTAAAAATAACATTAATGTTGTAATCATGATTGTTTTTTCTTTTGGTGTCATATCTAAATATAGTAAAGGTTAGCTTTTGAAACTTTTTCTAATATCATTATGCATCATTATCCAATGAGACAAAATCAAATCTTGAAAGTTTCTGTTGTGTTTTTCCTCAAGTGTCAAATAAAAAAGGAAGTTAAGATGGACACTTTGCCAGAAAAGATTTGAGAGGTGAATGGGACATGTAGCTGTTTACATGTTTTTAAAATAAAATTAGTTAATTCTAATCCCTTGTGAAAGTGTGAAATAAAAAAATTTTAAAAATAGCATTTCAGGTACTTACTGCTACATAATAAATTACTCCAAAAATTAGCCACTTAAAACAAGAACAAGTATATTTCATGATGCTGTGGATCAGGATTCAACTAGGTGATTGTACTCCGTGTGTTAATTACTAAGGTAAGCATAGTGGTTACTCATCAGCCTGGGGAGCTGATAAGAAATTCGAAGCAGTTTTAGTCATGTGTCTGATACTTTGACTGCAATGTCTGCCAGGTAGGGCTCAGCTAGATCAGTTGTCCACAGTGGCGACACTTGCCAACTCCAGCTATGATCATATTAAGGTGGTTGAACTTCAAACTTGGCAACAAAGAAGCTTCTCAATAGACTATGCCAAGAGACAGGAAGTAGAAGCTTCCTGTTTCTTAAGACCTAGATTAATAAACTAGTATGGTTTCTCTTTTACTATACTGGATTGGTTAAAGAATTCCCAGAGTTCATTCAGGTTAAAAGGAGAACAACATAGGCCATACCCTTTGATGGAAAAATATCAAAGGACTTATGTCCATCTTTAATTTGTCATGCTTATGACAAATTAATTTCATAATGTATCTAAACATAAGTCAGAAATTCAATTAATACTAAATTCTCTTGAAGGATTCATAAGATGTAAAGGAAATATATTCTGTTATGTAAAAATAACTCTCAATCATTCTTATTCCCTTTCCCAATTTATTGTTGAAATTTAGTCTACCATTAACAGTAATGAAAACAATAAAAACTGTCAAAAATATCAGAACTCTCCCTTCATTTTGTATTACTCTACTATGTCTAGTTTTTTTCCCCTTTATCTGCAAACTTACAAGAGTGCTGTGCAGTGATTTTATGCCCGACTCGCTACTGACAGCAATGTGGCTTCTTTGTCATGTTTTACAGAAATGTCTCCCACTCTCTTCATCAATAACCTTTTAATTCCAAATACAATGAACAGTCATTGTTCAAGTTGATGGACATGCTGCCTTTAACACTGTTGATCAATTCTTACACTTGAAAATTATTCAATGGTCTTCTGGTCATCACAAGCTCTGTTTCTCCAAGTTCCATACTGTCTTCTCTTAAGACTCCTCATTTTGTCTTCTCTGTAGATGTTAGTTCTCTCCTGGTTCTGCCACTGGTTTCTGTTCTTTTCATTCCACCATCTCTGTCTAGGTGATTTCATCTTTGTTCATTCTCGGAAATATTCACTATGTAGTGATGACTTACATAGTTATATCTCTTTTTCAAACCTCTTATAAGAACTTCAGTGCTAACATCTAAAAGCCATCTAGACCTCTCTAAATAGATGTCCTAGAGCTACTTCAAATTCAACATGTCTAACCTTGATTATCTTCTAATATTTACTGTACCTTTTAGGCAATAGCAGCATTTATTAGGTCAATCTTATCATAAAACTGGGCTTTATTGCTGTTTTCTTCTGCCTTCCTACACTTCCCAACCCTCCAACTTCTCACAGTCCTTAAATTGAAAGTCCTGTTGATTCAAATTTCTAAATATTTTCTCTTTTATTGTTTTAATTTCTACTAACATTGCCCTAATTTGGTTAACATTGTTTTTGATAGGAGCAATGCCACTGCCTCCTATTTGTTTCTCAGTCTTGTCTTATGTCCACTCAGATACTAGTGGACATAACACTTTTAATATTTCTACAAGTCTATCACTTTTAATATCTCTACATTATTATGAAAACATTTTATTTCTTTTTCAATTGAAGTTATTGGGGTGACTTCAGTTAATATAATTATGTAGGTTTCAGGGGTATAATACCATGACACATCATCTGTATATTGTATTGTGTGTTCCCCACCACAAGCCAAGCCTCCTTCCATCACCATTTATCCCCACTTTACCCTCTCTGACCTCTCCATATTCCACTTTCCTTTTTGTAATCACCATACTGTTGTCTATGAGATTTTTTTAATCCCTCCACCTTTTTCACTGAGCCTTCCAGCCTCCTCTGCTTTGACAGCTGTATATGTGAGTCTGTTTTCATGTTCTTAGTTTATTTTGTTCATTAGATTTCACATATAAGTGAAATCATATGGTGTTTGCCTTTCTCTGATTGGCTTATTTCACTTAGCATAATACTCTCCAGGTCAGCCATGATGTCACAAAAGGTAAGATTTTCTTCTTTCTTCTTTCTTTCTTTCTTTTCTTTTGTAACAATGTTTTTTTTTTTTCTGATATGTCTCCTTGGGAAAATGAAACAAAGGAAAAAAATAAACAAATGGGACTACTTCAAACTAAAGAGTTTTCATACAGAAAAGGAAAGCATCAACAAAATTAAAATACAACTAACCCACTGAATGAGAGAACATGTTTGCCAATGATATATCTGAAAAGGAGTTAATATCCAAAACTTATTTTAAAAACTTACAAAATTCTACATTTAAAAACAACAATTCAATTAAAAATAGGCAAAGGTCCTGAATAAATACTTTTTCAAGTAGGTTATATACATGGCTAATACATATATGAAAGGATGCTCAAAATAGTAATCAGAGAGATGCAAATTAAAACCACAATGAGATATCACCTCACACTTGTCAGAATGGCCATCATCAATAAATCAGCAAATAACATATGATGGCGAGGATGTGGGAAAAAGAGAACTCTCGTGTACTGTTGGTAGTAATGCATATTTGTTTAGCCACTGTGGAAAGCAGAACTACCTCACAAAATTAAAAATTGAACTACCTTATTACCCAGAAATTCCACTTCTGGGAATATATCCAAAGAAACACAAAACACTAATTTGAAAGAATGTATGTATCGCTATGTTATTTACAATAGCCAAGATTTGGAAGCAGCCCAAGTGTCTATCATTAGATGAGTGCATAAAAAACCTGTGGCACATTTACACAATAGAATGCTACTCAGCTGTAAAAAGAAAAAAAAAAAAAACACGGAAAGAACAATATTTTTTAAACTACAGATAGTTACCCCTTAATGAATTATATAAAATTAGTTTAGTATTCCATAATGAATATTTCTATTAAAATATATATTATATAAAATTTACAGAGCTTTACACTTAGTAAGAATGAGTATATAGGTATAGTACTTGATTGTGTCAGGGTGTGTGTGTGTGTGTGTGTGTGTGTGTACTGGGCAGCCATGAACGGGTTCTTATTTTAGAATAGTAGAATATTGCTATTCCAGTGCACAAGATAATGCACCACGGGGGAATATATGACTTATGATGTTTCTTTGCTTTATCTAAAATGGTAAGAAATGATTCTTGAGAGTGCTTTGTCGTTCTCACTCTCATTCTCACTCCCTTTCTCAATGTGTTGTAAAAGGTTATAATCTACCATTGAACAAAAATAGAAACAAAACAGGCAATCAAAAAGAAAATAAAAGAGCTCTCCCTTGGTTCCATATCACTCTCTCATGTCTATTTTCTTTCTTCCTTTCACTTATAATTTTGAACTTTTATTACATTTAATATATGGGTGGAAGTGTGTGCCCTCCTTTGGTCAATATGTCAGATAGTCCAGTTCACATGGATCTCCCATGTCCGAGGTGTCCATAGGGAAGAAATGCTCCACACTGAAAGCTTTAAAGATTATGTCCTCTCTTTTTAAATCTCTTTTAATTGGACAGGCTATCTGTACTTGGTGAAGCAAATGTGGGTAATCTTATAAGAGATTTAGATAAACTAAATAGATAAACTTCACAATAGATCTGCAGTTTAAAAAGTGGTTACAACAAACCACAGAGTCAAGACAGCTCTGTAAGACAACACAGAACTCTGGAGTTACCACTTCTAGACTTGCCAGGGTCTCTTCATTGATCACTGTACAAAGTAAAGATATTTTCAATACTAAATAAAATTGTTCCCAATAGTTGTGACAAAGATACTCCTTTCTGGGGTAACAACAAAGACTGAAATAGGGAAACACAACTGATTTTGTACAAAGGTCTATATTTATTATAAGCAACCACTTCTATACACTTTTAATAATCAACTTAATTGACAAAAATTTCTCTAGTATTTGTTATAACCAGACACTAGGTTGGTTGCTGACTCACATGACACTTCCACCCAAACTCTTCCCTAATAGGTTGAGTTTTATTTCTTCCCCAGGATTTCCATGATAATCTTTGTAAACTTCTCTCATTGCACATACCCTTAAGATCTGTCTTCCCCTTGAGTTCCATGGTACCTAATCATCTTTATACCCCCTGAATGCTGGACATTTCCTGGCACAGAGATGACACACAGTAAATGATAAATCTGAGCATAGGTGGATGCATATTGTGTGTGCGTGTGTCTGCACATTTATGACAGTAGCTAAGTTAATGCTTTAGTTTACTATTTAATTTGCACACAAGGATTAGAAATGCTAGAAGAACTTTACTTCATTAAAATTAAGATAATCTCTACTTATCTTTGTCCTTCTGTGGTTGTCATATGTTTGCTCCAAAATATTTTGAGCACACAAAAATATGTTAATCATCAAAAAACCAAAAGGCTATTTACAATCTGCTATATACATAATCATATCTGAGGCTTTGCACATAGTGTATTGACTGCGCATTTGCTGATGTGAGAAAAAGCAAAACAAGAAACTTAGAAATTAGCTGCATATCAAATGTTTGTTCCAATCTTCGTACATTAAAAACGACATCATTTTTCAAGTTGATGTTTTTCAGTGAGACTTCAAGTTTACGTAAAATATCAACATCACTCAAAACAGAAGATTCACAGCCACATTTCTAGGTCCTAAACTCCCTCAACAATGTGCACAACTTATATCAAGCCATTAAGATTTTCTTCAGTTTCCTATAATATGAGTAAATAAGTTGGATATTAAGAATAATAGAAAAATTTATCTAATGGAGTGTGTACTCTGAGAGATTATGAAGAAGAAATTGTGGGTAAAAGAGAGTCACCTTATGAGATCAGAGTGTTTTGATTGCCAGCTGATGACACATTTAATTAGAGTGACATTCATTTTCCTGTTATTGTTATTTTCACTTATATCATGTTGAATTATAATATTAAAAGTAATCAACATTCAGTCCTTTTTCGTGCAAATAAAATCACATAAAATTATGACTAGTGATTTCAGTTCTGTGTATATATATTCAAACAGATCTAAAATGCTAATTCAAAAGAACATATTCACCCTTATGTTTATTGCAGTATTATCTATAATAGTGAAGATATGGAAGCAATCCAAGTCCCCATCAATAGATGAGTGGCTAAAAAATTATTTGGAATATTAATCAGCCATAAAAAATGAAACCTTACCATTTGTGGCAGCATGGTTGGACCTAGGAGGTATTATGGTAAGTCAAATAAGTCAGTCAGAGGATACCATATAATTTCACTTGCATGTGGAAAGTAAGGAACAATATAAATGAGCAAACAAAACAGAAACCTCTCACCTATAGTTGGAACTTAATCAACAAAACAAACAAGTGAGCAAAATAGAACCAGAGACATGGAAATAACAAACTGACAGTGACCTGAGCCGGGGGTAGAGGGGATAATAAGGAAGAGAAGGGGAAGGGCCACCAAGGAACATGTATAAAGGACCCATGGACAAAGACAGTGAGGGGGAAGGATTGAATGTGGGTGGTGGGGTAGGGAGAATAATGGAGGGAAAAAAGGGACAATGGTAATTGAACAACAATTTAAAAAATCAGTTAAAAAAAAAAAAAGAATTGACTGATGGTTGACCAAGAGGGGGAGGCTGGGGGACTGGGTAAAAAGGTAAAGGAATTAAGAAGTACAAATTGGTAGTAACAAAATAGTCATGGGGATGTAAAGTACAGCATAGGTAATATAGTCAATAATATTTTAATAACTGTGCATGGTGCCAAGTGGGTACTAAAATATCAGGTGGCGGAACGCTTTGTAAAGTATGTGACTAACAACTATGTTATACACCTGAAACTAATATAAAATAATATTGAACATAAAAATTAGGTAAAATAATATTTGACTTTGTAAACTTATATCTTGAAGAGTAATGTTGCCACATCCAGGGCTATTCAAACAAGTGCTCCAAACACAAATAGGAAATGTCCGTATATGTGTATATATATATGGACATTGTAGCTTTATGTGCATATAAACACATATGTATGTATATGCATACATATTTATATATGTGTGTATATATATGCGTGTGTGTGTGCGTGCATATAAATATAAATGTTCCTAGAGTTTAGGCTTACCTCTCCTGATGGGTTGCTACTGAAGTTGAACAATAATATGGACCTGGTAACTTGAGGTAGAAGTTGGTGTGAATTTCTATAAACAATTCTTAACATAGTTAAAGTAAATTGGGGAGACTTCAACTTTTTTTGAAAAATGGCTTCCATATTGGAGTGTATTTGAAATATACTATATATTATCATGAGAACATATTCTTTTCCTAAATTGCAGTGACATGTATAAAATATATCTTCTGCTTTGACTTACCTGATGAAAATTCAAATATTGGGCATAAACATGAAATCTTTTTTTAACCATTTGAGCAAGAGCCCCTTATTTGTAGATCAATAGTCACTGAATTCTCTGTAACTTGGAAGTGGTTGGAGACCAGTGCTTGCAAATGGCTTCTATCATTACAGCCCAAAGCCAGAGGTGGTGCCACTCAGTGAATCCAGGGAGAAGGACAGAGGGGGCTTTGGTTCTCAAGCACTGACTTCAGTCGAACCCCTCACAGTGACTGAAGATAGATATAGCTAACACCCACCCCACCAACTATGCCTCCTGAAGCTGTCCCAGGACCAGACTGAACACTAGAACATGCATTGGGAATATAGAGATCTTCCCTGAAGGCTGGTGAACTTCTTCTTAGACAGGGTTGTTTTATTATGAAGAAATTAAGAGTTAGGGGTATATGATCTAGTTCCATGTCTGAATATCAGTATGAGTTCACTTTCCCCACCAGAGAAAGCTGCTTCCGATTTTTCTAAATTATTCATTTATTTCAGTATATTCTCCTCAAATGGAGAACAGTTTGAAGTCAGTGATTATGAATTGTTAACCTCTATATCTTTAGTTCATAACACAATGATTGGCACAAACTAGGTGCCCCATAGTTATTGAATAAGAAAATAAAGAATGCATAAGGCAATTTCCAATGTGCAATAAACCATCTCAGAACTTAGTGCTTAATACAACCACCATTATTATTGTTCATGAATGTGTTGATCATTTGAGCATTTCTGCTTGTCTGTTCAGACTAAGTTGATCTTAGATGAGCTTACTTATTCTTCTGTAGTCAGTAATGGTTTTGACCAAGGGCTATGGTATCCAAAATTTTCTTATTCTAATGTCTGATATCTTTCCTTCTATTATCATCACAGATGGGCTAATGAGGGTAACAGCAACATATGTCACTTACCATCCAACACTCTAGACAGAGCTTGTTCACTTTGCAGTAGATGTTAGGGAGTCCAAGAACTTAATATAAACTGCAAGTCCTCTTGAGGACTAGGCTAAAGGCTCAGTAACATTTCTGATTCACTTATTCAGTCAAGAAAGTCGTGATGCAAACTTGTACTCAACATTTGGAGAAAATGATTCTCATCTTCTCACATTCAATGGGAAGAGCCTCAAATTATTGTCATCATTTTTGAAATTTACCACAAATTATAAAACATTTAAAATATCATGAGAGGTTAAACTGCTGTGAAATCTGAAGTCTACACTCTGCGACAGTAGCTACATCATTAATATCTTTTTCTTTTGCCTACCTGGGATCTGAGTCCCCTTCAAAAACCCACTAAATGCTAATTATTAGCTTTACTCCCTGTAAAAGATTATCATAACTGTACAACCACTTAGCCTCTATCTACCTGGGAAGGATATATAGAATTAAAACTCTAAGCTCAAAAAATTTACTCTGCCTATAGAACACTGTTTTGAGAACAACTGGAAATTTCAGTGGCCTGGTACAAGCCCGCATTTATGGCTTATTTTAGTTCTATTTTATGTCTTGATTTCACTCAGCCTTAAGAAGGCCATAGTTCAGATAATAATAGTTCATTTCTGAAGTGGATTCAACAAAAGAGAGCTTTGACCATTCTTTTAGCCTTCTTCAATAGTGTCACTATCATAAGCTTTTTCTTCTTCTTTTTTTAAAGCAGGTGGTCTGAGCATCAAGTATTGTTAGAACACTCAGGAGTTCATGGGCTGCATTATTTAGAATCATTGAATTTGATGATGCCTATAAAGATACATTGGAGATGTTATTAAAATAAACACTAAGCATTGTGAGTGAGAATTTGAAATTCTAGATAAGGTGGTTTTCATTGTTAGGTCTTAAGAAAACTGTGAAATTGGTAAAATGTGTTTCTGGCAACCCATTACTTACCTTAAATTTTACATTTTGCTTTGTCTCATGAAGTTGTTTATCTCCATTAAAATCCTCCCTGATAATGTTTGGGTAGTTTTCACAGAAAGTGTTCAAGGATGAAAATAGCATCAAGACCAGGAAAAATGGATTTAAGCAAAGGCAGATGAATGAAAGTAGCAACCTTCATATTACACTGCGGAGGTCACTAACTGCTTTTAAATAATCTTGGCTACTTTCATGCATGCAGTGATACATTAATCTAATAAGCCCTTATTGATCACCTTCTATATATCAAGCCTTGAAGCAATTACAGAGAAGAATGAGGTTCATTCTTATTCTTAGGAATTATACTGCCCAGTAAAGTAAGACTTACAGGTAAGCAGATGAAAAGGTATGAAGTGTAGATAAATTTAAAGTTTCTCTCATAGCATACATAGAAAGTAACTAAATATTATCCGGAGAGCTGGAAGTGAGTTAATAGGGAAGATAATACAGACCATAGAGTGATGACTACTCACTCTTCTCAAGTAAAGCAGAATTCAGGCGAAGAGTAGTACAAAGGCAGCATGTAATTTTGTCTTTGTTGAGTAATTAAAAGACAATTAAGTTTTACAAAGCATAAAATATATTGTAGAGGGGAGGACGATAATATTTCCAGGTATGGTATTGCTGAGTCAGAATTACTAGAGTTCCAAGTATTAATTCATGTATAGGCATTGTTATTGAAAAATCCGCACATCACTTGTCCTGAGTTATATTTGGGTGTTTTATCTCCAATGCCCTGGATTCGCATACTTCTCATATCATATTACAGTAGCTCTTCTTATTCATAGGGGGAAAATTCCAAGACCCCCAGTGGTTGTCTAAAACCACAGATAGTAACAAACCCACATACACTATGATTTTTTCCTATACATAACATATCTATAATAAAGTTTAATTATAAATTATGCACAGTAAGAGATGAACAATGATAAATAATAATGAAATAGAACAATTATAATAATATGCTATAATGGAAGTTATGTAAGTGTGATCTCCTCCTTTTATCTTTCTCTCTCACCCTCTAAATATATTATTGCATGATATTCACCCATTTTCTTCTTATGATGATATGAGATAATACAATACCTATGTGATGAGATAAAATGAGGTGAATGATGTAGGCATTGTGATGTAGAGTTAGGCTACTATATAAAGGTTACATGAACATAAACACTGCAATACCACAGTAGCACGACAGTTGATCTGGTACCTGAGGAAGATACTGACTGCCTAATGGGCCATTGGCATATGCAGCATGGATTTGATGAACCAAGTAAGGATTTATGCCATGGTTGGACAGAGTGCAAAATTTCATCACATTACTGATAGTAGCAAGCCACTAAAAACTTATGAATGATCTATTTTTGGAGTTTTCCATTTACTCTTTTCAGATTGTGGTTGACTACAGATAACTGAAACCTCAGAAGGCATAATAAAGTGAGATTTCTGTATATGGTTTCTTAATGTCTATATTTTTACTTGAGAATAACACTGTCTTATGCTTCTTCTCATATGCAACAGTGCAAAGCACATGCTAAATGTTTTTCTCCTTAATCTTTCTTAATTACTTTAATTCTTCCCAATCTTAGTCTTAAACTAAGTTAACTTACTCACATGTTAGTGAGCTTATTCCATTGTCCCAAGATCTTAATAACACCAACCAATAAACTTAAACTAGGACAAAGTATTCATCTAGGTCTAAATCGTTTTCTTAGCCCCAGTGAATTCAGCAAAAGTAATTCAGTAAAATGTAAATGTACAGAAGTGGCCAAGAATCCTATTGTTAGTGTCATTTGTACAGGATTTGTCCAAATATGGAGAGCCACTTAAGTGAGGATATGATGAATTCCACCCATTATCTGTTTGAGCAAACTTGTTTGTGTTCCACTGTTGTTTTACTCTCTGAATATATATGCTTTTAATCAGTTAGATGTAGAGTTATATAAGTTTTCCAGCTACCTAACTTTTCAAGAGTTGTGAAAATCCAGGAGTCAGTGGTCTCTAGGTATCTAATAATGGTGCATCAAAGCTGTTAAAATGTTCCAAAATTTGATTCACAAAAATCTATGTGCACCATATTTCCATGTCCAGATTCAGAAACTTAATATCTGTGAAATTACATACAAGCTTTTGGTGAAAGGAATAGTCATAAAGTAAGTCTTGAGACAGCTTCCTAATATCTATTTTAAATTAAATGATGGCATCCACAGTGTTGACACAGAACAATGTTCCATGGCTGCATTGCACTATTAAAGGGGTAGCTACATGAGTGATTTAAGGCATATTTAGAGGTCATGCCTTAGGCATTGTTGCCTTTTATTGATAAAAGAGATTGCATGGTGGCTGTTTTTCAATAGTTATTGCTTTCTGGGCAACAGTACTACACACAAAAGGATGGCATTCTAATTCTATGAAATTGCTACTAAATATCACCTGGGAAAAATTGCTATGATCTAAGAGATCTTATAATTTAGCCATTCCCTTAATCCTCAATTGTTTCCCCTTTTTGTTTGTTTGTTTAATTGTTTGTTTTTGCTAATCTTCTGGCCTGCTTGCTTTCAGCTTTGTTTGAAGTTATTTTTGTTTTCTCCTTTTTACACTTGAGTGAATGCTCTCCCTATGTGAGAAGAACTGAGGACCAAAGTTCATAGTTGTTTACTATTCTCATGTCTAAGACATGCATGGCAGACTGTTACACTAAAAATGTCTAGCAAACTGCTTCCACTATTTTCCTCCTATAAGGAGAAAAGATAGCCTCTGGTGTATGTATTTTTTCTAATGGAAATATACTGCTATTATGACTCCAAGAATCATTGATAACCCAACTTGATAGCACTTTGCCAGTTGATTACATTATTACCAGCATCAGTTTGCTAGGATTTAACTCAGTGGCATGATATTTGGTCCCTGAACACTAATGCATTTCCATGAGCACATCTGTGACTGAGTGGTTGACTTTAAAGTCACCCTCTGTCACTGCATTTCTGTCAGTATCTCCTTATTGGATGTGTATGTACAGAAGAGCCATAGACTTGGCAGTTTGTAGTATAATGTGAGATGGCTTCTAGGCATAAAATAAAAAAGACCAAACACAGTTAAAGAATTTTTAACCATTCTTTTATTATCAAGTGAAAGGAATAAAAGTCAAATAAACCCTACAAAGAAATGAAAAATAAAATTCTTCACTCATTGCTTTTGTGTGTCTAAATTTATGTTCCGAAGGAAATTATTAAGTTGATCTCAATAATGGTGACAAATAAGAACACAAATTAGTTACTAGAGTGTCAGTTATTTTAAATGATCTGGGACTTGTTGATATGCCAAGGTGTAGTAAAAGTATTAGAGATTTATTAATGTATTGATTTCTATAAAATGTGTTAACTATAAGAAATATGTATCACCATCATTAAAATAAAACATTAAATATAATTCATCATCTATCTGTCTTAAACAAGCATTTAAAGTGAAGTAAGGTATATTACCAAAATCCAAGACACTCGGGCTTTGGTAAGATGCGCAAGACTGCAAGTAATTATAAAGCCGAGTGGTATATGCGAAAACACACGCTGGTTCCTACAAAATAGTCTAGAATCCCAAGGAACAGAGCCAGCAATTCTGCCTGCATACATCAAGAAGTTTTGGCAGATCAATTCAATTTTTAGCTTATTCTAAACAAGGAGTAGCATTTTGCCAAACCAAGAAATGGTGGTAGGCATTTGAAAAAAGTGAAATTAGAACATGGAAAAGCAGAGTCATGAAATTGCGTGATGTGTTTAGAATACTTCTACCAACTTGGTATTGCTGGCACAAAGAAATAAAAAAGAGTGTGCCATGCATGCTGCTGAATAAATAAACTACATCTTGACCTCTTTGTATGTATCCCTAACACATAACCCAGTGCTGCTTAACATTGGGGTGTGTTCTGAAAAATTGTGTCCTTAGGCAATTTTGTCATTGTGCAAACATCATAGAGTGCACTTACACAGACCTAACTGGTGTAGCCTATTGCTCCTAGGCTACAAAACTGTATATCATGTTACTGTAGAAAACAACACAAGATTAACTCAAGCACAAGAAAAATGATGCAACCAAAAAACCTGGCAAACGTGAAATATATGAAGCTGCTGCCAGCATAACACAACATACTGTTTTATAGCAAATTTCTCTTTATAAGTAGGAGTGCACACTGAAATATAATAAAAAGTATGGTATGATAAACACATAAATCAATCAGTCATTTATTATCACTACCGAATAATATGTACTGTACATAATTGTTCATATTATACTTTTATACAAGTGGCAGTTTGTAGGTTTGTTTACACCAGCATCACCACAAATGTGGAATGCATTGTGATATGATGCTGCGACATTACAAAGGCAATGCAAATTCCTCAGCTTCATTATAATCTTATGAGACCACCGTTGTGTAAGTGGTTCATCATTGAATAAAACATCAGCACGTGATGCATGACTGTACGTTCTATAGACAATGGTGAGAAGTCATTTTATGTCTTTACAGAATAATGGAAGACCATCATATAAGCAGTGATTAGGCTGTGTTTAATGGTAGGAGATGATAAGGACAAAGATAGGAGGGACTGAGAACAGGCAGACATTGATAAATGAAGATATTGTTTTAATGGTATGTAAAATGATGCGGCTTGAAGAAAGATGGAATGGGGGATGTAAAAAGAAAAGAGGTAACAGATATTCTAAGTTGCATGGCATACATACTAGACAGATTTGATTTTTTAAGGAAGATATGTCTCAGTATAGTCTTGCCACAAGCTTTTAAGCTAAAAAATATTTAAATGAGAAGTTGATACATACTTCAAATCTACACTTTTGTCTATAACCACAAGAGAAAATATTTTAAAATAATTTTCATAAGAAGAAAAATCATTTCCATTTAAAAAATGTTTTTCTACATAGAAGAGTAATGATTCTAAGCTTTTAAAGTTACCTTAAATGTCCTTATATTTATTCCTGTTTTCCATTGAGTTATTCTTGTAGCATCTCTAAGATAGTCACAAAAATGATGCCCTGAAATATACCAGATCAGCTAGTTTGCAATAACCTGTCACTAAAACCCATACTTACATAAATTTTTCTAACACTAAAAATTCTATACTCTTTTCAAAATAAAATAAAAAAAACATAATTATTTTAAAGTAGTTCCTTCTGAATATAAACTTTATGACAATTTTTAAAATACTTTGTTGGAAGTTATTTTATTATTTTCCATTAAGTATGAATAAGCTGATAGAAAACAATATTTTCAGTGACTCAGATTATAGCCTTGGGGACATTGGTACCATTCCTGCTATGTTTGATTCGAGCAAATACCTGAAAGTTTGTATAGATGAATACTGCTTCATGTTGTTTTAAAAGTATGTTTGTCAATTGACTTCTTACAGTGAAGCTTCAGTTTTTCCTTGATTCAAGTTAGATTTCTTTTTTTTAAATATAGGTGCTTCAAGTTAGATTTTTTTTAAATAAAATGCTTCTATTTATCTTGATCAGCATTACTCTCAGCAATATTATGCTATAGTTATTCTTGGTTTAAAGACAATCACTGCTATTAGCTTTCATTTTATTCTGTTATTAACTTGTGTGCTGAGTCTATTCTGCTTACTACATACTGTATTTTGTTCATTTATGTGGTGTTCTTGGTTCTCATTTTGGTGCTGTTTAGGTAGTTGCACCTTATTTCTTATACTGTTTCTGGTACCAATGGAAATATAATGGTAGGCAGATTTAATGCATATCCCATGACTTGCTGGCCAATAAATTTTGGGTGGATTTTATGGAATGTAATACTTTTTTCCAGTCTAAGAGCTGTTTCAAAATCTAATTCCTAGAAGATGTTTAACTGTAACTCCAGAGCTCTAATGTCTTTTAAATCCAATTAGCTATTCACTTGGCTATAGAGAGAGATTTGGCGTGCATTTGCTCATTCACCTGGTGTACACATAGTTATTAATACTTAACACATAAAAAGTACTTGCAAACTACCAGAAAATTGTATAGAAATGAGTAAAGCTTAGTTCCTGATTTCAAGGACCTGAATAGTCTAATGGGGAAAGTAAGATGTATTCAAAAAGTACCTCAATATAAGATAGAATATGAAAAATATCATAAAAGATATACAGCCGAAGTACTGTGGTTGCTTGGAATAAGGAAAGATTATTTCTTTCTCATCATGAAATGGTTTATTTACATATCCAGGCAATATTTTTGATCTGCTGTATGCCAGATGACATTCTAAGCATGACAGACTACTACAATGAAAGAGTAGAGTCCCAGGTCCAGGGAATTTATAGTCTGCATGGGAAGGCTGGAGACAAATAAGCAAGTAAATAATGTTAGATTATTTGAAATGACATTGAAAATGAACATTTATAGTGACTATGCATGTTGGAAAAAGTTACTCCAGTTTGGATGGACCATGTAAGAAATTGAAGATGAAGAGGAGGCATCTATTTAGATATGTGGGAGCATCTGGTAAGAGTGAGTTCAGTGGGTTCCACTGCCCAACAAATGGTCAGTGAACATAGAGAATAGTGAGAAGAGACAAGTTTGGAAAAGGAGGTAGAAGACAAAATTTAGATAAGGTTTAGATGTGTTAGACTTTATTCTAATTGAAACAAGAACTTATTGGAAGTTTTCAAGCAAGAAGTACATGAACAAGTTGGCTGTTGAGCTAAGCCTGGGGAAGAGAGACTAAATTAGGCCACAGGAAATCAAGATTTAGGGGAAAGAACAACTTTGGAAAGGACATAGATACAACAGAAATGTAGACTTCTTATTGAATGTTTACAATGTCTTTAGACTATTTTAACCATTTTGTCCATATTTACTCACTTCATTCTCACAGCAAGAAAGTAGATGCTTTATCATTTTGCAGGTGGGAAGACTGGGAAACACTGGGGTTAAGCATTTTGACCTGTTTCTCTATGAATAAGGGGCAATGCTAGAATTTAAATCTAAGTTTTAAATCAACCTGGATAGCCTACCCTTGAGCACAATGCCACATTATTCACTAGTCCAGATATATCTAGAACATATCTAGAGACTTTATCAATTAATAATCTGTGATTGTTGAACCCATTAAAGAAAGGCAAATGAAAAGAACACTAAAGAATACTTCGAAAAATGAAGAATACTAATAAATGAGTATACTAACAAATAAAAAGTGTACTAATGTCATGGGAATGTGTATTTACACTAGACAGAAGAGGAAGAAAAGGCAAGGAAGAGTCTCTTAGAGAGAACGGTAGAGAATTCAGGGGAGAAGGTGATTTCTAGGAAGGCAGTGCTATTCACATGACTGAAAGGGCCAGTGCACAGAACATATGGCTTCCCTGTGGCCTTCAAGGATGGTTCTAATTGTCCTTGGGGTTTAGCGGGTATAGGGGAAGTGAGAAAGTACAGATGATGATTCTTTCAAACAGATTTAGCTACAGGGAAAAGAGAGAAGATGTTACCATAAGAGAGTGTAGAAAATTTTGTTTTGAAGATAGGCAAACTTTAGCATTATTTCACACTGAAGATCAAATAAAGTTTGAATTTGTAAGCAAATTTAAAAAAACGTGATTCAGTAGTATTCTTAAAGATGTGAGAAATGATGTATTGAAGTGAGCTAGGAAAAGGTTAGTTTTGGAAAGAAAAACTTGTTTTCATTCTGAGAATAAGGAAAAAAGAAAGAAGAGAGGCTGAGTATTCTAAAAACTCAGTTAACATGTATTGTTCTTATTCCTTTCAGGTATTAAATGTTCTGGGAGAAATAAGAGCAATATATATTAATAGATGTTCATAGAAGTGGAATACACAGGTTTGGCTGTTGAATTTTTTCTTCCATTATACAACTATGCAGTGAATAAGTAAAGAATATATTCGATAGTGACTGCTTCACAAATATATCTAAACTCCAAATGATACACATAAATCAAAACAAGTTAATTTTAACTTCAGTGAACATATTGTTACTTTTGATATTAGTTAGAACTGAAAAACATTTTATATGTTTTCTCTAGTGAATGGTATTTAAATTAATTGTCAATATTGTATTTCAAAGAATGTACAGAAAATGAGTTATTTTTTTAAATGTGTTCTGAGAGAGGGAAGACACAAATTTTCTGGATTATAGCAACTACTAACAGTTCAGATGGTTTTCTGGTGGTCCTAGTTTATTCTATTAGAATAGAAAAACCCTCAATTCTATTAGAATAAATCAAATAAACATCTGGAAATATGCAATTAAATGAGAATAACTGACTGAAAAGCAGGCCAGGTTATCTTGTGAACTCTATGTAAGGTTTCACTAGAGACTTTAAATTTTATAAGAGTCAGAAAAATTTCTGTTCAGGGAATTCCCAGAGGATGGAATGGTTTAAACTTAGACTTCACAATGGCAGTGTCTGCTACAATACTGGCAGATGTCAGAGCACGTGATGAGACAGGCCAGACAGCAATTCAGAAGAGCATCCCCGAAACACTTCAGGGAGAGAATCAATGTTTGTTTACAGTAGAAGGATTATGAATAAATCTGCCATGTTAATCAAGGGTTCATAAGTGCTTTATCTGTCCACCGTATAGTCATTTCAACTGGGACAAATAAATTACACCTAAATTTTTTCAAGTAGTTTTCTTGTAATTGTTACTAAAACTATCCCTGAGTAGATATTATACATAGGAATATGCTTATATATTTGTTAATTTGGCTTTATAGTATGCTATTTATTCTCCATAATTATTTTAGTCCACACTTTATGGACAAGAATGAGATAATTAGCTTGCTGGATATGTGTTCACATTCAGCCGTCTAGACCATCTGCACCAACCCTTTGGGGCTGCCCTGTTGTCATGAAAAGCTTTCAGAGGAGAAATGCAGAGAAATAAATAAGTTAAAACTCTAAGACCTATACTTCAAACCTAGAGTGGCCTGGTGAGCCTTAAAGACTGAAACCCAAATTTTGGTGTTTGTGTGTGTACCTATCTAGTCCAGACAAGGGATCATACTCCAACTCTCTGTTATTTTGTCTGTAAAGTATTTCTCTCCTAAAATTACATTAGTTTCATATTTTCCAAAGTAGAAGATTTCATATCATAGCAAAGTTTCTTAAATTCTCTTTAAAAATCTGCATGCTTAGCAAAACGGACCTGCATTTGTGATGATGAAAATTGGCTAAAGCTGTGTAGCCTGACAGAATCAAATTGAGTAATTATTGAACAGTAAGTTACCTTACCTTCCTGACCCCCACAAATGTTTGAGGCAGAGAGCCCTGGTCAACTGTATGGCATCCACAAATCATAGGACTGGTATGGAAAGCCTACTAGCAAGTTAAATATTTGGTCATATATAAACATATAATTTGCATAAATATATAATTATTAAAGTCATACACCATTCCAACGCTCTTGGGATCACTCACAAGCCTCTCAGTAAAATATTTTAACTTTGCCTCTCTCTCAAAATATTGCTGTCATTCAGTTTATTAAAAAGTGTTTTAAAAATCATAAGAGAAAATATATTTACAGTATTTATTTAAAAAATCCTCTTATGAATGGACCCATGTAGTTCAAACAATGTTGTTAAATAGTCAAATGTACTCTGATGATATAACTTTGTTTCACCTTTGACTTTTCCATCCTAAATAAGTATATCTTTAAATTTAAGAAAAAAAAACTAATATTTTTCCAGATAAAAGCTGTAACAAACCAAATCATATATTTAAATATAAAGTACACATAAAATTACAGTGTGGTATATTTGTTTTTACCACATGTATTACATTTATAAGTATATGAGGTCTGTCTGGAAAAAGCCCAGCCATTATTAATGTAATGAGAACAGTTTGCACAACATCATTGTAACCTGGCAGCCAAGGAGAGTGGACCGGAATGAACATGTGTGAGCAATAACAACTTTGCTGTACTAGTAAGTGGGGGCAGTGGACTCCCTTGAGTGAGTACGTTTACTATGTGGCTATGACACACAAAATGACTAAGCATGTAGAGTAACAAACCTGCATCAAATTTTGTGTTAAACCTGAGTATTCCTCTGTGAAAACTATTCAGATGACTCAGAAGACTGCAGCTATGGACAAATGATTAGCAGCTTCATCATGACAAGGCACCTGCTTATGCATCACTTCAGCAGAGTTTTTTGGCAAACATCTGATCACCCAGGTGAATTAGTCCCCCTACAGCCCAGATTTGGTGCTCTGTGACTTCTTTTCCTAAAACTAAAATCAACTCTGAAAGGTGAGAGATTTCATACTGTTGGTGAGATTCAGGAGAATATGACAGAGCATCTGATGTTGACTGGGAGAACTGTGTGAGGTCCCAGCATGCCTACTTTAAAGTGTAGTGAGGCATCATTGTCCTATGTATAATGTTTCTTGTATCTCATATTTTCTTCAATAAATGTCTCTATTTTTCATATTGCATGCCTGGATGCCTTCTGACAGACCTCATATATTTATTTATATTTAGTGAATGTGTATATTTTAGATTATTTTTATCTATACTCAGAGGAACACAGGCTATCTTAATAAAGCAAACTAGACCTTTATATTACTCTTTTCTTTCTTCTTTCTACTCATCTTTCCATTCTTTCATTCTTCCTTCCACAAAGGTTTATTGAATACATACTATATGTCAGATATTGTCCTGGAGATACAGAAGTTAATAAGACAAGCAAAAGATTCTGTCCTCCTAAAGGTTGCATCCCCTATTCAGGTAGTATGTATCTATATATGTAAACCTAACATATACAATTTAGAGGTGTAAATCATTTTGGTTTCTTCTTCAATATGTGTCATATTTAATAATTTCCTCACCATTTATCCTACAGTTAAAGTAATTTCTTTGGTGTCATTGAGTCTAAAAACTTATTTAGGACAAAAGGCTGGATTGCAGCATCAAAAGAGGGAGTTTATCTTTCACCTCCTGGCTTATTTCACTTAGCATAATGCTCTCCAGTTCCATCCATGCTGTCGTGAAGGGTAGGATCTCCTTCTTTCTTTCTGCTGCATAGAATTCCATTGTGTAAATGAAAGACAAATACCATATGATCTCATCTTTAACAGGAACCTAATTAACAGAACAAACAAACAAGCATAATTTAACCAAAGACACTGAAATTGAGAACAAGAGAGGAGAGGGATAGGAATATCCAGGGGAAAGGGGAAGGGTTTAGGGCAACAAGTATGAAAGACACATGGACAAAAGCTGGGGGGGGGGGTGGAAATGGAAGGGAGCTGAGGAGGGCTGGGGTGGTGGGCTGGGATGGGAGTAGAAGACAGAAAACTGTATAATAACAACAATTAAAATAAAATTTTAAAAAAAGGAAAAGAAATTCTTGATTGTGCATAAAAAAAAAGAGGGAGTTTAAAGTGCAGATGGTTTGGAATAAATTTGTGTTGCTTCTGTTAATCCAGTATTGAAATTGCATACACTGCTGTTCTACAAAGTCTTTTTGAGCCCCAGCTGTGGGCTGCACATTATGCCAGGAACTTGTGAGAAAAGGTACATAAGCCATGGTCCTTGCCTTCGATGATAAGAGGACAGCTGCAGGAGGTTATAATCCCTTGAAATGAAAGGTTTTAGGTTTTAAATCAGAGGGTGGGAGAGGATTCATTCACCTTAGTAGACCAGTTTGGAGTGATGGCATGTTTCCTGGAAGGAAGGATGATTATGCTAAGTCTTGAAGAATCATTATTAATAATAGCAACTGCTATTTACTTACCAATTACATTAATTAAAATCCATGAAACAAGGATTATTCCTGTATTCTATTTGCTTCTATATCTACAGCATCTAAAATTGTGTGTAGCACATAAATAGCAATTGGTAAATATTTGTTCAGTGCATGTACCAGATATTGTAGTAATGAATTGTTATAATTTTTCCAAGTCCTCCAAACAACCCCATGAGGAAATTATTATAATTGTTATTCTCGTTTTCTTGATGGCAAAACTTGGCCTTTTAAATGGGTTATTGAAAAGAAATTAAGCAAGTTGTTTAAAGTTAAGAAGTTTTTCTTTGATAAAAGCTAAGATGGTGCACAGGCAGGAAAGTTCTAGAGTCTGTGTTGTAGACAAACAAGGGATTGGGAGATGATCAAGTACCATGTCCAATGTGCACAGGAGGACAAAGGCTTAACAAAAAGGCCATATCTTAAAGATTCTTGCATTTCTTCCAAGGAAATGTGAGTTTTAGTAATAAGGCAATGAGAAGTCATATAAAAAATTAGAAGTGAGGGGATGGAATGGTGAGATATCAACTTTAGAAAAATCAATCTAAAAATATTATCAACGCTCCCTGGAGTATGCAAAAATTTGGGCAACAAAACCACTGAAGGGTTTCTTACAGTGAATATAATGAGGATCATGAGAAATGTTTTCTGTCATTTGCTCCTTGTGTGTGATTGCTGGATCATCAACCTGTGTCACGTCCCCCAGTGAGTCATCACTCTTGCATTGTACTTTTAACTTTTAGAAATGAAATGATTGAAATCTGTAAAGGAAAATACTTGTTACAAAGAATCAGTGCCGTGTAAAATTGTGTAAACTCAGTGACTGAAAATTGTACCAATGCTCATGTGCATTTTTATAACCCTTCCTCCACACTTCCTTTACCCCACTACAAATGATTTTCTAGACAAACCAAAGTATCTTCAGTTTTCAGAATGTTTGTTGATTTTTGTATCTTAGCTCCAGATCTTTTATTTTTTAAGGGAAGTTAATGTTAATTGGTAGGCCTAGTTTTGACAGTTCTGTCAAATATTTTATATATTTTTCTGTTTATCCAACCATCCATTCAATACATCATATTTTATATCTATAGATATAAGTAATAAATAATATCATGTTATTTAATATCTTTTTGTTAAATAGTACATTTGCCTTAATGGACTCTTAAATCTAAAACTATAATTTTTCTGAGACTATTTTTATTTTTCAGTACCCGTAACATTTAAACAGCAAAAACAAATTAGCCTATATAAAAATGTTTTCAAAAACTATACATAGAAATTTCATTGCCCTGAAGTTAGAAAATACATTTTAAAAATGAAAGTCTATTTTTACTAACATTTTGCTCAAATTTTATTCAGACTTTGTATCTTATAAATTGATCTTGGATATTTGGGTTAGAGTGTGATATGCACAGGAAACTAATATTGAAATCTAAGCAATAAAAATTTACTGACTGTGGTATTAGCTGATATTTCAAATCAAGAATCTTTACAAGAAATACCTTGAGGAGTTCATTAAAAATTTAGCAAAAAATTATCTACTAGTGTGCAATAACATATTTTGAAGGAAAAATTCTACCTAATTATGTGATATGAATACAGAATATTTTAAGAAAATGACTGGGTCCTAGGTTAGTGTCATATGAAACTCTGAATTAGATTCACCACTATAAGTTTTGAGTGGAAGTAATTTGTTGTCTATGAACAGGATATTTGAGAACAATAGGAAGATATCATCTTAGACTATGATTTCTTATTGGATTCATTTTCTTCAAATATATTGCTGTGTGTACACTCTTCAGCATATAAATCTTACAAATCTTAGGTTCAGTGTTACAGATAAAAAGAAATCCATAAAATTCTGTGCCTCTATATCTTTTTAATAAAAAGCATACTTTATTCCTTTAAGACATGAATAATTTGGTGGTTTGCATGACACATACAAATACAAGCAATGTTAAAGCTTCTTATGAAGTAACTTTATAAGTCATCAATTATATATACAATGAGTTTTAGCCTCTCAATTCATTTCAGTTGAACATACATTTTAGAGTTAAGAAAAAATTGTCTCTATGTTTCAGTTAATATCTTCCTTGGAAAATAATGGTTAGCTTAACTTTAGCTTATTGTTTTTAGTATTCTGCACTAAAAGCAAATTGTAGTCATCCTTCACTTAGGCTCAAAATAACTTGTACATTCAAAAAAGTTCTACCAAATTTCCATTGGTGTAAAGCTTAAAATAATTATCTTGAAATAAGGACTAATTCATTTTAAAGATGATAAGTATGGGTATTATTTTTATTTAGGCCATATTTCAATAATTTAACAATTAGAACAGCTTACTTCTATTGAAAACATGCAAATGGGCCTGTCACCAAAAACAAACCAAGTATGTTCATTTAGGAATATTCCATTTGATCCAGAAACACAGTCATTATAATATCCTGATTTTTTCATAACATTAAGGCCCTTTGATTCATTAAGTATTCAAAATATTGAGATTACAATAAATTATGTTACTATATAAGGTATTCTACATGTATTTGTGTATATATCTTGAAACTGATTCATTACACAATTTTTAATCTCATAATTGTTATCTGAAGGGAAAACAAGATATATGCTAAAGAGGTAATTTCTATTTCTTAATGCAAGGTAATTATAGCTATAATTTTTACTACTGTGCTAGACGGTGTGTCTAAAATGAAACATTAAAATTCCATTAATGAAATCTTGGCTATGTTAGCCCATGTAAATTAAGTAGTAAACTTAATGTCATATCCTTAACCTATCTCATTTCTTTTTTATTGTGGTCTCTCTCCTTGGCTTTCTAGACTTCTGTAAGTCTGTCTCTGAAGCATGAACACAGGGCTGTCTTTCCTCTTCTCTAAATGATTATTACTGTTTTTTGAAGGAATTCTTGTCTTGCCCCTCCTTTTCTGCCAAACTTTCTACATGCTTCTGCTATATGAATGAATTTACCATATATAGTAAGAATTAGCATTTATAAGGACAATATATGTTCTGTATGTTATTTAATGCCTTATACTCTGAAGTCTGACTAATAGCACAGGCAGTGAAGTCTGTATTGTAAATAAAGCAGTGATTTTAGCTGTTTGCTTGTTAATGTGTATCATACAGAAAAAAATATAGGGCTAATAAATATTATTTAAATTTAATTAAATAATCCATGTAAAGTTTTTAGCATAGTGCATAGTAAATAACAAACACTGAATCCATATTAGTTTTAATAAATATTTTAAATATTAAATGCCATTATCATTAATTTTTGGCATGTTGGCCCAGTTGGAGATTCTCACTGTTATCAATGGAGTAGTTGTTTCTCAGTGATTAAGTAGAGTGGGTGTATCTGTCCAGAGATTTCAATGCACAACAGTTGCCAACCCCGGTTGATGAACAATAACTGCCTGTTCTATTTTGCTGAATATTATTTTAGGGTAAATCTGGGTATGAGTGTGTTATTCATTTTATTAATGTCTATAATGCATAAAGCTAGTCAGCATTCCACATATACGCTATACCTTTAGACAATGTACTTATTTAAGATGAAAAAAATATGTAAACTTGTGAAATGTCTGGTCTGAAACAAGTGATTGGTATACCCATGTTCATCCAGCTGGAAATTTTATAATATTCCTTCATCATTTTATTAATCTGTTTTAATAGATAGATGAATTTGTTTTAAGAAGAATAATAAAAATATTGACAATAAATGACTCCCTAAAAACTAAAACAAAAATTGTAATGCTCTAAGTTGGTAGTTTAAAATAAGATCTGTTCAGAAGACAGTGGACTGTTAGGTTATTTAAGCACTATAAACAGATTACATACATTATTTATATGCACATATATGTGTGTATATATATGGATATACACACATATATTATATGTATATGAGCACTCTTATTCAGGGCTAATTTTATTAGATTTTTTTTGCCACAGCATTATTAATTTTTTTCTAGATGGCAATATACTTATTTAATAAAAGTTTCCCTTTCTGTATATACTTATGCTTGATTATCAACTAATATACTTGGTATTAATAATGCAAATGCTAATTACAAAGTTATAAAATTGATATACTCTTTTGGTTTCATTATTACAATGGCTGTATATGCAGTAGGATTATTTGGATAATAATCTCTTGGGTATCCTGAGTTTTGCCTTAATTGCTTTCGATTTTGTTTGGAGCTCTGTACTTTTACTTAGAACTTAGTTGTTGTTCATGAACGGTGAATAGTGTACTTGAAAAACTTAGGAATTATACAGTATAAATAACTGTATAAATTGTTTTGTTTTAGAAGAGATAGAATAAATATTAATAACTCCATAAATAAGCTCCTACTAAATTGATACATATATATAGTTTCTTCTTTATTTAAAACAATGAGAATTATGACTGAATATGTGTTAGACTGATTTTAAGACATCTCATAAAATGTTAGCATTTTTGTTCATTTTTTAGATGAGAATCACTTACCACTTCAGAGATTTAGTGGCTTCTGGAAAACTATTAAATGAGGCAACAATTGCCAGTTTCCTCTAATCATAAAATAATAAAGAGCAATAGTCATTTATGGTTTATAGAAGATAAGGATGTTTGAAGTACTAGAGAACACTGTATTAAAATTTATGATAATGAGTTGCAAATTAAATCTGAGATACTCTGGGTTTTATATAGGTTAGGATAAAAACTACCTGAGATGAACTGGTTTACTTATTCATTCATTCATTCATCCATCCATTCATTCTATTACAGTCATTCCAATTTCTTTTTTCCTTTTGCCCCCTCAGCCCAGCTGACCCCTCTTGCCCACAGTGTTCATGAGCATCACACAAATGTGTCTTGTGTAACAGAGTAACTAGTGTTACCACAGCACTGCTACCCAGTTCTTGCTTAATTGTTGGAAAGAGTTATGCTTTTGAGTTAATTCAGTGTGGTATAGAAACAGGGCTTAGTTTAAGTGCACATTTTTAGGTATATAAATTTGGACATGAAGACGTAAGTGCTGTTAGGAAGCTCTCCCGAGCTGATGACTCAGATCAGGGCTTGTCAAGTGTTGAACAAGTGACAGCTTTTGTTCTGTACTAACAGAAAAATGCCACATTTCCTAGATCTTACATCTGGCTGTATATAAAAATCACAGGGGAGCTTGTTAAAAATATAGATGTCTAGGCTCCATCCCAGACCTATTGAGTAAGATCTCTCTAGGTATAGAACCCAAGGACCTTTTATGTTTTAAGTAGCCCAAGTGGTTTTGAAGTTGTTTAAGAACAACTGAAATGGTAAATTTCTCTATGAAGTAAGGAAGCATCATCATATTAAAAACAATCATATAGAGTTTGGAAAATTTTATTTATATTTTTATGAATGAAGTTCCAGTATAGAAAATTTTTATATTATGAAATATATGACACCAACATAATAATGGGAATGTTTTATGGGAAATTAAATGATTATTGTAAAGAACTTGATCAGATTTTTGAAAGTTTTGTAGCACTTGTATTATAAGCTGTGATCTACTCTTATTAGATTCTTTATTTTTATTAGAAATAAAACCTTCTAAAGTAAAGATATATGTCCTAGACTTGAGAAACACTATGGAAGGTTGGAGAGGGAAGGATAGTGTAACTGTCTTAGTAAGAAGGTAACATGGCTGCAAGGGTGGGGGTAGGAGGGCTCCTTCAAATCATATGACCTAAAGAAAGAAATTAAGTGAAGCTTGGTTCATCATCTCTGGATAGAAGAATGAATCTGAGTGTTTAAGAATCACATCAGTTCCTCAACATCCTTTGTTGTTTTTTCACCTGGTAACATGGTAGCAGGTTTTATTTGTATTTTTATTGTGCAACATGAAAGTGTGAAATTGTGAGGATATGCTTGGATTTGCTAATAGGAATACAGGTAGATAATGGATGTGTAGGAAAAGAACATAGGAAATTATAACTCTTTATATTAGTAAGTTTGACCTAAATTAATAATCTATTCATTAATCAAGTAGTATGCAAGGGAACTTCAAGATATGTTTCTTTTACATCTAGAGGTATATAATCTAGTTTTGTAGACAAAATATAAAAATAAAACAACAGTAAATTATAGACAGACTTATTTAGTTAAATGGTTATATTTGCAATACAAATGAAAATGGAGAAATTCAAAGATGAAATAAATCAGTGAAGACGGGAGAAATTGTCAAAAATGTCATTGTGCTTAAGTATATAGAATGTGATGAGGCAGAGGGAAAGAGAGAAGGTATTCCGATGAGAGAAAACATGGACAAGGTGAGTGAAGTGAGAATACTCCAAGTATGCTGTGGCTGACAAGAGGAAAGACTATGAGCAAGTGTAAGAGGAAACACTTTGGATGGTAAAGTCAAGTCACATGAGATTAGGTGCTGAAGTTATAAGGCAAAAATCTCTTAATATGAAAATTGGCTTTAAATCAATGAAATATGCCATAAAAAATCACCTTGCATGGTTTTTAGCATTCAGCTCTGTAGAACATTTTGTTTATGCAAATATGTGGTGTATACAAACATATCCACTTTATATAAAGCAATAGGTAAAATGTAATTTTATAACATTTAAATCATATTACAAAGAGATGAAACAAATAAGAAATAAAAATGGAAAGTTCTTAGAACTGAATTTTTATTTGTTAAAAATACAAACCTGCAACCTGTCTTTACTAGTAAATAAGTACAAAAAGAAAGGAAATTATATGACAAGTGTCTATTACGCAACAGACGCTCCATCAGTCTCTCTAGAAATGGGTCATCTTTTCTTCGTGTAAACACCCTGAGAGAGGAACACTTCAAGGAAAAATTACTAACACAATCACACATAAGACAAAGATGTAGTGTTTTGTCTAATTGTTGAATCTGGTGTTAAAACTAAGGAACTAGGGTCTCTAGTAATCCCAAAGCCTTGGTGTGGTATGATACAGTATTCTTTTCCTACTACCAAGAGCTTTCACCATATTAACTAACAGACCCAGGAGATTTCTGAACAAATTAATAACACAATGACAACAACTTTAAAAAACAGATTAGTAAAATAGGTCAGAGTAGAAAAGAGATGCAAAAAGCCACACAGGAAGTAATACAATGCCATGTTATGGTAATGACATTGAGTATGGGCCTTTTCCAGGGAGTAACTGAAAGACTATCAAGGGAGCCAGCCTGTAACGTCCAACTCTAAATCTCTCCACCTGTAACATTTTGATGGAGACCAATTTTCTAAAGAGTAAACAATGATGAAATGACATTTTAGAACAACTGACCTCACTGTTATAACATTATATAGTAAACATGATTTCACCTAATAGGAAAAACGGTCCAGCTTTTTGACCATGCTCTATTTATCCACAGGCACATTTGTTTTAATATTTGTATTTTATTTAATTAATTAACTAATTAATAGAAGAGAATCAAGTCTATTGATAATAAAAATTTAAATGGTTATTAATGATTTTCATGGAGATATTGATATACAGAACATGATCATATAATAATCAATGAGAGCAAATTTTGAGCAAGAATGAATTCATTTTAAAACTGGTATTTTATATTCATAATTCAGGGTATGGAAATAGATGAATGGATATTAAGACTAGTATAGTCATTTTTCTGTATAAAATATATGCTTAATTTTTATGCATACCAATGGTAGCAGCCCAAGAACTTGAAAACAAAGTTTCATCAATGTGCTGCTGCTTAGTTGGTAACTGCAGTACCTTAATAGTTTATCAGAAGTTTATACTTGAAAGACTAACCGGAATATGCAGAAATGAATGTGAAATTGCACCAAAGCACTGTCTTTGAATCTCTAGAATGGGTTATTAAACTAGAGAAGTGAGACTAAGTCTTAAAAGCTGGTTTTATATCTGCCACTGACAGTGAAATTCATATTTGTAGATTCTCTCCTTCCTCAATGGTGAGACATGAAATGAATTGCCCCATACAAAAGTGGAACACTGTTTAGATGGCAAAATGATCTTTGAATGGGATAAAATATAAAAGTTCTGAGTACAGTTATCACCTTATATAATTATAGGCCATTAAATTTTATGAGTTTGGCAAAAATAAGGTATTTAGTGTGGACACTGAAATATAACTACATCATAAAATATAGCATAGAGAAATTTATTTAAAATAAAAATATTTTGCTTTCAAAAGTATGCAATTATTTTCAACTTTGAGAAAGCAAACTATAAATGATATAAAAAGATATTGAAATGGTACATTATTACAAATGGAATGCATATTTTTAACAATACTATAAAACTTGGTGTGCAGAAAAATATAAATTATTTATAAAACACATCCATTAAATATTTACTATTTGTGAAATCAAGTTCACTCAACTTATTTGCCATCATTGGAACTGAAGTCTTATCAATTTCTAAAGTAATTTTGACAATTCAGTTTTGTTCTATGATTCCCATATATAAATCATATAAACCAAGTCTACCAGAAGGTTCTAAACCTTGCCAGCCAGTTTGCTGCTTCTGTTCGTAACTTACTCATTGTGATGACAGGAGTACGCATGGGAGGGAGATATTAGTGATGCACACTGACATCTCCGGTTCCACCTCTGGATCCGTGAGCAATTACAGCTCTTCGCCTTTTAGAGCTCGGCATGACCACGTGATTTGCATTGGTCAATAAAATGTGAGCAGAAATATTTATATACTTGTCCCTTCTCCTCCACTACAATTGTCCCAGGGTGCATGTTTCTGTAAGGATCAAACTCAGCTACCATTGACAACTTGCAGTCTGCAAGACCCATAGTCAATTTTGCAGGGGCAAAAAAAATCAAACATTATATTTTAAATCTTAAGATACAAGGACCTTGGAGAATTTTGCTTCTTGTAGTTAACCTACGTTGACTTGAAAGTTATACAACATGTTCTCTACTTACTGTTGTAATGTAAAGATGCTGAGCACTTTTGAAAGTAAAGAAAGTCTGTATTTAAATCACCCTCATAACTTTAATACCTAGCATATACTACAGTGTAGGTTATTGGTTAATGACAATTTTTGAATAAATGATAAATTATAAATTGTAATATAGACAGCATCTTGGAAGGAACTTTATAAAAAGACAATGAGGGTGATAAAAGATTAAGTTAGCATAAGCAATTAACAATAAGAATTGAGATTTATGGTAGTCTTACAAGTATCAGGAGTTATTTAATGTGCCTACCATATATTACCATATTAAATTCCCACAATCAATTTCTAATAGAAATATCAACATTATCCGTATTTTATGGATGAGGAAATAAAATCAAATCTTTACCCTGGGAATATAAGAGTTAAAAATATATTATTATACAGCTATACAAAATAATTAAGAATCCAACTAGAATGAGAAAAGCAAAAAACATTCATCAGGTTCTCATGATATAGAGCAGGCTGGTGGAATCCTTTAAATATTCTGGTTTATACAATTGTAATATAATTAGTAAAATCATTATAAATAGAATATAAACATTTTCTCAGAAATTTCATATGAAATTCTGGAAAGCTGTTCGATAATTTGTCTGGAGGTAACTTCTAAGTTTTATGAATTTTGAGATTAATCATACCAGAACAAAAAGACAAAAAACCCACCTTCATCCCTCTAAAAAGCAATACTGTATTAAATGGACATAGCCTTAGACCTATAACAATTTTTCTTATGTGTTAAGAACATTTTTTTTTAATTTATGACTTTTCCTTATTCATCCTTATATGCCTAGAATTGTCAAGGAGATCTTTTTTAAAATACTAACTTGGTTTTGAATTTAATTACTTTTTCAGTTAAAGGCATTGAATCACAGTTATTATTCTCATGTCCTCAGTGGTAAATGCTGAGCTTCCATATGTTGATCTACACTCTTAATTTTGAAGTTGAGTAGGGGATGATGCTTGAATCCATTTCTGTAATCACATATTCAGGTGTGGAACCTCTCTTTCCTCCCTGTTAAAATCACATATTCTCTTTTACTAACATCCTTATTAAGTCATTGTGTTAATTTTCTATCACTGATGCAACAACTCAAGTCTCCTGTCTTACAATTATATAAGTATGTCACAGGTTTTGCACACATCTTACCCAACTAAAATCAAGTTGTCCTCAGACCACCTTCCTTTTTGGAGGCTCTAGGGAAGAGCCTCCAAAAAGGAATAACCTATTTAAAATAGGTTATTTAAGTAACCTATTTAAATAAATAACCTATTTATTTAAATCCTCCTGCTCATTTAGAATGTTGGCAAAATTCAGCTCACTGAGGGTATAGAACTGAGGTCCCTATATTAGACAGGGTTGTCCAGACAAATAGAACTGTAAAAGAACAAAATTTAACAGAGCAAATTTGAAAATCTAATTGGCTTTATTAAGTGATTCTTGAATCAGACTGCACCATTCCATCCAGCAACTAGGAGGGTGGTCGGCATGGTTGTACAAAACAGAAGGTTTATTATAGGAAGAAGGGTGGGGCAATGGAGTTATTAACAAAAGAAAGGAAAAGACTAATTTTAAACTAGGACATCTTTTGGGGAAAAGGGAATGGCAAGAGCTTTTATCATTCATATTGCTGCTTCTTTCTATAGGGATGGAGAAGGCCCTTGTGACAGATTGCTGGGGCTTGACCAGAAAATTCCAGACATGTTGATTAAGATTACGTTTCTAGGAGAGGTCAAAGCAGTAATTAGGTCAGGTATTAAATTTAGATTTGATGTCATGGTCTTTAGCACAAGTGGTACCTTTTGGGGACTATAATTTTGTCTTTAACAGAAGCAATAGTATAGATAGTTAGATAGATAGATAGATAATAGATAGATAGATAAAATAGATTATGAGGGATTGACTCATGTGATTATGGTAACTAAAAGTCTCATGACATTTCACCTGTAAGCAGAGACCCAAGCAAGTGGTGATATAGTATTTATTCCAACCCAAAGTCTTGAGAACCAGGGCAGCCAATGATTTAAGTAATCCCTGGTATGAATCAGTGGGGCCCAAGAACTAGGACCTCTAAAGTCTGATGTCTGATGCCTGTGTATACAAGAAAATGGATATGCCAACTAAAACACAGAGAGAAAATATACTCTTTCTATAATGTTTTTTTCTATTTAGGAATTGGTTGATGCCTATCCACATTGGTTAGAGCCATCTTTTTTCTCATCTACAGATTAAAATGCTAATATATTCCAGAACAGCCTTACAGATACACCTAGAGGAAAAGTTTACCAGTGATCTGAGCATCCCTTAGTCTTTTCACACTGACTCGTAAAATGAACCATCACAGTCCCCATTTTTTAGCTGGCTATAAATGAAGATCCACTTACTGCTTCTAAAGGTGGCTACATTCCTGGTTCCTTTCTTCCATCTTCAAAACCACAGATCAAGTATTTCTCAGTGTTCATTTTCTGAGCGACCTTTCTTCCACTCTCTTCATTTTTTAAGGACTAGTATGATTATATTGAACCCACCTAAATAATCCAGCATAATCTTTGTATATCAAACTCTCTTGACATATATAATAACCCATCTATAATTTTGGGGAATTTGGTTATTGATGTATTTCCTGGACTTTTATTCTGCCTACCAGAGCCAACAGAAGTTTGTTAAACTTGGTAGGTTACATCAAAAAGAAGGAGTATCTCAAGGGGAAATCATTCAGCAATGTTTCCAGCTAGTGCTCAGTGCTTTTTTTTTTTTTTTTTTTTTTTTTTTTTTTTTTTTTTTTTTTTTTTTTTTTTTTTTTTTTTTTTTTTTTTTTTTTTTTGCTATTTGCTATATTGCCAGTGAGATTTCTTTGTATTCTTTCCCATACATGAGGAAATTAGATAACAACAGGGATTTTCTCTTTAATTGTATTTCAGCAATATCAGTATGTTGGTTATCTGTACAGTACTACTTGAAATTTACATTTTTTCAGAATTACTATTAATGCTGTGAAGTAGCCTATTAAGTAGCCTATATTTTAAAAACTTGTTGACAAAGAGAAGTATTTGTTTTTTTAATCAAGATTATGAGTAAGAGAAAGATTTCTCAGAGCAATTTCTGGTTTCAGGGAGATCTTTAGAACTATGACCCTAACCCAGACTAAATTCTCCAAGGCCGCACCCAAAGTGCATGCCCAGGGTTCTCTCTACATCTGCCTCAGCCATCATGTTCACTCTGTTGTATATGTGATTTATCTGCAGTCTACGATGTCAGTCAAGATGAGACTTAAAGACCATGATCTTTAGAATCACTTACAGAGTTTGTTAAACAATACACATTTGGTGGACCAGAGTCTTTATTGCATGGTAGTTCTATCACAAAATTTCAAGTACCAGGTGAGTGCAATGTATACTAATGTTTGAGAGTTGTGACTTTGATTTTATACAAAATACTTTTTTGAGTACTAATTAATACCAGTATTTTATTCTTTGGAAATGTATATGGCATGGCATGTTATTAAGCATTTCCTTAGACCTTTAGGGTTACTCTTATTTAATAACTTGTTAGTCCAAATGAATGATTTATAAGAAGTGATTTAAATACATTAAAAGTTGAGATGACAAGATCTTTGACCTCAAAAACTAAGATGCTTAGCTTAAATCTGTGAAATTAATGGGGGAAAACTTGTTTATTGTCATTAGAAAGGTGCAGTGTGAAGCTAGAGTCTCAGGTATACTTCATCTCTATCATTCAGGGCAGACAAAAAGTCAGAGATCACAGAAATTGTTTTGAGATTGGCATAGAAAGGCAGGCATGATGGGTTGGGAGAATGACTATCACAGTACTTAATTGTAGACTATTGAAGAGATGATGTGAGATTAAAAGAAATAAACATGGCTCTAAGTCTTCTAATATAGAAAAGTGAGGAAACTGGAAAAGTTGAAAGACAATTCAGAATGTGAATGTTTTCTTTTTGAATGTACTAAATCTAACATGACAACGAGATGTGAAGCACAAATATTCTGTCTTTATTGAACATTAATGGAATGCTCACATATGTGATCATGTTCATTGGCATAAAATTTAAAATGGCAACACTTGGCACTTCTCCTGGAGCTCTCACCTTGACAGGAACAAAGGGGCAGGTAACTGCTGATAATGACAAATGTTTGGAGAAGCACAAGTGTTAAAAAGAATGAAAGAGTAAAAGTACTTTAGTAGAGTAATTGAGGAAGGCCTTACTGAGGAGGTGACATCTGATCATAGATTGGAATAATGATAAGCAATAAACCTTGAGAATATTCCAGGCAGAAGTTTCTTAATGCTTAAAGGCTGTGATGTGAAGTTTGCTTGTTCCAGGAAGAGCAAGGTCAATGTGGCTGAAGGGTAGAGAGTACTTGTTTAAAGATGAAGTCATAGAGAAAGCCTGGGACCAATAAATATTTATTGTGTGACTTAGCTCATGATTCATTCCAGATGTAAATGATCATGGAATGTGCAAATAACTGAATTGTAGGTTAGTTAAGTCCCTTTATTTTTCAGATGAAAATTCTGAATCTCAGATATCTAAAAAATATTCACACACACTAAAATTTTGGCTAAATTTGGAAGAGCTAGTAATCAGTTCATTGTTCTTCTCTTTTACTTAGAAAAATCTTCCAACCTGCTCTACTTCTTTGCTGAAAAACAGTAGGGTGTCATTACTGCATAGAGTATCCAAAATGATCATTAAGAACTGAAATTGTGATGGTTTGGGAAACGTGGGTTTCTTGGCTCT
This sequence comes from Anoura caudifer, assembly GCA_004027475.1. Lineage (NCBI taxonomy): Eukaryota > Metazoa > Chordata > Mammalia > Chiroptera > Phyllostomidae > Anoura > Anoura caudifer. The sequence continues at coordinate 126,774 of PVKU01002808.1, read as the reverse complement.
TGTCCTTATTATGCTCATCTTTTGCTATTTGATTTTCTTCTCCCTACAATCTTAATGTGAAAAGTAACCTTGAAGAGAAAAGAATTCACAACGCTAGCCTATGGGAAATGAGATGGCATGCTTGGGGAATCACTTTCCATCGCTTTGCCAGGTGGTGCATATGGGCAAATTATATTTGGAAACTAATTATGCCTTTTTGAAAATGATTTGCTGGTGTATTATTGTAATACATTGTAGGTTCTTGGCATTCTTTATGTAATTATTGTATCTTGTCTTTTCCCTTCAGTTATTTGTTTTGCTCATATTGTATGCTTTTAAAAATGGGTATGCCTAAGTTGATTCAAGTATCTGGTAAAAAACATTTATGACATTGAAAAAATACATATGCTAGTAGTAAAGAGTTGTATTTCTTTATTTTACATTTGTATAATTTTATTAATTTATTCATATTACCCACAGCAATATTTTTGTGTTTTTTTCCAAGTTAGCACATAGAAAAAAAGTAAAGATTTAGTGAATTGATAGAATTAACCTTTTATAAAAAGCGAGTTTTGCTAGACATCTAAAATCAGCATCTTCTGAACAATTTTAATATTTTAAGAACCTTCTCTTTGCACTGGCTGGTGTAGCTCAGTGGACTGAGCATGGGTCTACAGACGAAAAGGGTCACTGATTTGATCGCCAGTGAGGGCGCATGCCTCAGTTGCAGGCCAGGTTCCAGCAGGGGGCTCAAGAGGCAACCACACATTGATGTTTAACTCCCTCTCTTTCTCCTTCCCTTCCCTCTCTCTAAAAATAAATAAATAAAAGCTTTAAAAAAGAGTAATAAGAGTTGTATTAAAAAAAGAACTCTTCATTTGATGATAACTAATTTTTGAATTAGTTATTTTTATAAACTCAATCTGTACCAATTGATGCAAATATAGAAGAAAATGGGGACTTTCTGTCTTATATGTAGTAACATTTAAAGATGGACAGTACTGGTTCTTGTTATTTTATATTTTATTTTATATTTTTTGTTAAGAAAATTGTCCATAAATACATGACTTGAAGAGGGATAGGAAAAGAGAAAAGATGTGTTTGTAGAACTTTTAAAATTGAGCCAGTGTGACATTCACCTTTTCGGATCTGAGCACTAAATCTTCTAAAAAAGCAATTCACTCAAGTCATGCAAGTAGAAAACCCCAATCAATATCCATTTTCAGATTTCTAGCCCCAATCTAGTTTGTCAGTACTCCTACCAGTAATGATAATATTTGTTTGCAGAAATTCAATTATGTCCACAAGGGATTTTTGCGAAAATACCGAGTTTCAACATTTTCTCTTTTTTTGTGGATCCAGTACAATTTTGATATTTTTGCAGAGTCTATTCTGTAGTTAAGTTACATATTTATGGTCATGAATGATAGTCTTAAAACTCATTCATCATGCATCAACCTGCTTAAAATCTTCTTGATGCACTTATAAATTCCACATTTTACCCTGAATTACAAAACTCTACAGAACCTTGCCAGCCTATCACCAGTTCTTTATCCTTTATTTTAAAACACCTTTTCCCTTGCCTATAATGTTCCAACTATGGTGTTTCTGTTCCTCAGGTTCAGTAAATACTTTGTTTGTAGTAAAGATTTTGCACTAGCTATTTCTTCCTCCTGGGCCATTTTTTTTCTTGATTTTTATTCACATGGTAACTCATTCTTGATGTTCAGGTCTAATGTTTATATTTCATCTAGAGAGACATCTCTTCATTACTTAATCTAAAGTAGCCTTCCAATCACTTTCTGACAACTTTCTCACTTCTCTGCATAGCAGTCACTACTATGGAACCCTTTTATGATAACTTACATGTTTAGGTGTTTCTTTCTTTTTAAAATATATTTTTGTGGTTGTTGGAGTAATATTGGTTAATAAAATTATATATCATCTATATATAGTATTGTGTGTTCACTACCCCAACTCAAGTCTCCTTCCATCACTATTTATCATCTCTTTACCCTCTTCTTCCTCCCCCCACTCCCCTTTCCATCTTGTAATCACAAGACTATTGTGTATGACTATTATGTTTTTGGCTAAATCCTTTTAGCTTTTCTACCCTACCCCCAACCACTTATCCCTCTAACATCTGTCATTCTCTTCTCTCTATGATTCTGTTTTTATTTGGTTTGTTAGTTTATTTTGTTCATTAGATTCTAGCCCACTGTATGTAAGTGAAATCATATATTTCTTGTTTTCTCTGACTGGCTTATTTCACTTAGCAAAATACTTTCCAGGTCCATCCATGCTGTCACAAAAGTTAAAATTTCCTTCTTTTTTATGGCTGAGTAGTATTCCATTGTGTAAATGTACCACAGCTTTTCATCCACTCATCTACTGATAGGCACTTGGGCAGTTTCCACATCTTGTCTATTATAAATAATGCTGCATTGAAGGGAAACTAAGAAAAAAATCCCATTCACACTTGCTTCAAATATAATAAAATATATAGGAATAACCAATGATGTAAAAGACTCATACTAGGAAAAATTATAAGACACTGAAGGAAGAAATTGGGAAGATAAAAATAAATGGAGGCACATAACATGTTCATGGATAGGAAGAATTAACGACACTAAAATGTCCATATTACCCAAAGCAATCCACAGATTCAACATAATTCCTATCAGGATACCAATGGCATATTTCACAGAACTAGAACACATATTTAAAAAAATTTATATAGAATCACAAAAGATCCCATAAGAGTCATAGAAATATTGAGAAAGGAAAACAAAATTGGAGGAATTAGGCTACCTGCTATCAAACTATACTACAAGGCCACAAAAACAGCATAGTACTGGCTAAAAACAGGCATATAGATTAATGGAACACAATAGAGAACCCAGAAATAAACCCATGCCTTTATAGTTAAATAATATTTGACAAAGGAGACAAAAATATACAATGGGGTAGAGATAGTCTATTTAAATTAATTAAATTGTACATATAATGCAAAAAAATGAAACTAGACTACCTTTTTACACTATACACAAGAATAAACTCAAAATAGACTGGAAACCTAAATGTTAGACTCAAGACCATAAAAATTACCATATTTTCAGACTATAAGACCCACTTTTTCCCTCCAAATTTGGGAGGAAAAGGAGGTGCATCTTATAGTCCAAATGTAGCTTACCTGGCTAGTAAATGTAGTTTACATTTACACTGGTGAAATATTATGTTATTTATGTCATTAAATATTTTACCACATTTTTTGCTGCAAAAAATTTTTTTCCTATTTTCCTCCTCTAAAACCTAGATACATCTTGCCCTGGCTGGTGTAGCTCAGTGGATCGAGTGTGGGCCTGAGAACCAAAGGATTGCGGTTTGATTCCCAGTCCAGGGCACAAGCCTGGGTTGCAGGTCAGTTCCCAGCAGGGGATGCACGAGAGGCAACCATACATTGATATCTCTCTCCCTCTCTCCTTCACTTCCCCTCTAAAGATAAATAAATAAAATCTTACAAAAAATTTTAAAAAACGTAGGTGCATCTTATGGTACTAAAAATATGGTATGGAAGACAACATAGGCAGTAAGATCTCATATGTTTCTGATAACAATATTTTTTTCTGATATATCACCTTGGGCAAGGAAAACAAAAGAAAAAATAAACAAATGGGACTTCATCAAACTAAAACACATTGTTTTTCTCAGTGATAATGGGAATGGGGACTGTACCCATTATGCTTGTCATTGTGGACAAGCATATGCTTGTCATTGTGGATCCTTGGTGCTCAGATGCTCAGACAAGTGTCTGACACATAAGAGTTGATATAGTTGATATAGTGTGTTGTATCAAATTAAATAGTGGTAATGGCATAAAGACAGAAGAAAATGTTCATGTAATATTGCAAGCCCTTCTAATGAGAGACATGGAGGGAATTAGGAAAATTGTTAGTGTCAGGATGAGAAAAATCAGGTCATTGACTTTATTGGGAGAATAGATGGAGAAATTATTATACCAATAATTAAAATTAGTTATAATCTTTGTCCTCAAGAAGCATGTTTTATTGTTGTTTCCATATATATATGGAAACAGCAATATACTGCATTTATATATGTATCCTGGGTGTGTATATATGTATCCTGTATACATATATTACATTTGCAATATATTCATGCATTTGCATATTGCATATGCAATATTGCATAAATGCAATATAATATATATTATATTGCATTTTCCAAGCATTGCAAAAAGAACATGTGTTATATTTTATAATCAGCAGAGGTGATCTTAAGAATGAAAGCACAACATAGAATGAACAGTATGATGGGATGGGCATTCATTCTTACAGTTAAAAGTCTAACTAAAAAGACATAATAAGCTTATGATTTAAATTCTTAGTCCATATTTGATTAAGAATACCAGACTCAAAGAAATCAACACTTTGCTTAATTCAGACACTGATATCAATCTCCCTTGATACATTTCCTACTGGAATAGTCAGAAGGAATTGAGAAATGTGGGCTCCGCTGGCATGGATAACAATGCGAATGCAGTTTTGTTTCTTTGCCATTAAATTCATGGACAGAATTCTGTTTTATCTTTCCTCACCAGTTGCCTGTTTTTGCTCCAAACACTGATAGCTTCCAAAAGATGCAACTCATGTCAAGCCTATGAAACATCCTGTGGTTTTTGTTCAGGGTAGTGAATAGATTCTTAATTATTTTAATTTAGCTTAGTATTAATGTTGCAACAAGTATCTTCTTTAACAAAGTCTCAAACTAAAGATATTTAAGCCACTCTATTTATTTCAGTAAAAGAAAAAATTCAGGATATAACTGAAAACCATCTTGTTTAATACATCTACGTGTAAATATATTTAGCAAATATATTTCAGATGTAAGTTTGTCATTAATTAATTGATTGGAGCAAAGTCAATGATAGAAGAGTATGAAAGTTAGTGATAGTTAAGAAATTCAGGAAAGTGAGATCAAAGAGATAAATATATATTACTGGTAATAATCTATTTACTCTTTCTTTATTTTTTGTAAATTAGGTGGTCACAGAATATCTTGAGCTTTGTACATATTCAAAAATATCTGAATATTGATTATTTGGAACAAAATTTTGCTAATTTGCTAACTTTTTTTCCTCCCCTGTCACTAACTATTCATGCAATTTGTCAGTTTGGGATGACATGTAGGATGTTGTGGGGATTCAACATGAATTCTGATATACTAGGGTGTAGCAAATTCTGAATTGAATACTCAGATACTTATGTGTGTTGAATGAAAAGAGAGTTCTATAATCAAATGAGTTTAGGAAACTAAGTTGAAACATAATAGTTTTTTAATTTTGTTTTAATTTTTATTGTAGAAATTTCTAGTATCTTTCACTATACATAAAAATAAGCGTATATTGAAAAATGTTATAGCTTCTAAAGATTTAGAGATCTTTGTATCTCCTTGGAGTATGAAATTATAGATATAAAGATGAATTATCACCAGATCCAACTGAAAGTTGACATCAAAAGCCAGTGATGGGTAATTATGAAGCATGTTTTTCTCTTAGTTTCCACATCTCCTAACAGAATGTCTTTAATTTTAAATGGCATTTTGGATGGAGGCTACATTGAGATAATGTTTTCCTAAAAATGGTTTCCTCATAACCAGACTTTTTAAAATTAAGTAACTTATATTCATTATATTTAACATTAGTTCAAGGAGAGATTTATAAGGCAATTTCTATCCATTTATCAGAACAAAATTCCCTTACATTCCAAGTTCTCACCTGATATAAGGCTCATACAAAAGCAGTATATACTTTATTGAGCAGGAAAAGGTACGTGAGTCTGGAGCATGGTCTCTGGGGCAGCAACCTTGAATTTCAAACCAAGCTTCATTACTTAGTAAACCATGATCTTAAATATGTTACAAAACCCTTTGAACTTACTGTTCTTATTGGCAAAATGTGTATAATAATAGATATGTATCAAAAACAAAACAAAATTAAAAACAACAAAAAAGTATAGTGCTAGGATAAGAACATACATGAAATCAATTGTTATTATATTTTAAAATTCTTAGATTTCATTGAGGAAATACGATAGAGTACAGACTTATTTCTAGCAAAAATGCTACTCCCCCAACATGTGTTCACTGAGATTTGTTTTTGAATTACTCATTTTATGTCAGTTTCTGAGAGCAATCTATTTTGTTTATTCAAAATGAGATAACTGAACAAAAGACAAAATTTTTGTCTTTGTGTCCATGTTTTGTCACTGTTAAGACAAAATAATTATTTCAGTGTATTTTTTCCTAGGGATTCCCTGTTGTTACTAGAAATGTATTAGCAAAAACAAAATGCCCTAGCAATTTTGTACTTTCTTCTAAAATTCAGTGTAGCCCTGAGAGTTTGGAATCTTATGTACGATGTTGTTGTTTGTGATTATTTAGGTGACATATTCTGCCATTCATCAGATCTTTGCACTGATCCATGTTATACATGAGACATAGCACACAGTACGGCACAGGTATATGTGGTGTCTATTCTAAAAGACCAAGACTAAACCATGAGGATTTTGACTATTAAATTATTATAAAACTATTAAATGGCAAAGATTATGACATAACTTTTATGACATGATTGATGAAATAGACAAACTTAAAGATGTAGAATATTGAAATGAGTATATTTCTTAGTGGTAGAAAACCATGTATGTCTGTATTTATATATAGATGACAGTTTCACATTTTTAATCTACATCGTAAGATTAGGTCCTAAATTGCCTTCTAAGCTGAGGCCACTGATAGTACTTCTTTATATTTTAAATTTTCTGTTTTGTGTTTCCATCCAAATAGTCCTAATTTATTGCAAGCTTAAAATAAGTTTGAGTGTCCAGTTATATAAAAGAGACAATGGTATTATTGGAGTAGCTTTTATTTACCTCAAAGTTTATTTTAAGCCAACCAAAAAAGTAAGAGCAAAGTAAGAGTGTTTCTCTTAGGTCTTATAAGAACTGAATTTTTATTTTTATATTAATTAGTTTAATATAGAATAAAAGATAAAAATAAGCTGTAATCATCCTAATTTTATTATTTCACCTAGTATTTACTTATCATATCTGATTTTACTTATAATATGATTCTTAACTGGAAGTCCTAGGCACAGCAATCAGACAAGAAGAAAAAATAAAAGGCATCCAAACTGGAAAAAGAAGAAGCAAAACTGTCATTATTTGCAGATGATATGCTATGGTATATCAAATATTCAACCAAGAGATAATAGAACTGATAAATGAATTAAGCAAAGTAGTAGGATACAAAATTAATATCCAGAAATCAGTTGTACTTTTATATGCCAGTAACAACCTAACAGAAAAGGAGATTAGGACAACAATCCCATTCACAATTACTACAAAAAAATAAAATACTAAAGAAATCTAACCAAAGATGTGAAAGACCTGTGCTTGAAATATTTTTGGACACAGAAGAATTTGAAGAAGATACAAATAAGTGGGAGCACATACTATCTTTGTGGATAAGAAGAATTAACATCATTAAAATGTCCATACTATCCAAAGCAATCTACAGATTCAATGCAATTCCTGTCAAGAGTCCAATGATATATTTCACAGAACTAGAACAAGTATTTTAAAAATGTATATGTAAACCACAAAATTCCTTGCATAGCAACAGCAATCCTGAGAAAGATGAACAAAGTTGGAGGAATCATGCTGCCTAATATCAAATTATACTATAAGGCTATAGTAAGCACAACAACACGGTACCGGCATAAAAGCAAATGCAGACACCAATGGAACAGAATAGAAAACCCAGAAATAAACCCACATCTTGATGGCAAATTAATATTCAAAGGAGTAAGCAAGCACATAAAATGGGCAAAAGATAGTTTATTTAATAAATGGTGTTTGGAGATTGGACAGATACATGCAGAAAAATGAAACTAGACCACCTTCTTACACCACACAGAAGAATAAATCCGAAATGGAATAACAACTTAAATGTTAGACCTGAAGCCATAAAAATCCTAGAAGAAAACATAGGTAGCAAAATCTCAGACTATTGCTTGTAGCAATAATTTATTGGATATATCTCCCCAGGCAAGGGAAAAAAAGAAAAACTAAACAAATGGGATTACACCAAACTAAAAAGTTTTTCACAGCAAACAAAATCATCAACAAAATAAAAAGAGAATCCATAGAATGGGAGAACATATTCATTGATACATCTGATAATGGTTTAATATCCAAAATTTTTAAAAAGTGTACAAAATTTAGCACCAAACTAAACAATGCAATTAAGAAATGAGCCAAGGACCTGAATAGACACTTCTCCAAAGAGGGCATACAGGTGGCCTATAGACATATGAAAAGATGCTCAATGTCACTAATCATCAGAGAAATGCAAATTAATACCACAATGAGATATCTCCTCACACCTGTTGGAGATACCAAGGATGGCCACACCAAGGATGGCCATCATTTGTAAATCAACAAACAAGTGCTGGCAAGGATGTGGAGAAAGGGGAGCCCTTTTTCACTGTTGGTGGGAATGCAGATCGGTGCAGCCACCATGGAAAGCAGTATGGACATACCTTAAAAAATTAAAAATGGATCTACGTTTTGACCCAACTATCCCACTTCTGGGAATATATCTGAAGGAACCCCAAACACTAATTTGAAGGAACCCAAAACACTAATAATAATTACCTTTACGTTCATTGAAGGTTTATTTACAATCACCAAGATATGGAAGCAGCCCAAGTATCCATCAGTAGATGAGTAGATTAGACAACTGTGGGACATTTGCGCAATGGAATCCTACTCAGCTATAATAAAAGAAGAAAAAAAATTACCCTCTGTGACAGTATGAATGGACCAGGAGAACATTATGCTAAAGCCAGTCAGAGAAAGAAAAATACCACAGGATTTCACATATATGTGGGGTTATAATGAACAAACTGAACTAACAAGAAAAATGAGGACAGACTCATAGATGAAGAGGAGGATGACAGTTCAGGTTAGGGGGAAGTGAGGGGCTGGAGGGATTGAGCAAAAAAGAAGAAGGACTCATGGGCATGGCAAGAGGGTGGTAGTTGCTGGGGACTGGGGGTATAAGGTAACTAAAAGTAATTAAAATACAAGAAAAATTAAATCAAATTTTTTTCTCCTTCATATTTTGTTTAAATTTTCACTTAATTTAAAATATAATTTTCATCACCTTATCTACTAAAGTAGTTCAAAACAAATTATCTTCATGCCATTGCTCATACTGACTTCTCTTGAAATCTTCCTCTTTGATTTGTGTCCTCAATTTAATATTGAATTTAAACTTTACTCCCATATTTATAGCTACACTATGTCATAGCCCAATTTTATTCCATCTTTCCTTTGTGAAATATACACTTACACTATCCCTTGCCACTTCATTTACATTTTTCACATTTGAAGCCATTTCAACCTACCTGTGACTGAGATTTCCCTGGGTTACATCATTATCACCTCATCAAAACAAAGCCAGAAAGTATAAAAAGATTTCCTCTTTTTCTTGCCTAAATAAATGTAAATTACTATAAAGTCAAACTGCTTTATTTCTGTTTGAATTTGATCTGAATTTACTTTCATGGCATCCCATATTTATTTCCTAATATGATAGAATTGTAACTCTGCAGTATGTAAAATATACATGTTTTAGTAATATGAACATATTACTGTCAGAAGTTTATAGACATTTCACTCATTAACAATTTGTGATTTTTATTATTGGATAAGATATGTGAATACAATGTTTCAGAGCATCATTAAAAATTGGTAAGAGGTATAGGAGTTTAGCTTTAATGGAAGAAAATTGATGCTCACAGCTCAACCATTCAGAGCGAGTATGGTAAATACTCTGCTTAAAAGAGGATGAATGGCAAATAATTGTTTCAATCCAGAGAATTGGGTGTTTCAACAAGTGATGATGAGATTATCTATCATGAATAAACCTTATTTGGGTGCATGGCATTTCATTGTTCTGAGTTTTTCTTTTGGATGGTAAAGTCCACTGGCAATGAGTAAAATTAGGCAGGTCCATGATAAACAACTAATATGCTGAATTATAGAAATCCAAATAACCAGATGAAACTTTGAAGCTTAGTTTAAATCAACAAATATATATCAAGCTTCTGCCATGGCCATGCAGTGCACTAAGATGAGTAGGCACGGTTCTTCCTCTCCAGGAGCAAATAACCCTGAGCTATATATACAGAGACACTTAAGTCAGCAGAAAATAAATGGTGTGTATGTAGTAACAAAGCACATGCAATAAATAGGAATGGCCTACATAGTGAAATCCTAGTAAAAATGTTTTCATTTAGGCATTTTACAGAAAAAATCTCCCAGCTTTCCCATTCCATAATATCCTTTTTCAAGTAAATTTTTCGCTTTTCCTAAATGAATCTCAACTGAACCTTATTGAAACTTATTTTTCTCCCATAATACTTCAGCCCAAATGCCTTCTATAGGGAAGGCACGCTTCCTTTATCACACAGGTTCACACATTCCTAAGTCTTCCTCCAGCATATAAATATATTTTATGATAGTTACAAGGGCTATTTCTGATTTACATTCAGGTAACATAAGTGGTGTTGGGCAAGTTACTTACAAGAAAAAGGAAGGCAGTTTAAGGCAGAAATGTTTCACTTTGTTATTATACACAATGACAATATTGGCAAATGCTATTGTATGAAATGTGTATATTCCTGGTAGGGGACAGAAGACAATGGGTTTGTCAGAGCCAGAGCACTGAGCCTCTTTCTCTCCCCCCCCCCTTCCCCTCTCCCCCTCTCTCTCCCTCCTCTTCTCTCTGGGTTGCTCCTCTGTAAGGTATTAGAGAACAGAAAGTATGTCTTTGGTCCCCATAAGATAAAAATTGGCTAGAATCTTCCATCTTTCTCCATCTTCCCATTGTGGAATGCAAGGTTGTTGCAGGAACACATGAGGACCCCAGTGCACTTTAGGTATTTCCAGAGTTCCCCATCGTGGTAGTTCTGAGGCACTGGGACCTTGAACAAACAGGGGACCTTTGCAAGCAACTAAAGCCTTGACAGTGAGTGAAGGACAAGAAATATTATGTGGGAGACATGTAAACTCTCGTTAGTGTCAGATTTCTGTATAAGAGACTAGAAATAACAGTGACTTTGGATGTCTATATGTTAATGAGCCCCTTTTTAAATCTCAGATGGGTATTGCTCAGGGACACAGGAGCTACCTAAGCGATCATTGGTCCTCTGACTTTATTTAAAAAGCACTGAATGTTTTTAATGATTACTTTGAAATTCTGTCAAATTGGAGAGACAAAACCTAAGCCAAAATTGTCAGCACCTTGGACAAAGGGAAGACTAACAGAGAGTTTTCAAATTGCACACTCTTGCATATGTGTGGATATCAATGTAGGATTTAAAGGTGTCAACACAATACTGCTAGCTAATTAAGAGTTGACTGACTAAATTTTCATAGTTTTTGTCAAATCCATTTGAATAAATTTGTAGACTAAAATAGTCAGCATATCATTTTTATGCAATTTCCATTAAAGTTTGACCCATTCTTGAAAAAATACAGTTTTAAATCAGGCAACGAAGAGTTACACAATTTTAATAAGTGCTAACCTTGGCTTGATTTTATCTTCAAGCATCACAACTAAAATTGGAACTTTACAGATCACTTTAAATTAAATTGATTAATAATACATCATGTTAAAATGAATTTTTCATGGTTTGGGAGCTAATGTTCTCAATTATTTAGCAATGCAAAGTGTAGGAAATGCACATAAACAGCATACAGGAGCTGATCCGTGAACTTTCCCTTAAAAGAAGATGATAAATGGCCTATTTTTTCTATCATACTAAAGCGATATGTTAATGCTTTTTGCTCTGAACATTTGCTCTTCAGGAAACCAAATCAGGACATGCAGTGCAGTAATAAAATATAATAATAATGTTTTTATTAAATTAAAAATAATCTTAGCCCTGTAAATATGTAAAAGAATGTGTAATTCAATCAACAAATTCTTTAGGCATATGACTTTATCCCTTTTGAGTTATATTTCCACAATAATTTGTCTCATTTTCCATTTGAATGAAAATATGTTTTAGTATTAAGTATCCCCCAAACTATTATGTGATTCTATGATTTTAACATTTATCTCATTCCCGTGTTTTTGTGGGAAAAGAATATTTATAATTAAATGTCACTAAAAAAGTAAAGTAGTGTTTACATTTTGAACGTTATATTTTTTCTCATTCAAAATTACTTCAGAATTTTAAGTAGTTAAGATAAAAAATTAGTAGATTCTTTCTGAATGATGGCTTTGCAATGCCCATTTTACTAATGCATCCAGAATCAGAGAAGCTCTAGGATGTTGTTCTCTCTTCTATGTGAGCATTTTTGTCTACCAATTTGTAGGAGAGATGGACCACAAGGCCTTGAATAGCTTTGGACAAAGGTTCTCTACACTAAGGCATCTGATAAGACTGCTAATTCTCATCAAATACACCATCATTTTCTACTCCATCAGCCTTCTTTCTTGCCTGTTTTTGGCAAGAGAATTTGCTTTGACATAAATTTAGCTTATGATGATGTAAAGTTGGAGTTAATTCCTACAATTTAGTGTTATGAACAATAATATAAAACTTTGAATTATATAGTGCTTGCTTTTCCAGCTTTATTGCATAATTGACAAATAAAATTGTTTGCATTTAGTGTACAAGATAATTTGATAGACGTATGCATTATAAGATGATCATCACAATGAAGTTAGCACACCCATCATCTCACATAGTTACTTCTGTATGTGTTTGTTGGAGGGGAGTGGTGACAAAACAATACTCTTTTAGCAAATTTCAAGTATGCAGTGCAGTATTGTTAGTTCCAGTCTCTATGCTATACATGGTATTCTGAGAAAATATTTATCTTACAACTGAAAGATTGTATCATGGGAGCAACATACCCCCGTGTCACCCTCTCCTTAGCTGCTGGAAATGATCCTTCCAACCCTCTGTTTCTATGATTTTGACTCTCTCTCTCTCTCTTCTTCTTCTTGTTCTAGATCCCACATGTAAATAATGCCATATACTTTTGATCTTCTTCTGTCTGACTTATTTCTCTTATTATAATGGCCTCCAGTTTTATCCATGTTGTTACCAATGTCAGTGTTTCTTTCTTTTTAAAGGCTGAATAATATTTTCCATCATGTAGTATACACCATTTTCTTCATCAATGGATTGATGCTTAGGTTGTTTCAAGTTTTTGGCTATTATGAGTGATGCCACAATGAATATTTGAGTACAGATATCATTTTGAGAAACTGATATTACATCTTTTAGATATATACCCAAATAAGATAAAAATTTGCTAATTTGTTAACTGCTTAAACTTTTTAAAGTCATTTTTATTTATTAAAAATATTACCTTAATTTTTGAGAAACCTCCATTCTGTTCTCCATAGGGCTTCTCTAATTTTTATTCTCACAAACATTGTATAAGAAATACTTTTTTTCCAGAGCCTTACCAACATTCCTTATCTCTTGTCCTTTTGATAATAGCTATCTAAATATGTGTAAGGCGTCATCTCATTAATGTCTTGATTTGTATTTTCTTGATAATTTTCGAGCATCTTTTTATTGTATCTTCTAGTCATTTCTGTATCTTCTTAGGAAAAAAAGTCTATTAAGGTCCTTACCCATTTTTAAATAGGATTATTTATTTTTCTGCTATTGATTTTTTTTTTAGTTCTTTGCAATTTTAGTAATTAATCCTTTCTCAGATATATGCCTTGCAAATATTTTCTCCCATCCTTTAGGTTACCTTTTTTTATTTTGTTGATCATTTCTTTTGCTATACAGAAGACCTCTAATTTCATGTAGTCCCACTTGATTATTTTTGCTTTTTTTGCCTGAGTATTGGTATCAAATCCAAAAAAAATCATTGTCATGATCCATATAAAAGAGAATTTTTCCCATGATTTTTTCTAGGAATTTTATGATTTCAAGTTTTACATTTAAGTTATTAATCATTTTTGAGTTAGTATTTGTGAACAGTATGAGATAGAAGTCCAGTTTCATTCTTTTTGTATGAGGTATTCAATTTTCCCAACACCATTTACTAAAGAGGATATCCTTTCCCCATTGTTCATTCTTGGCACCCTTCTCAAAATTAGATGACATAAATGAAAGTGCTCATTTCTGGACTTTCTATTCTGGTCTGTTGGTTGATGTGTCTGCTTTTATACCAACACCATACTGTTTTGATTAGCATAGCTTTGTGATACAGACTGAAACCTGGTAGCTTCCAACTTTGTCCTTCTTTCTAAAAATTACTTTGATTATTTGGAGTATTTGTGATTCCATGCAAATTTTAAAATTATGGTTTTCCATTTCTGGAAAATCCCATTAGAATTTTGACAGGATATGCAATGAGTTTGTAGATCACTTTAGGTAGTATGAACATTTTAACAATATTAATTATTATAATCCAAGAACAGAGGCTATCCTTCCAATTATTTATGTCTTCATTAACTTTTTTTACCAATGACTTACTGTTTTCAATGTATAGATTTTCTTCCCCAATAAAATTTAGTCCTAAGTATTTTATTGTTTTTGATGCTGTTGTAAATGTGATCGATTTCTTAATTTCTTTCAAATAGTTAATTATTACTGTTTGGAAACCAAACTGTATTAGTATGTTAATTTTATATCCTTCAGATTTACTGAGTTTATCTATTAGTTTAAACAGTATTTTGGTAAAGCTGTTAAGATTTTCTGTATGGTATCATCTACCCACAGAAAATTTTGTTTTTTCTTTCTGATTTGGATGATTTTTATTTATTTTTCTTACCTAATTGCTCTGACTAGGACTTGCAGTATTATGTTGAACAGAAGTGGTGCCAGTGGAATTCTTGTCCTGTTTCTGATCTTACAAGAAGGGCTTTTAGTTTTTCTCCAGTGAATATAATGTGAGCTCTGGGCAAGTCATACATGGCCTCATTATGTTGAGTTACTCCCTTCTACACATAATTGATGAGTTTTTAAAATAAAATGAGGTTGAATGTTGTCAAATGCTTTTTTACCATCTGTAGAGATGATATGATTTTATTCTTTATTCTATTAATATACAGTGTCACATTTATTAATTTGCAAATATTGAAAGATCCTTATTCACAGGGATAAGTTTAACTTAGTCCTGGGGTATGGTCTTTTTAATGCACTGTCAAGTTTGGTTTGTTGATATTTTTTGGAGGAGTTTTGTATCCATAGTCATAAGGAATATTGACCAGTAATATTCTTTTTTTTTTTTGTAGTGTTCTTGTCTGACTTTAGTATCAGAGAAATGCTGAACTTGTTAAATAAGTTTAGAACTTGTTAAATGAGTTTAATAAAGAGCTCAAGAAGTATATGAGAAAATTAAGAATGAGAAAGGGAAAATAAAATAAAATTTGATCAGTGTATACCCTGCTAGTTATAGAGTGGAATGGACATGTCTGATGCCAGTTTCATTGTACTCTCTAAGAAGTTTAACTAGTTAAGACATTTTTAAAAGTTTACCTAACAGGGTAAAAAAAGAAGAGATGTTTATTCAAATAACTGTGAAAAGGACAGTTATAGTGAACAAGATGTAGGTGGTCAAGATGTGGTACCAGTCAGCACACTAGAAAGACAGACCATAATCAATAGAATTTCCAAGCAGAAGATAAAATCAAATTCAATTGAACCATCGCTGCAAGTCCAACTTACTAACTTTAAAAGGATAATTAGTTGAAAAAGAACCTCAAGTGTTATTTGGATTTTATAGTTTATTTATTTTTTTTAATTAAATTTTATTTTAATTGTTGTTCTTATACAGTCTTCTGTTTTCTACTCCCATCCCGTCCCTATAGTTTATTCTTAAAAAAAAAAAAAACATTTTATTTATTTATCTTTAGAGGGGAAGGGAAGAAGAGAGGGAGAAAGGGAGAGAAACATCAATGTATGGTTGCCTCTTGTGTGTCCCCTACCGGGAACTGGCCTGCAACCCAGGCATGTGCCCTGACTGGGAATCGAACCGCCATCCCTTGGTTCACAGGCTCACACTCAATCCACTGAGCTACACCAGCCAGGACTATAGTTTATTCTTATCTAGACCATAAGGGTGAGATTTTTCTCTAATTCCCATTATCCTACTTTTTAAAAAAAAGACAAATTTTGCACAAGGATTTTTTTTTTTTACCATGTGACATACTTGGAATTGTTTTCCAAACAAATTGCATTGTATAAAACTAAAAATTTTCAAAAAATAATCTCATCTACTCTATATTAACCGTTAGACTGAAAATCTACTCAAAGACCTTTCAAATCAGTTCTGCCAAATGTTTATTGAGTTAGTATATAAGTCATATTAACTACATACTTCACTGATGAAAGAAAAATCCATGAGTTAGAATTAGTTCACCTCCTCCTCATGGTCAGTGTAACTCTTTGTGCAGTATAATTCTCTTTATTCATGAGAAAGCATGTCTGATCAAAATACCGATGCAACTACATTCACATCATATTTGCACAAACTCATATGTATAATAGGAAAACTAGTGTGTTGTTTTTTCTTATTTTTCCTATTTTACCCATGTATTTTGATTTCTAGACTTTATTGACAGCAGGTTTGATGGGAGTAATAAACAGAAGGTTACGGAGTAAATCCAGAAAAATCAACATAGCTATATGTATGCTAAGAAATATATTAGACTCTGACTATATTCAAATGAGACTCTGAGAGTTCTTTGTGTTTCTTCTGAGGCCAGAACAACATGCCCACTAAGTCTACATTTTGGAAGAAAACAAGAGACCTGAAAACCTAACAAGCGAGCATGGACTACAGAAACACTGAGGCTTCACCAGTGCACTCTCTTGACATGACCATAAACAGCAATAGGATGCATTCAAATGCATATATCTATGTGCACTTAAATTAAATACTAGTTTTGTTCAAATTAATACAAATACCAATGGAATGGGGTTGCCAAAAAGTTTTTTTTTTTTAAATTTAACCTGACTGCATTGAAAACAGGTGAAGGTGATTTGTTTTATTAACTGAACTACTTTCTTATTCAGGGCAATCAAGATTTTCTAAATGAACTATATGTGTATCACTTCTTTCCTCCACACATGAAACTGTAAAAATTAGATCACAAGAAAAAGGTTTTTTTCCCCTGAAAGTAGGGAAGATGATGTTATTAAGGTCAAATGCATCAGGGAGATTTAGTATTGTATTTTCTTAATGATAATGGAAATCATGTAGCTAAATCTTGGCAAATTGTAGTGAATAGGTATTTCCAATGTTATTTGATTATTATTATGAGATGTTCATTTGACATTTAATGTGGAACAACTAATTCTAATGTGTTTTGTTTTAGTCATATGATATGTCACCAGGTGGAAAGGCCTTTGCATCAGGAATTAAGAAAGCAACATAATCAGTGGTTAAGTTAACCATTTCTTTGTAATCTAATCAGTAATTCTCTGATCATATACTATAATTCATACACAAATAATTAAGATACTTCTTTTCAGAAGCACTCTTCACTGTATTTGAGGAAAATGGCCACAGATGACTCTATATCATGTCATTTAGATTTTATTTTTGGTCTTTTTGAGAAATCCTTTGACTATGTTATTAATGTCATTATATTATTAATAATACAATTATATCCATTTAATTTGTGATAGTTAGAAAAGGCCCAACTACATAAAGAGATAGAGTCTATCCTGCTGTGTTTAAATAATGATGTGTTTAAATAATGCTACCATTGTTATACTTCTGTATATGATGTCAGTCTAACAAGTTAAAAACAAAACAATTGACAGATAAAATTTCTATTAATAAATTATGCAAACACATATCAAGATATGAATTAGCACTAAAGATGGCTATATTCACTGAGTGCTAGATTAATATAGACTATTGCACAAATACAATTCAGTAGAGCCCTTTTTGCCACTACTTGATATTTTCTTTTTTTTTAATTTTTTTATTGTTGTTCAAGTACAGTTGTCTCCATTTTCCCGCCACCATTCTCCACTGCCCCTCCCACCTTCACCTCCCACTCTCAGTCCTACACACCATTGACACTGTCAGTGGGTCTTTTATACATGTTCCTTGATGACCTTTTCCCTTCTTTCCCTTGTTATCACCTTCCTCCTCCACTCTGGTTACTGTCACTCTGTTCTTCATTTCAGTGTCTCTGGTTATATTTTTTCCTGCTTGTTTGTTTTGTTGACTAGGTTCCACTTATAGGTAAAATCATATGGTATTTGTAATATTTGGCTTATTTCACTTAGCATAATGCTCTCCAGATCCATACACACTATCTTGAAGGGTAGGAGTTCCTTATTTCTTTCTGCTGTGTAGTATTCTATTGTGTAAATGTACCACAGTTTTTTGGTCACTCATTTACTGATGGTAACTTAGGTTGCTTCCAAAACTTGGCTATCATAAACTGTGCTGCTATGAACTTTGGGGTGCATACGTTCTTCTGAATTGGTGTTTCAGGATTCTTAGGGTATAATCCCAGCAGTAAAATTGCTGGGTCAAAAGGCAGTTCCATTTTTAGGTTTCTGAGGAAATTCCACACTGTTTTCCATAGTGACACCACCAGTCTGCATTCCTACCCATGGTGTACTAGGGTTCCCTTTTCTCCACATCCTCTCCAACACTTGTTTGTTGATTTATGATGGCCATTGTGACTGGTGTGAAGTACTATCTCATTGTGGTTTTAATTTGCATCTCTGCGATGGCTACTGAAACTGAGCATCTTTTCATATGTCTCTGAGCCCTCTGTATGTCCTACTTGGAGAACTGTCTGTTCAGGTCCTTTGCTGATTTTTTAATTGGGTTGCTTGTCTTCCTATAATGCAGTCATGTGAGTTCTTTATATATTTTGGAGATTAAACCCTTGTCTGAGGTATCATTTACAAAAGCATTTTCCCATAGGGTTGGTTCCCTTTTAATATTGTTGATGTTTTCTTTAGGCATGCAGAAGTGTTTTGTTTTGGTGAAGTCCCATTTGTTTATTCTTTCCTTTATGTCCCTTGCTCTTGGGGACATATCAGTGAAAATATTGTTGCATGGAATATCTGAGATTTCCCTGCCTATGTTCTCCTCTTGGACCTTTATGGTGTCACAACTTGTGGTTAATTCTTTTATCCACCTTGAGTTTATTTTTTTGTAGATGTAAGTTGGTGGTCAAGTTTCAATTTTTTGCATGTACCTCTCCAGATAACCCAACACCATTTGTCGAAGAGGCTATTTTTACTCCATTTTATGCTTCTTCCCCATTTGTCAAATATTAACTTACCATAGAGATGTGGATTTACTTTTGGGCTCTCTACTTTGTTCCATTAATCTATGTTTTGTTCTTATGCCAATACCAGACTGTTTTGGTTACAGTGGCCTTGTAATATAGTTTGATGTCAGGTATTGTGATCCCTCCTGCATTGTTCTTCTTTCTCAAAATTGCTGTAGCTATTTATGGTTCCATATAAATTTTTGAAATATTTGTTCTATGTCTGTGAAATATATCATTGGTATTTTAATAGGGATTAGCCAACATTATACTCAATTGGTAAAAACTGAAAGCTTTCCCACTAAGATTAGGAACAAGACAAGAATGTCCTCTTCTACCACTTCTATTCAACATAGTACTGGAAGTCCTAACCACAGAAATCAGGCAAGAAAAGTAAGTATAAGGTATCCAAACTGGAAAGGAAGAAGTGAAACTGTCATTGTTTGGAGGTACATAGAAAAACCTATTGACTCCATAAAAACAAAACAAAACAAAAAACCTACTTAACCTAATAAGTGAATCTGGCAAAACAGTGGGATAAAAAGTTAATATTCAGAAATGAAAAGCATTTTTGTACACCAACAATGAAATATCAGAAATCAGGGAAAAATCCCATTTGCTATAGCAACAAAAAAAAAAAGTACCTAGGAACAAACCTAATCAAGGAGATAAAAGACCTGTATTCAGAAAACTACTCAACACTGAAGAAAGAAATTGAGGAACACACAAATAAATGAAAGCATATTCCATGTTCATGGATTGGAATAATTAACATCATCAAAATGTGCATACTACCCAAAGCAATTTATAGATTCAATGCCATCACTATTTGATATTTTCTATAAATATTATAACATTAATAATTCTCATTAATAAGCTATAAAGGATATATTTCCACTGTGTTTTTCTCTAAAAAGTTTCAACTACTTTCAAATTAAATAATTTTTCTATAATAGAATTTCATATTTTCTCAAAAAGAATATTACAAATTCTAATTGTTAGAAGCTACTTTTTAAAGACTGAATCAGAATTATTGTGTATCTCTACAGAAAACTGTAATTTCATTCTTTGTGCTTATATATTGAGTTGGCCAAAATATTTGCTTAGTTTTTTCCACACTCTATCTCTAGTGTAGCTCTACTATAGCTTAAATTCATTTGAAACAATTTTGTTAGATTGTATTATGACAGCTATCATATCCGCACGCATTAATAAAAACATCAAAATTGGTGATATTTTATGCAGCCATTTTAACATTAAGATGGAATAAAATACACATTTTAGTGTATTATGCTTTATTATTTCAATAAAGATAAAAATGCAATTGAAACACACAAAAAATACTTGTGCAGTATATGGAAAAAAATGCTATGAATCATCCCGTGTGTCAAGATTGGTTTGGGAAGTTTCTTGGTAACATTGACATTTTGGACAAATAATTCTTTGCTGTGGGGTTGTCTTACTCATTAGAAAATGTTTAGCAACATCCCTGCCCTCTGCCCACTAGAAGTCAATAGCAGGAGATAGCCGACATACTCAAAATATCTAAATCAAAGTTATTAGTGCAAATGAAAAATATCTTTCATTTTATGGAAAAATCTAAACAGACTTTTTGGCTAATGCAATATATAAAAGCTATCACCAATTAAAAAAGGATGGTCCATGTGTGTAAGGAATGGGGAACTGATAAGAAATAGTTTGTGCTCAACCCCTGGAGCTGGTCAACAAATCCATGCTGATATTTAATAGCTCTTATCAGCAGGAAAGCAATGAGAATATTTGGGGCATAGCTAGTTTCACACCAAAGCTGGTGGTAAAACATTTATGAAATTGTTGAATCTCTTCCCACTGAGCAAATAGACATCAGATTTAAGAAAATATTCTAACAAACAAATCTAACATTTATTTTTTGAGCCCTCCCCATATTTCAGTATTTGTTTATACCTTTGTTATGATAATAGGTGACAACTTCCAATTGGGGATCTAACAGCAAGCAATGTTTAGCAGACAGCAGTCTCTATTGCATGATGAATTTTGTGGTCATTCAACCACAGTTGCTGGACAATAGCCAAAAGAAGGTTCAACATGTCCAAGGAATAGGTTAATTGTTTCTCATTAGATTTCAAACAGACTGTTTATTTCCAGCAATATCAACTTTTGACTGCTCTTTACTTTCCTATTAACAGCATGTGTAATATGAGTCAGGATGAGACTAAGCTTTTATGGAGTAAGAGATCTATTTGAAATGCTGATGAAATAGTTTTGTTTGTCGTCCACCAGAGCTGGGAGCAAGATTATTATATTATGAATTGATATTAACTTAGTCTGTATTACTGTTATCTTAAAGAAGCAGTGCTTTTTAATGTTAGATATACCTTAGAATTACCAAAAAAAAAAAAGCTACTTTTTAAATATACACGTATCATGACCCCCTCCACCTACTGATTCAAATCTTAGTTCAGTGGAGTGTGGGTGGTGTGACCATCTTTATCATTTAAAATCTCTACAAGTAATTTCGATGTTCACAACTAGAAGCTTATAGGGGATAAAATAACCCTGATAGAATGAGATGTGTAAGGGTTTAAGGTTCATCAATAGTTAAGAGCAAATAAGATTCAGCAAGTTCTTTAAAACAATGTGTTTTATGATTGGTAACTTATTAATGCAACATCATTCTAAAAAAAATTGATGTGGAATTAGGATAACCTTGAGTGACAATGTTTCATGACTTTGCCATGAGATTCTTAAGTAGTTCCTAATTTTCACACTGCCTCTGCACACCATACTGTGATCCTTTTGAGGTTTCTTTTTGTCTGCTCTTTCTGCTAACTCTTCATATTCCTATATCCGATTCTTATTTCCTCACATGAACATATTGACCACTCAAAGGTTGAAGTTTTTCTTATTTAAATACCTGTTGGCATGATAGGCTAGTATGTGTAACAATGGGCAAGAAATTGAAGAAATATGCATTTCAGAACAAATCCTTTTTATAGGCTTATTCCTCAATTTCTTCAGTGTCAACTCTTGCCTCTCTTAATTGTACAATTTTGTGATGGCTTCCTATCAAGTGGCTCCAGCCCCTTGTTTTATAAGGTTTATATCTAAATTTTTCTCAAATTTAACTTGAAAGAATGATTAAAGAGAATATGGATAATCTTCAATATTTCTACATGAGCAGCCAACCCTACTACAGATCAAAAGAGTTCCCATATTAGATACTGAATCATCTTCTCAACAAAGATTAAACTTCCTTGCATGTTTGATCTGAATTAACTTTCCTGGTCACTGGGGTACCATTTAGTAAATTGCATTGTCTCTTTGTAAATGGGATCAATGCTCTAAAAGAATTATTTCATCTAACTTAGAAAATAAATTTACTTATGTGTGTTAGGCTGGGAATCAGAAACATGCTTACCATCCTTAAGAGCAAAGTGACAATACAATTTATATAGAAAATTTTTTCTTCAAATGTTTTAATACTACAAAATTTAAAAACAATAAAATAGAAATAAATAGAAGATTAGAAGTAGAAAAGACAACTTTATCAAGCCATTCATTGAATTTGATTTTGAAAGGGAGAGTGAATAGGTGGTCAAGGTCAGAAAAAGGTGAGGTTTCTTTGCAAACTTGAAGACACCCAAAAATGTATCTGTTTTTTTCTTTTTTCTTTTATGGAATATAAAAGAAAAGGGAAGATAAAATCCATAAAAGAGAAGGAAGGATAAGCATAATAGGACAACTAAGGATGTGAGAGTACATAAAATCTCATCCAAAGATGAAGGATTGTCCTTAAGAAGTAAGTAGTCCATATCTCTTATCCTAACAGAAGGGAAAGTGAAATGAATAGTGGTAAATGCAGGTAAGTTTGGAGGTTGGCCACAGAGTGAGAAAGTTACCATCTAATCACTTTTATGTTCTCAGTAAAAATTTAAGGTGATATCATCTCACACCTGCCAGAATGGCTAGCATCAGTAAACCAACAGACAAGTGCTGGCAAGGATGGGGAAAAAATGGAAGCATTCTGAACTGTTGGTGGGAATGCAGACTGGTGCAGCCACTGGGGAAAACAGTTTGGAGTTTCTTAAAAAAAAAAAAGAAAGAAAGAAAAAGAAATGGAAGTGCCTTTTGACCTGTGGATCCTGCTTCTGGGAATGTATTTAAGAATAATGAAACACTGATGATCACAAAGAATATATGCGCCCCATATTCATAGCAGTGTTATTTATAATAACCAAGGTCTGGACACAGCCCAAGTGACCACCAGTAGATGAATGGATAAAAAAAAAAAGCTGTGGTACATTTACATAACAGAATTCTACATCACTGTAAAAAGAAGGAACTCTTAGTCTTTGCAACAGAATGGATGGACCTGGAGAACATTCTGCTAAGTGAAATAAGCCAGTCAGAGAAACAGAAATATCATATTATCTCACTTTTGTGTGGAATCTAATGAACAAAATAAACTGACAAAATAAAACTAGCAGCATGGACACATGGGACAGACTGGTAAATCTTAGAGGGGAGGATGGTAGGGGGACTGTAAAAGGTTAGCCAAAAAACGTATGCATATATGCAAAACCCATAGACACAGACAACTATGTGGTAAAGACTGAAGGGCAGAGCTGAGGGCTTGGTGGAAGGAAGAAGAGGGAGGAAAAATAGGGGACTCTGTAATAGTGTCAACAATTTTTTAAAAAGGTGATCATTAGAAAGTTGAAAGAGACAGGAGGATGAAATAGAAGGCTGCTCAGGAAAGCAGAAGAGAGAGCCAATGAGGAAAACAGACCTGCTAAGGGCCAGTCCAGGCCTAGCTCGGTGGGCGACCCCTGGGTCCTAGTGCCCCTAGTATTCACAGTTGTGTTTTCTCCAGGAGCACTCAGCAGGCAGGATGTTCAGCAAAGCAGGCAGCTGACCAGAGATAGAAAGACAACTCTGGGAAAGAAAGTTGAAGCTATTTGCATGAAAGCAGATGAATTTAAGATGGGTAGAAAAGAAATAGATACATAGGTGGGCTAATAGTGAGAACAGTAGTAAATGGATATAATAAACTTGAAAACAGGAAAAGTGGAAGTAACCAATTAAGAGAAAGTTAGAGATAGAAGTTAATGACCAGATGATTAAATGTTCTGTATTCAAAATTGTATAAGCAGATCATTTCTGAGTGATGAGTAAGGGAGAGGCAGGTAGAAATGAGTGGAAGTAAATCCACTAGATGTGGACTCACTCAGTGTTTATTTAACAACATCTACTCATGCACATACATGCAGACTAATATGCACTGCTAACATGTATTTTTCCATTCCCTGATTTATTCTCAGCCCATTCCAAAGTGATCAGTGAGCATTAGCACCCCATGATGCATATGTCTTTAACAACAAACACTCTACATGACTATCCTCTTATATATGTTGCGCATCAGGGGCCATTTCCACCACTGGTTGTCACTTTTTGACATTCATTACACATTCTGGTCAACAGTAGTGATATTTAATGTCTATAAAGTTTGTGCAACTGATAATGTTGGAAACCACAGAGGTAAATGAAGGGGAAGATTATTATTCTATGTGTAAAAAAAAAATCTAAAATGGCAATACTAAAATGAAAACAGTCAAGAGAATAGATGATGATGAACAGACAATGGAGAATTTGTGGATCTACTTTGAATTTTGAAGTTTACAACCAATGTAATAACAGCAAAGCAGAGTTTCAGAAATAGGCCTATAGCTGCAAAAAATATAGCCAGAGTCATCAAGATTTTAGGAGGTTTCAAGAAAATGGAAGGACAATTTCCATGTGTAATGTCAGCAGAGCATTCCTATAGAGATAGCCAGTCCACTAAAAGGATAAAATGTCTTGTCAAATGTCATGTACATAATTGATAATCATTAGTAAATAATATATTTGCTGTCCTTCATGAATCATCATTAATGCTTGTTGTGGTTGTTGTTTGATTATTAGAATCATGTTTTTTTTTGCAAAGTAATATGATTTTAAAGCTATTTTTTTAAAATGAACAGGGATCCTTTTCAGATTTTTTCTAAGAATCTGGCTTTTGGGTAAACATCTTCACCTGAATATCTTAATTATTCACACTAATTAGAATGTAACTCTCTTCCCCAGTTTTAGATACTGCAAACCCAGCCTTGAATGCAAATATTTAACTCATGTTTTTAGAATATTCAGGTATAAGAAATATGGATACTCTACTTTTGGGGGAATGATTCTGCAATATTTAAGTTTAGATTTATAACTAGTTTTAAGGATTTGAAATAGATGTTTCCCCTGCCTCAGTTTATGTATATGATACAAAATAAGAAACCAGGTGGTATTTCTGCTTCAGTAGTCTGTGTCTATTTAGCAGAATGTATTAGAATGTAGAAGACCTTATAAGTTCCATCTGCCCAAATACCTGGTTTCTTTCCTTACCATAATTTCCAGACATCTTCATAATGAATCCATCACATAAAAACAATTGTCAAAGAGCATAATTGTTTAATCCTGCAGATACTTCCAAAAGAGAAAAATAAAAGATGAGATTATTATTTTGCATATTTTCATAGTATAGAGAAAATGATTGGGAAAAATGACTTAAAACATGTCTTCAGGATTTCTAAAGGAAAGATTTGGAAGAGTCTCTGAGTAACTTAAAAAGATCACCAGCATTTATTCATTCTTTTAAAATGGTAAAGATAGTGTAAACTTTGAGAAAAGGAGAGAAAACAAATGCTTTTTGAATTCATGATATTGTGAAAATGCTTCAGTTAATATCACCATTGTTTACTTCCTCATATATGTCTAGCATATGTTAGTTCTCATGGGTTCAAAAATAAATAAGATAAAGTTTTACCCTCTTAGAGCTCACAGTCATGTGTGAATTTTGTGTGTGCAGCATAAATAAGAACATATATACACACTTAACCATGCAATGTAATATGTGCTATGTTTAATATATAGACCTATGGTTTTAGGGGTACAGAGAAAAAGTGGTTATCCTTACCTGGAAAAAAAAGAGAGACAAAGAACTAACACATGTGGAAAATCCATTATTAGGTTGTTAATGAGGATGAGATATTATTTTAAATCACTTAGAATAATTTCTGGTTCTACACAAATATCACTTCAATAAATATAACTTTAATGGTTTTAAGAATACATTCTAATTTTTTTCATTCTTGATCATCTAGTTTGATATGATGGAAAAATATGTAACACTTTGGCATATATCAGAAAAACTTTCCAAAGGAACAACTGGGTTTTCCACAAAAGCAGTAAATATTAAATCAATCTAAGTAGGACACATCACAGACTCTCTTGGTCCAATTTAAATTTAATGAACTCTTAGCTGAACTAAATGTCTCGTACTCATAAACTGAGAGGCACAAGGTTTACAGAAACTGTAGCTGCAACATTCTTCAACAGTAAATATGACTATAAATCAAAGAGGCACATTTATTTTCTTTTAGGGCTCTAAATTTTTGCCATTTGCTAATGTAGCATCTTGCCCATTTGAAATATTGTTAAGAGTATATAAAACACAGGTGTTGCCTCCCTGCTCTGCTCCCAATTTAAGATTAACTCTGTTTCTTTGGGAAATGGTAACGGCAAGAAGAGCAATCAAAATAACAGTTTACTTAGACTGTTCGGTTTCTTGGGCACCCCGCCTATGGCCTGGGACAGTGAGCCGTTCTTCATTGCATTAAAAGCACCTGGTTAGTGGCAAAGACAAAGCAAAGTGGATATGTTTTATCATGTTTAGTTGCAGAAGACATATACGTGTACAGTTTATCTCAAGTACCTTGTATGTTCTTTCACTACAGTCCACCCAAGTTCCCATCTGTGTAGGTACTATCAATTTCCAGAAATCACATAGGCTGTTACTTTTCCCTTTTATCTTATCATAGTAATGTAAAGAGTGGTTTGGCTTTCTAGGCCAAATAGTGTAAAAAACACAAAACTCCTCAGTGATCAAAAATGTGTAAGAGCTGAATATTCCCTTTTCAAAATATCTCACAGATTTCATTTGGTTTTAAACTGATTTATACCTTTTCCATAATCTTTGTTTTTTAATCAGAAACATATTTTCTCCTAATTATTTCTAATGCACTTTTAGATACATTGTTATATTGAAATATACTCCATATCAACAGGTGCTGACTCTCTGGAAATTTTAGGGACATTGGGAAAAAAAAAAACATATGCTTCTGAGTCAGGTTCATAAGAAAATACTATGTGACTAATAATTTGCTAGTATTATCCACATATATAATTTATATATTTATTTTACTGTTCTAGATACATTGTGTTCCATTTTTAATATATTACTCATCCTCAGCTAAATTAAAACTAGGAGTTACTACAAAGCAGACTAATGTATTTAAACAAAATACTATGCTTTTCATGATTTTTTCAATAATTTCATCAGTAACATTGTGATTTTCTTTTTTAATTGATCTCAGTTCTTTTCATTTATCATTTTAAAATAAAAATTGTATATGTTTAAGTTATAAAGCATGATGTTTAGATATGCATATACATAATACATTGTTGGATGAATCTGAAGGACACTATGCTACGTTAAAAAGTCAGACACAGAAAGAAAAATACTGCATGATTTCACTTACATGTGGAATCTTTAAAAATCAAACACATAGAAGCAGAGAATAGACAGGTGGTTACTAGGGGCAGGGAAGAGGAAGAGTGGGAGACGTTTGTCAAAGGGGACGAAGTGGTAGTTATAAAGGATAAGTTCTGAAGATCTAATCTTCAGCATGATGATTATAGGTGATGATACTGCACTTTATACTAGAACAACATTGGGATTTTCTATCACCATTATTTCCTGTATTTCAACAGTTTTTCCAGATCATAAAAATGTTCACATTTATATGTAAACAACAACCTTTGTGTTTTATATACCAGTGCATCATTCTGAATAGCTATTAACTAAAAGATATTCTATAATTAATTACTTCATTGAGCAGAAGATTTCTGATATTATCAATTCAAGTTTATTTTATGAACTACCTGTGGATATTTATTTATTTTATTCTTTCATTATTTATTACAGACCTAGTATGGACCAGGCATCATAAACATGAATAAGTAATTAGGTGATTACTTAAACATCATATTCAAGTTTATATTTTACAGAATTTTGCACTGACAATCATTGACCAATATTGACATTGAACATAAAGAAGGGTAAGCATGACATGGTTATTCAGGACTGAATAAAATGTACATGGATACCAGATCATTCTGAATATACTTGTTTGTTCATGCTGTTCCAGATTTTCTTAGAATTTCCAAGTAATTGGCGCTCACCTCCCTCTAGGCTTAACCATGCTCCTTCATTTTTTATTTACATTACAGAATATACCCAAAGTTAACTACACTGATAGGCAAAATTTCATGGATTCACAGTTCTCAGATTCACTTTATAGGGAATTACATTTGCCTTCTCATTCTTTAAAGCTTAATTGATAAAAAGATATTTTTTTAAAGTCTGAGGATTTTTATTTGAGGAGACAGAAAAGGACTTTAATTTCCACATTTTTTTCCCAGCACATAGGCAGTGGGAGGAGGTCATTGTAAAGTTACCGTGAACCAGAGGCTGCATTGTAGAGAAAAGGATCAAGGAAGGAACTGCAATTCCTGAAGAGCTGTGACATGTTCTCTTTAGATAATCTTCCCCCATGAGTCTTTCATAATTCTATAAAATAAGAATATTTTTCATTCTATCTACTTTATTTTTATTGCTTATGCTTTTACAGTTTCCCAACTTTTTTCCCTTTTGTCCCCTCTCTACCCAGCCCACCTGTCTTGCCGAAGTCAAAACCCTCTCTGTTATCCATGTCCCTGAGTCATTCATACATAGATAAAAAGACTTGTAAATGGACCATTTTATCTATAGTAAAACAAGTAATCTGTTTTGACATTAATTCAATTATCAAAATACCTAAAAGTAGATTATAAATGTTAGCATTTTTAACCCTAACACCTGGTACACTATCTAAAACATAGAGAATAAGTGATAAATAGTAATTTGGAAAATAAATAAGTTAACCCAGATAGAATATTTTTGTGTGTTTTGTTTAGAAAATAACATTTAGGAAGACTTAAAAGTATATATGCATGTATATGTGTGTATTCATTTCACATATATTCATATACATATTCATTTCATAGAATCATATGTGTTTTTTATTAGTGAAATAACAAAACTCTTTTATGTTTGACTGAATTTTTCAAACATCATATAAGAGCTATTTACTTGTATTTTATTAAATAATTCTACTTATTATTCTAGTATAAAGGGTTTATGTTTCTTGAGTAGTTTAGCAGGTAGAAGAAGCCACTTGTCTCATTTAGGAGAAACATACATAAAATATCAGCATCATTTGAATGTCACCAACTCTATAGGAAAAATTTGATGAAGAGGTAAACTATTTTTTCAAGAAGTATCCTATTTAAATATCCCTAATCCTTTGGCTTTATGAAGGTGTAACACATGGCTTTTTATTTTTCAATCAAAAAACAGATATGCTTCAAAGCCATTTTAAAAGATATATAAATCTTAGTAACTAGATATTTCTGAAATATGTTTAGAAATTAGCATGTACAGTTTTTTTGTAGTGACTAAAAGGTGGCCTTACAATATTAAGAAATACCTTTATGTGTTTAAATGAGATGAATCACAAATATGGTGAGGCTTTAAAATACAAAAATAAAACATTATACCATGTAGAGCAGTTGTTATAAAACACAAGGGATATAGTAAGTCCGAGAGTCCCATATTTATGACTACACTTTGTTAGCATTGATGCCATTGGACTAAGCTCAGTGGGGTAAAATAATGTGGTGTGCTATTCCCATGATAGTCATAAATACAAACATGTAGAAACATGAGCCTAAGAAAGAAACTTTTTAAAACAGTAAAAAATGAATAAATAAATGGGAAGGAACATTGTTAATACCAAATGAATATTGTATAATACCAAAGTGACAAATAAGGTAATAAAGAAGAGATGGAGTTAGGTGCTGGCTTGGTCCAACTAAAGAAAGTTTTATTTTGTTTGCTGTTTGGTTTTAACTATCAGCACCATGTGAATGTGTTTATAAATTGAATTTTATTTTAATGAGGGGTATAAATCTATTTAATTTTACATTAAAATGTTAGATTTTAATACTTGGGGATATTGAAATGTCAAGGACTAGAGACAACATTCAGGATAAGAAATATAGCCATTACTTCTAAGCAAAAGTTTTAGAGATTTATTGCCTAGAATCATTAGAATTCCCCTTACAAGAAAGGGGATTATGTAGTGTATCAAAATGGTGAGCATCGAAGTTGAATGTATTATTTATGCTGTGTGGAATTTAGTCTCCTACAAAGTTGTATATTAGCATATCTACAGCTTCAAGGAGTTTTGTTCAGATAAGGAAAGAGGAATGGTCTACATTTTGTATAAATAATACAGAAAGTTCTCCTAACATTCAAACAAGAATGAAATGTTAGCAAAACATATGGTTAGAAGAGCAAGATTTACATGAGTTTGTAAATTCAATGTTTTTTTTTAAAACAGATGGATTTATTTTTAAGAACATTACCTTGCTCTAGAGATTCATGGTCTCAAAGATATTTAGATACAATGAAGACATTAGTTGAGAATATCTGATTTTTTAATCTCTTTTCAAAGCAAATTTGCTGACACAGTTAGTTATATTTTGCTACATGACAAATTACTCCAAAACTTAGTGGCTTAAAACAACAAACATTTATTTTCTCACCCAGTTTCTGAGATCTCCATCTAAGATTGCCTTAGGTACCCAACAGACTCTGATGAGATTACAGCTAAAATGTTGGCTAGTATTGCAGTCATCTGAAGGTTTAATTGGGGGCAGAGGGTCTATTTCCAAGATATCTCACTCACATGGCTATGACAGGGGAACTCAATTTCTCATGGGCTTTTGAGGGTTGAGGGAGACCTTAGTTCTGCAGAGAACATACTTCTCACACCATGACAGCTGGCTTCCACCAGAACGAATAATCCAAGAGAATGAGGCAGAAGCAACAATGATTTTTTAAGATCATGCCTTGGAAGCACCTTACCATCATTGTTGCTGCATCCTATCCATTGCAACAAAAACTTGACTCAGTGGGGAAGGAACATACAAAAATACTAGAAGACATGGCATTCGGATTGGGGATCATCGTTGAGGTCAGCTATCACAGTAAGAGTGAAAAGAAGGAAGGATAGAAGAAAGGAAAGAAGAAGGAAAAGGAGGAAGGGAGGAAGGAAGGAAGCAAAAGAGGGAGAGAAGAAAAAAGGAAAAAAAAAACCCCTCCAGAATTTTGACAAATTCTTTACATTTTAGGAACTATGACCACCACCTCAAAAAAAAGTATTATTTGAGGTTTGCTAAAACATTGTTTTTTTTAAGCAACTAGTCAGGTGTTTACTATCTACTAGGGTTCTCATATTTCACAATTAATTAATCAGAATGTTTATACTTTATTGGGCTGTATAAAATTAGACTGCCTTCCAAAAGAAAATGTAAAATTGTATGACAATTAATGGAATTTGTAAGTTTAAAATATTACCACAAAATGACATCTTTAGATTAGGGTTGCCTGATATGGCAAAGAAAAATATTAGCCATTCAGTTGAATATGAATTTAAAATAAATAACAAATAATATTAGTGTGTTTTATATAATAAACATTTATCTGAGATTTAAATTTAACTTTGTTGTCTGTATTTTCCCTGGCAACACTACCTTAAGTAACTCTGAAGCTACATTTTCTTCAAATATAATGAAATTTCAAGTGGTATAAGTTATTTTCTTAAGTTATTATTTTTGCCATATAAAACTTTATTTGAAATAGAATAAGCACATCCAGAAAAATAGATTATATCTATAGTTGTTATTAATTAAATGTGTGCATGTGGGTGTGTTTGTATCCCCAAAACATGAGGAGGAGAATGACTTGACAACTGAATAAAGGTGTGTATGTTGCCATGTTTACTTGTAAGACTGTTGAGATCTATGTCTAGGAATATATATGATAATCAAGCTTCTGATTCTAGTTCAAATTTTCTGGTCAGTTTTTTTTTAGTACTTGTTCAAGTAGACTTGTCTCCATTTTCCCCTCCCCACGCCTACCCACCCCACCCATCCCCACCTCCTATTCTTGAACCTACCCTATTTGGCGTTGTCCCTGTGTCCTTTATACATGTTCCTTGTCAACCCTTCCCCTATTTTCCCCCATTATTTCCCTCTCCCCCTCCCTCTGGTTATTGTCGGTTTGTTCTTTATTTCAATGTCTCTGGTTATATTTCACTTGTTTGTCTTATTGATTAGGTTCCACTTATAGATGAGATCATATGGTATTTGTCTTTCATCACCTGACTTATTTCACTTAGCATAATGCTGCTAAGGGCAGGAGCTCCTTCTTTCTTTCTACTGTGTAGTATTCCATTCTGTAAATGTACCATAGCTTTTTGATCCACTCATTTACTGATGGGAACTTAGGTTGATTGCAAAACTTGGCTATTGCAAATAGTGCTGCTATGAACTTTGGGGTGCATAAGTTCTTTTGAATTGGTGTTTCAGGATTCTTAGGGCATAATCCCAGCAATAAAATTGCTGCGTCAAAAGGCAGTTCCATTTTTAGTTTTCTGAGGAAATTCCATACTGTTTTCCATAGAGACAGCACCAATCTGCATTTCTACCCATGGTGTACTAGGGTTCCCTTTTCTCCACATCCTCTCCAACACCTGTTTGTGGACTTGTTTATGATGGCCATTGTGACTGGTGTGAAGTGATATCTCATTGTGGTTTTAATTTGCATCTCTCTGGTGACTAGTGATGCTGAACATATTTTCATATGTCTCTGGGACCTCTGTATGTCCTACTTGGAGAAGTGTCTGTTTATGTCCTATGCCAATTTTTTAATTGGGTTGCTTGTCTTCCTGGAGTGGCCTCATGTGAGTTCTTCATATATTTTGAAGATCAAACCCATGTCTGAGATATCATTGGCAAAGATATTTTCCCATACTGTTGATGCTTTCTTTAGCCATGTAGAAGTTTTTTATTTTGGTGAAGTCCTATTTGTTTATTTTTTCCTTTATGTTCCTTACTCTAGAGGATATATTGATGAAAATATTGGTGGATGGACTAGCTGAGATTTTCCTGCCTATGTTCTTCTCTAGGACTTTTATGGTGTCATGACTTACATATATTTAAGTTTTTAATCCACCTTGAATTTATTTTTTGCGTATATGAGAAACCTACAGCCAACATCATACTCAAAGGGCAAAAATATAAAAGTTTTTTCACTAAGATCAGGAACAAGACAAGGATGTCTGCTTTCATCATTTCTATTCAACATAGTATTGGAAGTCCTAGCCACAGCAATTAGATAAGAAAAAAAAAATAAAAGGCATCCTTTTTGGTCAGTTTCATAGATTGATTTAAACAAGTAACATGACCACTTCAAAGATGTAGAGATCTCTAATTCTTAAGGACACAGTGACAACTTTAGCATTTCTATGTCTCTATTCCTTTTCTTTGAAGTTTGCTGGCAGTTTTCTCATGCTCTTTCTTGACTTTAACTTGACATCTTAAGATGAGAATTATGATGCTATTCCAATAGAATTTAGAAGAAAATTAAGAGAGTTACCAGGAAGCTGAATTCAGGGGAATGATCATCCATGAAAGTGTTCTGCCCAGTGACATTTATGTAATATACATTAAACCAATGTGGAAGGTACATTTAGATTGACCATCCCTCTCTGCAAAGTTACATGTGGAATGTTGTGGCCAAAGAAGCAAAATGTAGAATTACTTATTTTAAATTGCATAGCCAATTTATTTTTCTTTGCATACTGATCAACTAGCAATATACCCTCAAACCACAAATAAATACGTGAAATGGTATCATAATTAACATTTAATTATTCAACAGATACATTTTCTTAACCTACAGTTGAACACTTATTTTGTGCAAGAGAATTGTTTGATGTTTACACAAGACAATATAAATTGCCATGTTTTAAAGTCTGAATTTCAAAATCCATATAAGAGATGATAATACAGTGAAGCTTTTAAAGTTTTACTTAATGCCAATTTTTTCTTTTAAATATGTGATTTGATACAGAAATATACATAGAATAGAGCTGGAATTTATCATTCCAAGGAAAAACAGTTTACCATAACATTAAAATGAATAATGATAAAGAAGATAGGTAAATGACAAGACACTAGTATACTACTTTCTAATAAGTGTTGGTCGCCACTGCCTGGATTTTATTCAACTGAAAAAAAGCACTGTTAGTCTTTCGAGTAGTAGTAAGCAGGGAAGTTGATATTTAAAGGAAAAGAAATCAACAGATGGCATAGAAGAAAATTTTTTAAATAATTTCAAACACTGTCCCCAATTTTGCTGATGGTTTGGGAAGTATTTTCAGTTCGTTTAATTAAAATGTCACATGTGGATTTCAAAACACACTAAAAAATATTAGTGTTCCTCTAGACTCTGAACAAATAGACAGATGGCTTAATAAATTGAAAAACTGGGACAGCTTTAAAATTATTATACATACATATGGCTTAAAATTTCAGAAATTTCCTCCTGTAAATGAAGAGGAAGCTTTTGTAATGCTCTTCCACTTTTGTGTGTGCTCTACATACATAAATGGTAGTGAAAAAGAAACAAAGAACAAAAAATATCGCTTCCAAAATATTGCCTACTGTTTCTGGGCATTTTCCCTTTTTAATACAATTATCAGATGTTTAATAGTGCCATCAACATCCCTGTCTGATGGCAAGATAATGATGCCAGCTAGCTTTTTCTCCTCCTTCAAACCTACAGGGCTTGAGAAGGACATAGTCAGGGCATAGCTGCATGCTGAAATATAAGCATGCTCTCAAGTGAGCTTATGATTCTCAAGGATGTGAAGACCCTTGCAAAAGGTTAGGCATATACAGTCCCAGCATTGGAACGACAAATTTTATGTCTATAAAGAACCTAAAACTTTCCTGGATTGGAAGTTTTTGAGCAAACAACAGCATTTATAACATGGGTGTTATTCCTTTTTGAAAAATAACTTATATTCTCTGGCAAATACTGAGCAGAGGTTTGTTAGAAAAGACTATCCATTGAAAATTGTGGAAATATTGGCTACTTATATTTTGTTTAAGATGTATCATCTTTAACTGATATTATAGCAATACAGATATTCTTTGTAGAGTGAATAAACTCCAATCCATATCATATCTATACATTTACATGTGGAATATATGTATGATATATATCAACTGATATATAGCCTATGTTTGGGGTTATATTGTCCTTTCAAATTTTAAATATAATCAATTGACAAAAATATATATGTGTACATATATAAATTTTATGGTGACACAAATTTTATATCAAATAAATGTATAAAAATCATGTCCATCTCTTTCACTAATATGCCTAATGTCAGAGACTAGACAAGTTAAACAAATCAAATATGATTCTATCCAGAGAATAACTTGGAAATAGGAAGTTGTTCAAAAAGGTTAAATGCTAAAGTGTGTTCCTAGGGTAATTGCATTTTACAGTATAAATTTAATAAGAATGGTTGCATATTAAATTATTGACTTTCAAGTTTAGAGAAGAAACATCTTAAACCACTTCTTTTGTAATTTTTAGTTAAATGATCAATTATGACATTTAAATGTACACATTCAGTGAATCAACAGATATTTAGAATCTATCTCAAACATATGTGACACAGGGATAAAGGACCCTGGGCCTGAAATTAAGACCCTGGATTCACAAGATAAAAAGAAAGAAAGAGATTCTCAGAGAGTCATTAAAAGTTGTGGCTTGTATGAGTTTCTTTAAATTGTGTTGACTACTTCTGGATTTTTGGCTGTTTTTATTTCCTTGACTATTGAGTTGCGGTTATTATATATTACTGCAAAGAAATGTCAATGGAGAAAATATGAGTTTTTATGGTATTATTCCAGAAAATAACTGTAAAGAAATGGACCAAGTAACTAGCAAGACCCACCATTTAACCACTGATTAACTCATACAGTAAATATTTATTGAGTGATGTCTTTGTCTCACATTCTATGGTAGGTGGTGGGAAATGGTGACTCAAAAGACACAAGGGTCTTTATTCTCATGGAATTTAATACTAGGGGAGACTGAAACAAAAGTGCAAACGAAATGTGGTTCTGCTCAAGGTTACAGAGAAAAGGTACAAGGAACTCTGAATTAGATAGATAAGAGATGTACCTAACAAAGTGACACAGATATGGACTAGAAGGATGGATACAAAGTCACAATTACTCAGAGCTAAGTGATATCCAGGTAGGGAAAACAGCATGTACAAAGGCATTCTAGCCATAGGAATCATGCCAAGCATTAAAAAGATGACCAAAAATAATGGAATTGCTCATGCTCATTGAGGACAAATACTCTCACAGTCTCTAGCAAAATTTAGGGCACATATGAGATGACCACAGTTTTTTATAGATTAAAGAAATTAAAGTAAAAAAATCTAAAGCTGTAGTCAATTATCCTTAAGTGTATTTTTAACATTTGCCTGCCAATTAGTGATGGGAGAATTAGTTGA
Source organism: Anoura caudifer (assembly GCA_004027475.1). Classification (NCBI taxonomy): domain Eukaryota; kingdom Metazoa; phylum Chordata; class Mammalia; order Chiroptera; family Phyllostomidae; genus Anoura; species Anoura caudifer. The sequence goes on along the minus strand of PVKU01002808.1, from coordinate 89,779 downwards.
ATTGTGTGCTAAGTAGTAGACATTCCTCCTACCCTTTTGCTAATGCTGTTGACTTGTGGTAAATATTCTCACATGGTCACCATGGGTAGTTTATCATATTAGTGACTTCAAGGAAGCTCATCTTTTGATATCAATGTCTTTATGTTGTGTGTCCTCCTTGCAGTCGGGGTCAGGGGGCTCTCTGGATTGCTTTAACTAATAGAATGTGGTAAGGGAGACTATTTTAATTCTAGGCCTTAGCCTTAAGAGGCAGTTTCTACATTTCTGTTCTTTGGAATCCTGAACTTTTTTAACTTAAAAAGCCAAAATGAGAGGAAGCAAGCATTTATTTGAGATCCAAAAGAGTAACTATTTAGAAAGCACAAATTTATGCAGAAATCCCAATAGTGTTCTTATTAGGAGGCAAAACAGCAAAAGAAAAGGAAGGAGAACAATTGCATCAGCAGAAGGAAGTAGTACCTGTGAACTGCAGATAAGCTAACATTGTGATGCTAATTCTAAGCAATGTTTGTTTTTAATTTTAACTCCATAGCTATAATATCTGCTTCCTTGTTATCTTTGCAAACAGTTGCTTTAGGCACAGTCCAAAGGCTATTTTGCCCTATTTAACATTCCAAAGGTTTGAGGTGTGAGATGTTCCTCTGGATGGTGGCTCCTCTGGGATGGCAACTCTGATTCCATTTTTAAGTGGCTTCACCTACATTATTTTCTACATCTACCATGTACGATATCCGACTCTTCTGGTAGAGAGACCACATGGTGAAGGAGAGGATGTAAGATTACATGAAGGAGAACTGATAATTCAGCTAGAGCTGAGACTCCAGATACGATCAAGTCCAATCAGGTCCAAAGTAAGGATGTAACTTCAGGTACTTCATTTGGAAGGGGATTCCACAATCCAGTCAGAAGAATGAAGAAATAGAAGGAAGAGAAGGAATCTGTAAAGTGTACTTTACTGAGCTGATTACCACAGAGGGCCACTGAAGCAGGATTCTTCTGGGAAGTGTGGGAGGCAGGGTAGAACACATCTAAGTTACCCCCTCTAAGTGCAGAAATGCTTACATATACACCAAATCTCCATCCATGACTGGTGGAAGACTGCGTCTAGAAACACTAATTCTCTGGCGTTTCTGGCTCACCTTACCCAAGGGTCAAATTTGCCCCAGGCCAGAACAGCCCTTGGGGAAAAGAGTCTCACTCTCCAAAGTAAACAACCTTTGGGATCTAGAAGTAAGTGCTGACTGAGAATGTCAGAAATCTGAGCAGTTTGCCTCTACTTCAAAATGTTAACTTCTCAGGTTTGTGGCAATGTTGATTTAGCCCACTAGTCCATCTCTAGCCTAACACATAGCACATACAACAGAGCACATACTGATATTACATTTTGCATTTGATTTTTGTGAAAGGCTTGTGCCATGTTCAATGGGCTTTGTAAATATTAATCACTAGAACAATGTGTGATGGAAATGGGATGTTCATTCTATCCCAAGGAAACCTGTCCAGATGCCTCATCCTGACAGAATTAAAAATCATATTATGCCAATCATTTTGCAAAGCCAGTGCTAGGATGTTTTGTACAACTTTAAGATGCATTTTGAATTACTTGAGTAAAGAAAGAGTTGAAGAGAGTTTCTATGAAACCTAGGCTGTTGTTAGTGCTGTTCCCTTTGCAAAAGCCTTCCTAAGAAGCCCCTATGAATGAGATACGTCAGCACTTAATCAACTTGAATGGAGATTGCAGAAATTTAAAAGAAACTTTCCCCAGTCTAATTTAGAGATTTTACAAAGGAACTGTTGGTCATAAGAAGCTTAACTATTTGGGAGAAGAAAAAATCATTCTTTTTTTAAAGTTGTGTATTAAAAATGAGAGGGCAGAAATGTAGTTTTCAGAAGAAGCAGGTTGACAACCCAAGAATTAAACACCTGCAAAACAAGACTCAATTCTGTAGACAGACATCAAGTTCTGTGGTCATTATATTCAATACGTCTATATTCCTCCTATCAGCAGTTTTTTTAAAAAAAAATGTGACTGTATGCCTTCAAGTGAGAAAGCAAGGGAGCCAGTTTGTGTCTGTATACAATTCTTTCCTTGCCCCTTATAGCTAGATGAAGAAATGCAGCAAATTAAATGTCAAGGCGATTTTCGTGTTAAAAATAAAAGAATAGCATTGAAACTTCTTGCTCTAAGCTGGAATGCCTAATGTCTTCTCACAGCTATAACTGTTTGGTCTCAGACAGCCCAACTTTCACCTCTAAACTGAAAGCTTCATGTTAGGAAATGGCATTAATGTAGCAAATATACTACGTTTAAGGGAACAGAGGAAGAGAAAGAGAGGCGAAGAAAAATAAAGATATCAGGGCATATTACCTTGAAATGTCCACTTCTTACTTGCTTTTCAGGAGAAATAAAGTATGAATTGGTCAAAGACTGTTTTCAGGGGTGCGTGCAGAGGAAAAACAAGTGATGAGTCTGGATAATCCACAAACCGGAATTGAACTACAAGTATTTTCAGAAAGCATCATAGAGAATAACTTAGAACTTCATTCACTTTCTTTAGACAAATTTTAAGTTTTCAAGAATTAGCAGAGGATGAAATACCTGGGAATATACTGTGTTCATCTCTATGTCAGGAACTACCCTTGTAACTTATCCATGCATCTCATAATGTAGTCAGGATGCTTTTTGAATGTGTCTTATAAATTGCCCCTAAGACCTCTTCAGCTTTATTTAATTTTCCCTAGTGCAGACCTGAGAACTATCTACTGACCATTATTATTTTCTATGATTTTTATTATGCTGGCTCTTTATGGGGGTTCTGCTAAACTTTTCATTAAGGGCAACACATATGAATTTGACCTTCCTTGGTGAAACTTGTGATAAGTGTTCAATAGACACAATGTGACCAAACATTTCTCCAAAATATATTTTACATATACTTATTTTTAAATGATTCTATTTATATTTTAAAATTGGCAAAAAATCTAATCTATAATCACAGGACTCAAAGGTAACAGGGCATTCTAAATATTTTCCGAAAGGTTTATCTACATCTTTTCACAGAAATAGGGTCAAAATTATCCTATAGTTTTTTTTTACTCCCTTTCTTATTCAAAATACATAGTAAATATTTTCAATGTCTTTAAATATTTTTCTACACTTACATCATTTTATAAAATTTTATGTATTTTTATCAACATTATATGTAAGCATGTTATCAATTCTAATGTTTGATTAGTTTTTTTCAAAAATATTAAAATGTGAAATTAACATCTTTATCACATCCATTTACTTTCAAACCATAAACATGTCATGATATTTACAAGTCCATGTTATAGCAGATTTTAGGTTACTAGCAATGGAAGATGAAGATATTTTCTATGTAGTTTATGAATAAAATGAATACATATGTTACATAGTCCAAGTATATTACATAAATTGTATTTTAAAATTAACTTCCATAAGGTCTAATAGTCCTGTGAAATGCACATTAATAATTAATTTCCCAAGCTGAAACGGTTTTGAAAGAGGCTTTCCAGGTGAACCATTTTCCAGAACATTCTCTTGTGCATGAAGATGTGTGGTAGCAAACTTAAGTGAACAAGAACATTTAATGCAAACATGCTCACTGAGTTCATGTTGAAGAAACAAGCATCTACACTTCAATTGAAGAACACTGAGATGTCTGGCAAGTGCTAATAAGTTTGAATATTGATACAAGGAAATACCCAGAACATCCTCAGAGTGCTCTCCGTTTCCTGTGAAAAGAGGGCACAGCTGAGAAACAAGTCCCAATGACAGTCCACCAATGGCACAGTCATTGCCCCAGTCCTTCCTGATGAAAGGAAGAGATGCTGATTAACATTAGGTTGTTGTCTCACCAGAATGTTATTATTTGCTTTATCTATTTATGATTTCAATAACTGCTACTAAATTGTGAATTCATAGCTAATTTCTTCATAGTCCTTATAAAATTATGACTTAAAGAATCCTGGCAAACAATTTTAAGGACAAGTACTTAGAATTGTTGGAATCAACTGAAACTTTCTTTTAGTTAAAGATTATTCAACACTTACTTTCAACTAGACTTTATATATTAATCCATGTATTTCTCAAAATAACTTTAAAAGATAAACATAATTATTTCCATTTTGCAGATGAAAAACTAAACTTCAGAGTACTCCAAGTACCTAAGAGTTTTTAGAACAGTAAGTGGTCAGATCACTGATGAAGTGCAAGTCTAAAGCACAATGTTTCTATTTGTTATTACTAACCTGGTTCTCAGAGTAAACAATAGCATTTATAGAATGAGTTCTGAAAAGGGATATCTTCTTACAAAAACATTTTATAAGCTGTAGGGAACGATGGAACTATAACTTTTAATTGAAGTATATCATTAAATGATTTTTTATTCATGAATAATGAAAGGATATGTAGACTTTTCATGTAATAGTACAGTGATTTCAAAACTTGCTGAGCATCTATCTCCCCTTGTCAATAAAAATGTTTTGCCCTTGCCAAATATGTGAATTGAGTACTATGTATAAATAATATATATAGTAATGAACTATGTTTATTATAAACTATATAAAAATGCATCTTTAGCCCTGGCTGGTGTGGCTTAGTGGATTGAGCTCCAGACTGCAAAGCAAAGGGTTGCCAGATTGAATCCCAGTAGGGGCCTCTGCTTAGGTTATGGGCCAGGTCCCCAGTTGGGGGCGTGTGAGGCAACCACACTTTCTCCCTCCCTTGCCCTCTCTCTAAAAATTAAAGAAAAAACAACAACAACAAAACAGTGCTTCTTGAGCTATCTGTAGTAAACAACTAATTTTTTTTTAAATGCGTATTTAAAGGTTCAAATATATGACTCTACTAGGTTTTTTTCCTTCTTTCTTCCCCAAATCTTTTTGCTTGCCCTATTTTGTACATTGCTTAGCATTCACAATTAGACTTTCAGATAAGACTTTCAATAAGAAAGACATAATAATCATGGGTGAATATAAAGAAATAATAGTTAACTCCTAAATTTGCTGCACCATTATCTGGAGGCTAACCTCTGGGGGAGGGATATTGTTCTATGTGTGTATATAATGTTAACTTTTAACAAATAGACAGCCAGATATTTCTCCAGTGAAATGCTTTATCCTATACAGAAACAACAAAGAATTACAATTTGGGACATATATTCTAACTGTGACGCAGGAACAAGTTCAGAGAAACAACGGAGAGGAACTTTTTTTAAGGACTTGCAAGGAGTTCTTGTTAATGAAGAAACTACTCTGATTGCTTGAATTATGGTAGTTTCCCACTGGCTGAACTGTTACTGTTGAAGGAGAAATCTTTTATTCTTCCCTGGGAGGAAGTAATGCAGAAGCACTTCCTGTCAGAGACACAAGGTCTGTCTCTTCCCGTTGGATCAGTAGGTGCCTTGAGTGACAGACTCATGTTTGAAAGTCCATGCTTCTATGCTCTTTAGCCCACTTTAAATGGGGTTTCTTTTTATTAATTTTCACAGTCTTATAAAATGTCCCTTAATGAGACACAAATTAACTGATTTTCTGTATTTCTAGAGCTAGGGAATGCTCCCAGTTGGTTGGATACCTACAGTTCAAATTGTGCACATAACAAAAGTCAATTCTGTATGTTTACCCCAAAATACAGTTTAATATTTGCGTATTTTGCTATGATACAATCTTTAGATTTTAGTTCCAGGTAAGTGAAACCAAACTAGCAAGCACCAGATAAAGTACTTCAAAGAGAGTCTTTAAAGATTTGCTCAGCATTATTAGGTTGCTCACAAAGCAGTCACTAATCAACATTTTAGAAAGGTTGAGTTTATTATGTACATACATTGGATATTCAGAGCATAGTAAATATTTCACCTGCTCACGCTTGCTGCAAGTGTAGAGATGGAAAACTATTTCTGACCCTATTGAATAAAGAAGCAGCAAACAGTTTTACACATTAAGTGTTAATGTGAAATGAAAAGTCTGATAATTGGAAAAGTCATTTATTGAAATGATTTTCAATATCATGAAATGCCAGATAACAGAAACATTCAACACAATTTTTAGGGAAAAATAAGTTTTTTTGTATGTTTTTACCTTTGTGTTTTCTGTCTTTAGGCTGCTGGCAATAAGACTAGATAATCAAGATTAATTACGTTTTAGAATAAAGAATTGTCTGAGAAAGTAGATACTCAAAATAAAAATTACATGACTGAGTCAAAGAGTGAACAACCTGAGGAAAGTGTAATATTTCACACAATTCACACTTTTAGTTTGTATCCTATCATCTTTAAGTGAGTGATATTTCAGCTTTACTTTTTATAATTAAATTTCAGTAATAAAATTAACAACATATTTTACTTAGAGCTTTTTAAATTCTTAACATTTTATCTGAAATTTTCAGAGTAACAGATTTAAAATCTGGCAGGAAAGATTTATGAAAATTTGAACAAATAGATTTTTGATGAGGTTATTTAAATTTTAAAATTTGATAAATTACTAAAATTTGATGGTTGTATTTCTTGCAGTCAATGTTGAGTTATTTTTTTAAGATTTTATTTATTTAGTTTTAGAGGAGAAGGGAAGGAGAAAGAGAGAGAGAGAAACATCAATGTGTGGTTGCCTCTCACACTACCGGTACTAGTGATCTGGCCTGCAACCCAGGTATGTGCCCTGATCATGAATGGAACTGGCAACCCTTTGGTTCACATGCCCACACTCAATCCACTGAGTTACACCAGCCAGGGCAGTTGAGTTATTTTTTTAGTGAAGGTTTATAAACATTATGAAATGCTCAACAATTAAGTCATTCTAAAATACTGGCATGTGAAATACATTTTATTTTTCTAATTGTGTTTTTTCTTTCCCTCCTTTTTAAAAAATATTCTATTGTTTATGCTATTACAATTGTCCCAGTCCCTCCCCCCGCCCCGCCTCCACTCCCTCAGGGAATCCCCTTACCTTGTCCATGTCCTTAGGTCATGCATATATATTTTTGTCTAATTCCTTCCCTTTCTTTCAACCAGTTCACACCTCCCCACTTCCCTCTTACAGCTGTCAGTCCGTTCCACGTTTATGCCTCTAGTTCTGTTTTGCTCATTAGCTTATTTTGTTCATTAGATTCCACATCTAAGTGAGATCATATGTTATTTGTGTTTCACTGATGGCTTATTTCACTTAGCATAATAGTCTCCAGGTCCATTCATGCTGTCACAAAAGTTAACAGTTCCTTCTTTTTTACTGCTGTGTAGTTTTCCATTGTGTAAATGTACCACATTTTTTATCCACTCATCTACTGATGGGCACTTAGGCTGTTTCCAGATCTTGGCTATTGTCAATAGCGCTGCTATGAACATAGGGATACATATATTCTTTGAATTGGTCTTTTGGGATTTTTAGGATATATTCCTAGAAGTGGAATTTCTGGGTCAAAAGGCAGTTCCATTTTTAATGTTTCAGGAAACCACATACTGTTTTCCACAGTGGCTGCACCAGTCTGCATTTTCACCAGCAGTGCACTAGGGTTCCCTTTTGTCCACATTCTTGCCAGCACTTGTGGTTTGTTGATGTATTAATTAATTATAACCAAGTTGACAGGTGCGGGATGATACCTTATTGTGGTTTTAATTTGCGTTTCTTGGATGGCCAGTGATGTTGAGCATTTTATCACATGTCTATGGGCCCTCTGTATGCCCTCTTTGAAGAACTGTCTATTCAGGTCCTTTGTCCATTTTTTAACTGTTTTTATTTTGTCTTCCCGGTGTCGAGTCATATGGGTTCTTTATATATTTTGGGCATTAAACCCTTGTCTGATGTAGCATTAGCAAATATGTTCTTCCATAGAGCACGTTCCCCTTTCATTTTGCTGATGGTTTCTTTAGCTGTGCAAAAGCTTTTTAATTTGATGTTGTCCCATTTGCTTATTTTTCCCTTTGTTTCCCTTGCCTTAGGAGATATATTGGCAAAAGTGTTGCTACATGAGATATATGAAATTTTATTGCCTATATTTTACTCAAGGATTTTTTTATGGCATTGCAACTTATATTTAAGTCTTTATCAATTTTGAGTTTATTCTCATCGCAGTCTAGTTTTATTTTTTATTTTTTTGCATATACCAGTCCAGTTTTCCTAATAATATTTATTGAAGAGACTGCCTTTATTCCATTGTATGGTCTTGCCTCCTTTGTCAAGTATCAGTTGACCGTAAAGTTGTGGGTTTATTTTTGGGGTCTCTGCTCTATTTCATTATTCATTTTTCTTTTATAATTTTAATTTTATTTTTCAATAACAGTTTACATTCAACATTGTATTAGTTTCAGGTGTATAGCACAGTGGTTAGACAAGCACATTCTTTACAAAGTGTTCCTGCTGATAATTCCAGAACCTGTCTGGTACCCTATATAATTATTACTATTATTGACTATATTCCCTATGCTGTATTTTACATCCCTGTGACTGTTCTGTAACTATCAATTTGTACTTCTTAATCTCTTCACCTTTTTCATCCATTCCTCCAACCTGTCCTCTGACAACTGTCAGTCTGTTCTCAGTATCTATGAGTCTGTTTCTGTTTTATTTGTTTATTTATTATGTTCTTTAGATTCCACATATAAATGAAATCATATGGTATTTGTCTTCCTATAACTAACTTATTTTATGGAGTATAATACCCACAAGATCTATCCATGCTATCACAGATAGTAAGATTTTGTTCTTTTTTATGGCCAAGTAATATTCCATTGTACAGGTTGAGGCAAACATAGGTTTACAGTTGTGAGTACATGAAATAATTTATTTTGAATTATTATTTATTAATTATATTATTTTTCATATGAACTACTGTAAACCCACTTTTGTCCCATCTTGTATATAGTATGTACCACAACCTTTTTATCCACTTGTCTATTCATGGGCAAAAGGTTGCTTCCATTTCTTACATTTCCAGTATTTTAAAAAAAGTATTTTGATAAAGATATTTTCAAAAAATGTCATAACATTTTTATTAGAGAAAATTTTTTCAAATTTTTAAATGCCTGATGTATCATTTCTAAAGGACTTAGACTGTACTGTCATAATAATGAACAACAAAATTTGCATGGCTTAAGAACACAAAGGTTAACTTATCTCCTATGCATAGTCCATGCTGGTACCAGACTCCTTCCCCAGGAGACTATTCTTCACCTTGTCACTTAGGGTCCCAGTCTGCTTCAGTACATCATGTAACATTGGACACAGTGGGGTCTAACACAAAGCTTTTCGGTGCCTCACCTGAAACTGGCATGTGTCACCACCTCACACAGCCCTCGGCCTGTCGTGCACTAGTCATGGCCTCTTCCAACTGCAAAGAGGAATAAGAAAGGGTATCTCCTCGTTCCCCAAGGGAAGGAAAACAGAATATTGGTGAATACCAGTATCTCTACACACATGCACACAAGTGTGGCAGTATTTGTCCTTGCCTCTGCAGTTGGTTAAATGGGAATATATCACTTTGATATTCTTTAAAAAATACATCAAGTTTCTGCCATGAAATCCCACTAGTCAGAAGATTGCATAATGCATTTACCTTAAGTTATACAGACTTCAGCAGTTTGCTTACTAGAAAATATGGGAAATAAGAAAACTATGACCCAAAGAAGACACTGATTTCCCCTTTCCTAGAATCATTTTATTTAGCTGTTCAATTACTAATTTCTAGGAATTTCCCTCACTTGCCATCTGTGAAATTTGTAATATAATGATGGAATATTTTATCAAATTCTGACCTCAGGTGTTATCCTTTGAATGATTTGAAATTTTCTGGGCGTAAATACTAGCTGTTTCTCTGCCAGCAGTGGCTCCAGCTATACAGACGCCGTGATGGTAATCACCTACTTTGTAGCAGGGTTGTCCATCCTGCGGCCCAGGATCGCTATGAATGTGGCCCAACACAAAATCATAGATTTACTTAAAACATCATGAGATATTTTTGTGGTTATGTGTCTCAATGTATTTAATGTGTGGCCCAAGACAACTCTTCTTCCTCCAGTGTGGCCCAGAGACACCAAAAGTTTGGGTGCCCCTGAATGTAAAGAGTTTATAATTTTTGAAGTACTTTGAGGACACGGAAAGTCACTTTATAAATCAATAAGTCGTTATGATATTGTAAGTGATCTGAATCATTAGATGCAGTCTGCATTGCTTATAAGTCGAAATAATAATAGCAGAGAGGGAAAATCATTTATGACTAACCAAATTCTTTCCTGTAGCTGTTAAGGTATGAGAAAGAGTAGAGAAGATCAGAGGGGGTTGGTTAACAAAGTGGAAATAACTCATCTCAGCTGTAAGAAAGTCATAATATGGTCATCAAGAGAGAAGAAGCCCTGTTAAAAAGTTTTCTTTGAGAACTGATCTCTTCAAATTATTCCTCCTTTTTTAATTATAGACTTATGTTGGTGCAGTTAAAGACAAAAGTTATTTAGAATGCAAAAGTTTTGTTTCCTGAATACATTCTGATGCAGCTGAGAGTATAAATTAAAACTTGGCAAAAGTTGACTTAAATATTCCTCACCACTTCTCAGTCACTGTTGGGATAATATTTTATTGTTATATTATTAAACCTAATACATCTTTTTATTTTTAATTGTTTTTTCTCTTACAGATTTTTAAAAATATCATAAATATACATAAACATTTTTAGTTGGTAAAGCAACCTGCTAAATAGGTTGCAGGTATGCAATTAGGCTCCTTTGAATTCTCTGAAACAGAAGGGTAGTATAATTGACCACTAACAAAATAAACATATTTTGTTACACCTGTTTTAATAGTCAGTATTTAATAAAGCACCTGATGATAAGTAGCTCCTCAATTAAGGCATAATGATTAAACAGAGTGAATATATTAATGTGTCAGTATATAAATTGGATATATTAAATGCAGATAAGGAACATGATGCTCAGAGAAATAAGAACATTTTTATGTGGAGTTTCAGAGCCCATTCATGTGTGTGTAACTCTCTATTGCCACTATGGCCAGAGCCCATGTTCCTGCATTTTATATATGGATGTGTTTCTTCAAAAGCCCTAAAAAGTGATGCAGAAGAGAATTATTTCAGCAAACTTGATTACTCTTTTCCAGTTCTTAATTGTTACTCTCATCCATCCACCCATCCATTCATTCAAGAAACTTTTGCCCTAGCTGGTATAGCTCAGTGGGTTGAGCGTGGGCCTGCAAACCAAAGTATGGCGGTTCGATTCCCAGTCAGGGCACATGCCTGGGCTGCAGGACAGTTCCCAGCAGTGGACACACAAGAGGCAACCATACATTGATATTTCTCTCCTTCTCTCCTTCCCTTCCCCTCTAAAGATAAATAAATAAAATCTTAGAAAAAGAAACTTTTATGTGTACTTATCAGGAATCCAATTCTGGGGAATCAGATCTATCTAACTCATTGACATTGCTTTCAGGAAGTCACATAACAAGTTAAAAAAACAACAAAGAACAGATATAATACAGTAAATGCAAAGTAAAAAAATATATGAATAATTTGTTAGCTTACAAAAGCTATTTGACTAAAACTTACTTTAAGCAAAAACAGGAGTTACTTGTTTGTCAGATTGTAAAGGAGTGGAAGTCATCTTTCTCCAGAACATCCTCACTGTTGCAGGTGGAGGTGGGTGTGACCACAGTGAGTGGGAGGCTGAGGCTGATGGGCCTGACACGAATGTGAGTTCCACAGCGCTGAAAGGTAGTTGGAGGTCAGGACAGCACTGTTGTTAGAGCTCAGGGTTAAAATCAGGTTTGAATACTCGTTTCAGTCTTCAACGATTGTTTAATTAGAGCAACTGCTTAACTTCTTTAAACTTCAACTTCCACATTGTAAAATACAATCATTCTTACTTCGTGTTGTTCAATGTGAGGATTTCATTAAATTAAATTGAAAAGCATTTAGCATAGTGACTGCAACATAGAAAATATACATTGAACAATGTCTTCAAGATTGCAAATCTTTTTTATTACTATGATGAAATGATCAGCAATTTAAGAATTTACACAGAATTCATAAATACTATAGCTGTATGTTATAGTATAGAAATACATATGGCAATAATACACATATAAGTGTTCAAATAATTGATAAAGAAATTACTATTTCAGAAACCATCTTAATATAATCTTATGTTTAGACACTTTGAAAATCAGTTGTTTAAGAATTTTTCTGTCATTTACTTGGACAAAAATGTTTTCAAAATAGTAATATGGTAGAAAGTTTATGGTCAAATATTCAAGAGAAACATGAGTAAATTAAACTTTAAAAGTTTTCTTACTGATGACTTATCACAAACTTTAAGAAAGAGAAGATATGTAATATTTCACAATTTTTTTCACTTTTGAATATTTTTATTGCGTAATATTTTATGTCATATTTGTTTTTTAATACTTTGGAAAATTATGCCATAGACATTTAGTCCTATCCATCCTTGTCACTTTCCAAAATTGGAAGTAACATTTTTCTGGCACTGAGCTAGGGCTTTACATGTTTTATTTTATCTAATTCACATAGAGCGGTAAGTAGTACAAAAACTAAACCACCACAGGGAAAATAAATATTTGGTTCTTATTCTTTGTTTTATACTTGTTTTTCATTTGGTGTTAGTGTTACCCAGTCAGTTAAATTTACAGTCTTCATCATCTTTCTCTCTTGAACATAAATGAAACAAAATGGAGAAAAAATATATTTTAATTTGCTCCTCATTTCAAGTCTCAGGACCTAGTATATAGTGAGTAATTTTTAAAATAATTATCCCTTACACATTTGCCTACTGTCAAATTAGGCAGAATTTATCTTCCCTCTATGCTATTTCTAATAAATATTATGTATTACTCTATTCCTAAAGGACACTCAAAATTGCTGCACTTTTATTGAGTGGTTCTTGTCATTCACACTCCTTTCAGAGGAAGAAACAATCACACACACAGCAAACACATAGACACAAGTTGTCCAATTCTCCGATTTGAATATGCCACTGTCCATGTTGTCTCACTAATTCATTAAAGAAATGAATACTGGCTTTATTAGTCTGCCCGTCATGTCTGCTGTGGTGTATATTATACCAATGCTATTTAGAGTGATTGCTGAGAGCAGCATCATTCATTATGCATGTGAACAATGAAATCCCAGAAACATAATTTTTGCTGTTTGACTTCATGAATATATAAAAACATGGGAAATCTTCACACTGGCAATTAGACAATAAATGTCATAACTATGTTTAAACTACATATGAGTTTTAAGAATTTGTAGGATATTGATAGTTATCAATGGCTTCTTTTGAGGTATAGTTTTAAAGAATATGTGATGGGAAGTAAATATATACTGAAAACTATAAAACATTATTAAAAGAGATTGAAAAGGACACATTGAAATAGTCTGTTCATGGGCTAGAAAAATCAACATAGTTAAAATGCTCATATAACCCAAAGCAATAATACATATTTAATGTAATCCCCATCAAAGTCCCAATGTTTCTTTAAAGAAATATAACAAAAAAAATCATCATGTGTGCATGGAACCACAGAAGACACTGAACAGCCAAAGCAATCCTGGAAAAACAGAACAAAGCCAAAAGTACCAAACTACCTGACTTCAAATTATGCTACAGAGTTACAATAATCCAAACAACATGGTATTGGCAGAAAAACAGATACAAAGACCAACGGAGTAAGATTTAGACCCCAAATTATTATATGGGCAGATAATTTTTGACCACGGAGCCAAAAACTTATAATGGAGAAAAGAAAGCCTCTTTACTAATAGTGCTGAGAAAATTGGAAAGCCACATGCAAAAAAATGAAACTAGACTACAGACTGACTCTATATACAAAAATTAATTCAAAATAGATTAAAGACCAAAATATGAGACCTGAAAGAATAAATGATACAGAAAAAAACATGGGTACTAAACTCATGGCCCTTGGTCATAGAGAAGATTTTATGAATTGGACCCTGAAGGCAAGAGATGTAAAGGCAAAAATAAATGAATGGGATAACATCAAACCAAAAAGCTTCTGCACAGAATAAGAAGCCACCAACTAAACAAAAAATCAACTTACAGAATGGAAGGTGGTATTTGCATCCAACAACTTTGACAGGGGTTAATATCCAAAATAAATAAAGAACTTATGCAACTTAACACCAAACAACCAAATAAAAAAATGGGCAGAGGACCTGAATAGACATTTCTCCCAAGAAAACATACAAATGACCAAAAGATAAATGAAAAGATGTTCAATTTCACTAGCTATTAGGCAAATGCAAATCAAAACTACAATGAGATACTTTCTCACACTTTAGAATGGCTATTATCTACCAGATAAGTAATAACAGGTGATGGAGAAGTTGTGGAGAAAAAGGAACCCTCATTCACTCCTTGTGAGAATGTAGACTGGTAGAGCCACTATGGAAAACAGTCTGGTCGCTCCTCAAAAAATTAAGAATAGAGTTACTATAGGACCCAGCAATCCCTCTTTGAGTATCCACCTGAAAATTTTGGGAATATGTATTTTCAAAGACACATGCAATCTTATGTTCATTGCAGCATTATTCACAGTGGCCAAGACGTAGAAACAACCAGAGCACCCTTTGATTGATGACTGGAAAAATAAGATATGTACATATTTACTGTAAAATACTGCTTAGTCATAAGAATGTTCATCTGCAACAACATGGATGGACCTTGATAATATCTTGCTAAGTGACATAAGTCAGCCAGAAAAAGCTAAGGACCATATGATTTCACTCATATGTGGGATATAAAACTGAAATGCATAGGCACAGATAACAGTACGGTCGTTACCACAGTAAAGGGTGTGGGAAGTTGGTAAAGGATAAAAGAGGTCAACTATATGGTGATGGAAGATAATTTGCCTATGGATGGTGGGCACACAATGCAGTGTACAGAACATGTATAATAGAAATATACACTTGAAACCTATATAATGTTATTAACAAATATCACCCCAATACATTTAATTAAAAATGTGATTCAGTAAATGGACTAGTACCCAGCAATAGGCATTCCAATGTTGCCAACTGCAAGGCTGGAATTATTTCACTATTACTCTGGTGATGGATAGATGTCACATTTGCAAAGAAGATAAAAATCCAATTATATGAGAAAATACTGTGTAGTTACTCAGGCTGCTTCTGATAAAACTCAGGTAAAAAATCTTAACAATACTCTGTGCTCTCTCATGCTTTCTTATTATTTTAATTATGCCATCAATCATGGTTCATTCTGGTTGTATACACTATTGAATTTTAACTACTGTTCAAAAAGCAGATATTGACTAATGGAACTAATTAACAAACTGAGAGAACAACACATCAAAGGTAAGATCAACTATCAGAAGATTCTTGGCTTCAGTGAATCAGAACAGTGGGCCAGATACCTTGAAAGTACACCTCTAATGACAGTGGTCAGTTTTCAGTTACCAGCTAGCATAGGAATCATGTTATGAAGATATAGTATGGGTGTTTCAACCAAAGTGCATTTTCCCGCCACTTTAAAGAAACCTGTAATTTTACTGAATAATGAAATAATCTTGAACTACTTGAATAGCCTTTTTAAAATGGGGTTTGAGCTTTAAACCTCATTTGTGAGATAAATGACATTTATCTTGCATTAGAGCTCAAAATTTTTAAATGTCCCTAACTTTGTATTTCTGTTATTATTATCCATGTATTAAAGCTCATATCTTTCTGTTTGCTTTTGTTGTTTATTTATATGGTTTGGGACACATTTTTTTCCAAATACATTAGGTAAGGATAAAACATGGAGAAAAGATTTATAAATTAATATACTACTCAGTATAGTGTGGATAAAAATTGACCTAGTCTACATATCCCAGTATTACTTATGTTATATAATTATAAACATTTCAACATTGTAATGTTCATCAGAAAGCAGAAAGATAGGCATCAAAAATATTAAAGTATTTTTCTATTTATCTGTCACTGTTATTTAAAAGTACCTCATTCTTTTGCAACCCTTTTTAAGGCAGTTATATAGTGACTTACATCTTTTTCCTACAGAAGCTCTAGTAACTTCTATAGATTTTGTTCAGCCCTAGTATTCACAACATATTGCACTGAGTAGCAAGTTGATACTCTTTACATTTGTGGGATGGCTTTGCCCACAGAGCCCCCTATCACAGCCATCATGGATGAGAATAAATCTACCAAGACATGATCTGCTTGGGAAGGAAAGGTGGCCAATCTCTCAAAAGAAGAAGAGCCTTGAACCTATTTCTCAATGGGCTTTTATTGGGTTTAATTTACATAGGAATACAGGGCATATGCAGAAGGCTCATCAATCATTGTCAGGCAGTAATGATCAAACAATAGATAACATTCCAAGAACTATGAGGGCTTACTCTGAGGCAGGGTCATATAGCCAAAGGGCCATAAAACTTTGGGAAACAAACTCATTTTATGCTTGGACCCTTATCATTTAAATTGATGGTATTCTTAGCTAAGCAGTTTTCACAGGATTTTATGCATTCTTTTCTTAGGCCTGGTTGCCCCAGGAATCACACTTTCCAGCACAGGGATTGTTTCAGGCTTAAATCAGGTGGGGGATGCAGGCAGCCAAAATATTAGGAGACTTCTTACAGATAGAATTAGGACTCAGGCTATGACAAAGCCAAGGTGTGAGGGTCTGCCACCCCCTCTTTCTATGGTCTCCTAAGTCCTTCCCTGATGGTCCCTTTGTGATCGTGCCTTTGTTAGGTCATTCCTCCCTTGAGGAGTCTTACCCATCATTGGCTAACCAGTCATCTGCTTATCTGCCCAGGGCCAAACAGGGTGAAGTAAAGGGGGCAGAGGCTGAACCCCTGCCAGGAGGATAAGCTTTGTCTCCTTAGTGGCTTATGGTCCCAAGGTCTTTTTACTCAGCTTTAGCTATGGCGGGTTACAGCTTCTGAACCAGACAGGGCAGGTCCCAACATATGTTGATACTAAATGCCATTGGTATCAAGTAGTGAATTGATACTAATATATGAAAGATCACTATAAAAATGCTTATGTATAAAAGATCATTAATGGATTATAGTACACTTTCTATATATTCTTATGATCAAATATGAGCAGTTAAAAATAAGTTAAAATTATTGGAATTCATTTGATAGTTAATATAAAGGATAATTAATAATATGGTAAGATAAAACATTACCATATGCTCATTCAATAGTCTTATTTTGAAAGTCTTACAATCAATTATTTCTACCAAAGTAGGAATTAAATTCAGGTTTCTTATCTATAACATGGCAATAATAATAACACCTTCACATGTGTGGTTTGCTTGGAAAAACAAAAAACTAGAAGGTAGATCCAATCATTTTGTAACCTGGAAAGAACTATATGAATATAAGAAGATTACTGTTTAAAAATATGAGAAAGTTTAGAAAGAATATATTTATTATTTCCATAACACAATTACCCTCCATTGTTTTTGGACTTACATTTATGCTCATTTTGTGTGTGTGTATTATAGTACTTTGTAAACAGTAAAACTTTGTATTTATGGAAAATATTAAGAGCTTTGTGTTAATGATAGAGTGGGTCATTTCTTCCAAGGTTTTACTACTAGAACTTAACATTCAAGAATAGGAAATCTGAATATATCTATAACAAGTAAAACATCAGAGAATCTGTGAATGTAAGCCATAATATTTATTTAAAAGAAAAATAAACATATGATCATGTTAAAATACAAGGAGATGACCCTAAAAAACCCAGACTAATTTATAAAATATTGTGTATTTTTTCTTACATGTTTAAACTTCAGTCACCTTCAAAGTACTCGAAGTATTCATTTGATGCAATGTACTAAAAGAGGCTTTTTTCCACTGCTCAGAACAGTTTTTGAACTCATCGATTTTTCATGCCTTTTAGTGCTTCCGCTGTTTTTTTGTTTCACTTCTTTCATGTAGACAAAACCTTTCTCTTGAGGACTTTTTTCATTAGGGTAAACAAAAAAGTTGCCTAGGGCAAGACTGGGTGAATAGCGAGGGTGGGGCATGGGGGTCATGCTGTTTTTGGTCAAAAACTGCTGAACACTCTGCACCTTGTGTGCAGGTGTGCTCATAGATCACCCACTATGAAATGGGCAAATGCAAAAAAAAAATCACTGAAGCTGAATGGAGCCTCTCACAAAAATGCCAGCTGGTACGCTTATACAGTTAGGTTCCTAGAATGCCTAGTAGAGGAAGCCTCTATCACAAGGAGCCCATCCTCCAGGGGATAATCCTGTTTTCCTTGGAGGGACTCCCCCTCCTATGTAGAAATCTGAGTTTATAGTAAATACTGTGGTAAATATTCTTCATGAATATAGGCTTAACTTAGAGACTCTTTTCTAATGAATAGAATATGGAGAAATGATGCTTTGTGAATCCCAAGAGTAAGTCATGAGAGGGATAGCTTTATTTTTGCTTTTTCTGTTGATTGCTCACACTGGGACAACCCAGCTGGCATGTTGCTGTGATACTCAAGCATTCATGACTCGTGTAGATAGGAATTGAGCCCTTCTATACCAACAGTCGGCATCCACTTGCCTGCCATATGAGTGAGCCACCCAGAAGGTAAATCCTCCAATCTGTGGATGGCTACAACTCTGACCAACATCTTGCTCTCAATGCGACCCTAAGCCAGAAATACACAGCTAAGCCACTCCAAAAGTTCAGATGTGAACAAAATGTGAAAGATAAATATTTATGGTTGATGTACATGGGTAATTTCTAGAGTTATCTGCTATTTGTCTTTATATAACTAGCAAAAAAATCAAGACATATTAAGGCCTAGTGAGGAAGATTATGATGGCAGTAGATAGATAAATACAAAACTGGACAATGGAGTAGGTCATTCAGAAACAAATCCAGGCATCAGTAAAATCCTGATATGTGGCAGAATGACCACAACTGTAGAACAATAGGAAATAATTCAGAAAAATGATTAAGAAAGAAAAAAGAGGATTTCTGCATCACACCATAAATATGTATAGTGACTTAAAGATTTTACAGCTACAAAAATGAAGCTTTAGGACTGGCTAGGTAACCCAGTTGTTTAAGAGCATCACCCTGATATGCCAAGGATGCAGAATCTGTCCCTGGTCAAGGCACATGTAAGAAACAATAAATGTATAAATAAGTGAAACAACAAAGTAATCTCTCTTAGTCTCTCCTCTTCCTCTCTTTTAAAAAATTAATAAGTATATATTTTAAATGAAGCTATAAAATTTTCCAGAAACTTAAAAAATACATTCATGGTTTGGGATATGGAGAAATAGTTAAACAAATTGTATTTTAAAATATACTATTTAATTAAGCTTTAAAATTACCAGAAAATATTTTAGAATAATTCCCTTTCAAATTATTCAAAACTATGATACATAATGTTATAGCCTGATAATGGTATTTACCAGCTATTCTTACAAAAACAGGATGAACCTAGATATAGGGAAAAAATAAATCAGTTTATAATGATGTCATAAATCCAAAGCCTGCATTTTCAAAAAACGTTTCTCCTGTGTTCTGTGTATGTTTGTGCTATCATAGGTGTTTCCCACCATTCTGTTTAAAAAACAACTTTTAAGTAAACATTAAAAGAAGTCAGAGTCAATTCCTTCAGATGTTTCCCTTCTTTATTTAATCCTCTTCCCCTTACCCTGCCACCACCAACTTCAATCACATCTAGACTCCTGGGTAGTCATTATATCTATCCATTTTTATTA
This sequence comes from Anoura caudifer, assembly GCA_004027475.1. Classification (NCBI taxonomy): domain Eukaryota; kingdom Metazoa; phylum Chordata; class Mammalia; order Chiroptera; family Phyllostomidae; genus Anoura; species Anoura caudifer. The sequence goes on along the minus strand of PVKU01002808.1, from coordinate 70,010 downwards.
GTCTATATGTGACCCAAATAGCTGTTTCTTCATTTTCTCCATTTAGCTAAAGTCACTTAGAATTGTTCAAAGCGACTCTATCAATATTTAACAAATATTAGAAGAAATCAAGAATATAATATATGTAAGTATAATGCCAAAACATAATAATATTTACTTGCAAAATATCAATTTTTAAGTGTGATCATGGTAAATTGTTAGGCTCTAGTGTGCAATCCCAGCTTCAGGCTTACTGACCTGGATTATTTTACTTCTTTTTTCCCCTTTTATTTATTTATTTATTTTTATTTTAATTGTTGTTCAAGTACAGTTTTCTGCCTTTTACTCCCATCCAGCCCACCCCGCCTCCAGCCTTCCTCACCTCCCTCCGGTTACCACCCCATCCCTTGTTTTTGTCCATGTGTCCTTTATACTTATTCCTGAAAACCCTTCCTTTTTTCCCCTGAAATTCCCTCCCCTCTCCCCTCTGATCTATTTTATTTCTTAGTCTAATGTTGATAAGTATAGAGTAAGGATGTTCATCCTATTTTTTGACATTTTATAATACATCAAAATTCAGTATACACTCTCAGCATACATATACATATATACATACAAATATATAAATATGTGTATGAATAAAACAAAATTTCAAAAAATGAGCCATTATTACCAGTGATGCATTTAGATTTTTATTAGTGTTGATCAAAGCCTATTTTATTTATTTTATGATGAAATTAAGGGTCACAAAAATCAGTAATTTTATTTTAAATGAAATAGAATAAAATAGAAAAATACCAGAGTAGATCATAGTAATAGTTAATATTGTTTGTTTCTTCCAGTTATATTTTATACATAACTTTGCCTATGTAAGTATGCCTAAATGTGTTGTATATTTATACTACAGTGCGATATAAATTGTATTTACTACTGTCAGTCATAGTCATAAAAGTTAAAAGCCACTAATTAAATCTCTCTCTGAAGCAGTTTGTTCCCCTTTCCAACAATTTTATGGCTATTTTATATATCCCCATTCTTTATCACTCCTTTCTTTTCTCTTTTGAAAAAGTTTAATTTACTTAGCTTAAGCAAATTGACTAATTCAGCATCATTATTCAATCTCAGCAGCTGTAGGATTAACCTGGCTGGTGCATAGGTGCACTCACCTGCCAGTCAGCACTGTACTAGTGGCTCTCCTACATCTGAGACAGCAAAAAAAAAAAAGATTCATTATCATGAGAATGACATGGTCCATTGCCAAGGCTGCTACAGCTGGGGAATCAATGATAGCAGTTGATGCCAAAGGTTATAGGTAGGATTGTGTAATATGGAGGAATATATAATCTGGGCAGGATAATGTCTCTGCTGTCCACATAGAGCTACTTACATCCTTTTATGGTATTTGAGTACTATATAGGCAAGATACCCTTGTTTCTTCTTTGAAAGGAGAAGAAAATTTCAATCCTTAAAGGTAGTAGTTATTTGCAGTGTCTTAAAAACATTTAAAGAGGGTTTGCAAAACAATCTATAGTTTTTGTGATGCTGCTATTCTAGATTTGTCATACCCATTCATCACCTCTCATCTTCATCATCCATTCCAGATTCCTCAATCCTTTGCTAGAATTTTTAGTGATTTCTACCTGGGAGCAGAGAGGACATCTATGATCTAGACCTGCCTCCTGAGCAGTCTGAGTTCTTAGTTGCCTTTTTCTTATTTGGCTATGGTGCCTGCCATTGTTCATTTAATGCTGTGGACAAAGAAACAAGAGTTGTCCCAGTGTGTGGCCTGGGTCCTGGACACACTCCTCCATACCACCATTGTGAAGTGGAAGCCAGAGTTCCTCATTCAATATAACAACGTTTTTCTTTTTTGTTCTTTCAGTTTTATTAAGATGTAATTGACATACAACATCATTTAAGGTATGCAGCATGACTTGATAAACATATAAATTGTGAAATAACACAAGTTTAGTTAACCTACATCATCTTGTATAGTTGCAGTTTTTTCCCTTGTGATAATAACCCTTAGCATATACTCTATTAGCAACTTTCAAAGAAAGTAACTCCTTCCTTTTTCCACAATCTGCTGGCATGAGGAGTCAAATGTGGCTAGGTGGAACCCTTAGAATGACCTTTAGTGGAAGTAACCCTCAGTAAGTGTCTGACCAATTATCCTCTGTTAAGTCTCCTAAAGCATAGTTGTTTGTTAGCACTTTAGCAGTGATTAAATGGGATGTAAATGTTTGATGGGGAATCAGGGAGAGTGGCTTAGAAAGAAAGAAGGAAAACAATGGGAACCAGTAGGAGAAATAGACATTGACAGAAAAAAAGGTAAATAGGTTTTGTTCATATTTCAAATGCATTTCATAGTCTGGGGTGTCTCACCCAATCCAATCTGATTACAAAGTACAGATTCAGAATTGTGATTTTCCCAAATTTTAATAGGAATGCTTTCTTAAAGGAGGGTTAAAAGATTCTGGCATATAAAATTTCTTCCTCATCTAAAGGTTATTGGTGTCCATACAGGTATTTGATGAGTACTATGGAGTCTGAGAAAACCAGAAGAGAATACTTCTATTCCCAAAGATACACAATTGGCCTGAAAACATTATTTAGGTATTTTATTTCAGCATTTCTAAGAAACAAGAGAACTATTCCAAGGACCAAGTCCACACTGCCCGATCCATGGACCAAACTTTCTGTGTGTTTTCTCTTAATTCTACTCCCATGAATCACAACCTGTCTATCTATAGGAACAGCATCCAAAACACACTAAAAAATAATCCCACTGAGTTTCCACCTCAGTAGGGGTCAGTGGTACATTAAAATAATCTCAACAAAGACCTTTGGATATAAGAATTTTAAATAACAGTAATATAAGCTACTTGTCACTTCTCCTGGTAGAAATGAACTAATCATTTCAAACACAATTACCCTATTATCTCCTGGAAGTGAGAACAAATTGATGTTCCAAGGGTAGACCAAGTAGACATCCTTTTTTAAGCAGGAAAATTAGTACACGACCACACAAGCACAAATGTATATGTACACACTGTTTTCTATAATCTGCTCCAGGATCTTTCTCTGTTTGCAATATTCTAAACAGGATTTTTCAATGACTTCTTTAAATCCTTTAAATATTACAAATATTTCTTCTCAGGAGATTATTTTGACTACCCTATATAGATCACCTATTTCAGATTCATATATACATATGCACATGCATGCATATATGTACATATGTATATGTGTATATATTTATATGCATATATTTAACATATTTATATATGAGTATATATGTGCATATATATAATCCCTATGAGTATCCAAAACTTCATTGTTACTTCATTCATTCATTTATTCTTTGTTTATTGTATCTCTCACAAAGAAAATAAACTCATGAAAGGATGATATTCTATTGGATTGGTTTATAACTATCTGAATCTCTAGAGCCTAGGTTAATGTTTGGCACAAAGAAAAATGCAATAAATACTTAATATGTGGATTGCATTTTTGATGAAGCATAAGAACAAAGGGTATTGAGGATTTAGACTATTTAAAGAGCATGATTCTTCTTTTATCAGTTTCTATACCAATATCTTAAAATATGTTTATATAAAAAAGAATTTATGACAGTCAAAAGAATATGTGAACTCATATGTAAATATCATGTAAAAAGTGCTTTTGACATTAGATTCTTGGATCAGCTATTAAAGAACTATCATGAATATTATAAACTATTGGGTAATAAAAATAGTCTACAATGGCATTTGAAATCAATTATAGAATTTGGGATGAGTCACTTACACTAAATCACCCCACACTCCATTGTATTTTGCTTTCTTGAGTTTTTGATTTATTAATAATATGCTGGATGATTATTTCAGAAAACTGCTGGATGAATGGCAGAAGTTTTTTTAATATTTAAAATTGCAGCAGATCGTGCACAAAGTAGATACTCTAACTGTAGATAATTAAGAATTGGCTGAACATGAATGTTTCTATTTTTAACAGAGTTTCTGAGAAAGTAATACTTATGATATTCATCAGACTGAAAGACCTTCATTTTAATATAATTCCTGTATGCTATCATATTTTTCCAATCCATTTCACAGGAAAAATGTATATTGTTATAAAGATGTATTATTTGCATGGCTTGGTCTATTACTGTCACACTATTAACCTTCAAGTATTATGAAAACCATTGCCAGACTAAGACTGAAGTCAAAACATTTCAATTACTCTTGTTATTTTTGGTATATAAGTTAGGTAAGGTGCTTTTTGTTTGACAAGCAAAGAAAAACACTCGTCCTTTTTTTTTTCTTATTATATATTTTCTCCATTTCCTTTCTAGACTCTCCTCACCCCCACACCACAAAACATCCATGGTATGTGATATATATATATATATATATATATATATCAAAAGTTTAAGAGTATTTTTGGAATAAAGTACATATATTATATGCATAACAATGATACTGAAACACAGAATAGCTCTTGGAATACCAAGCTTTTTAAGTAAAAAACATCAGATGTCTTTATCTTCAGCCAGTAGGAAATAATATTCCAACCTAACATTTATAATATTAATTCACACTTATTGTCAAGATGAAGTACTAATGCCTTGTTTTGGCCATTTTTATTACATTTTTAATAAACTAAACTAATTATTACTTAAGCCCTGGCCATACATATATTAATATTATTGTAGTGGTATATCCTACTTTCAGAATAAAGTGTGTTGTCAACCAGAAAGGGCAGGCTTTTAGGAAGATCAAACGCACAACTGTTTCATTCAGTGGAAGAATTATGTGCTATGGTGTATTAATCTTCTTTTACATTACGTGGGAACTGTTTTCAAAGAAGAAAAAATAATGTGATGAATAATGGTGCTCCCCAAAAATACTTTCCTCATAAATATTATCATGTGATAAATATTTGTATTTATATCACCTTATGATATTCTTTATATAAGCTTTACAGACTACTGTGGGAGAGTTCAAGCTGGCTATCAATATTTTCCATTTCTGGAAAATGTGTGTTAGATATGCAGATCATATTACCAAAACCTAATCTTGTATGTGGAAATCATTGGAGATCCTCTGTCATAACTACTTTTTAGATATATGAGATAGATGAGGACCTTTTTTTACTGCTCCATCAGTCTGTAAATTCACAATACTACACTCCTATCATCATTGACTAAGAAAATTAAATTTGCTTTAAAAATAAGCTTTATAAATGTACAGCAATGGATTTGCTTCTGGTGAAAAAAACCATTATGCTGATATCTCATGATAATATTTTAAAAGATAAGAGGATAAAATAGCTGTGAACAAGTTCAAGGGCACTGAAAAACAATGTAACACTATAGAGCTATCTGCAATAAAAAGGACTGCAGTGGGGAAACATATTCTTTATTATCATCTTCAGCAAGGTATAAATGTCAAGAGAGAACTTGTGTTAGATATCCAAAATCTACATAATCATTTCTCTAACCAGGCCACTGGATGGTGGATTCAAATGAAGATACACTTGACTTGTCCCTTACTTTTTTGAAAATAACTTAATGAGGCAGCCATTATGGATTTGGTTTCCAATTATGATACATATTTTTTTTAATAAAAACATGAAGATTGTGTAAAATGTGTTCTGTACAGAAGAGTTTCAAAAATAAATTATACCAAAATTGAAATAAACAAAAATTAAGTCAGTATTTTTTGTGTTTCTCTCTGCCACCTAAAAAGGTGTCAGACAATAAAATAAATATTTAGCAATGTGACAGGGACAGTTGGTGCTCACCAAATAGTCTATATGCTCCCCTATATTCCCAGCTGCCCCTCAAGGTGAGGTTAGAACCATGTGACTACTTCTGGTGAAAAGACCCACAAAGTAATGGGTGTCATCACTTCAGGGCCAGCCAAAGTAAGGTCCAGTGTGATTTATGCATTCCTCTGGTCCCTTGCCACAGTGATCCCGACAGCCTTGTGTTATGTGTAGTTTTAAGTTGGCAGAAGGGCACCTGACATGGACTGGGCTTTATGTGAGCTATGATTAAAAAAACAAACTTTTTAATGTGTTAAAATATTAAAATTATACTGCCCTCACCTGTCACATTCTCACCTCTGTAACATTCAATTTTATACTCAACATCTCCTTTTTATGTCTAAAGGAAATCTCGGAATCATCATGCCCCACGCAGAATTTGTCATGATCTCACCCCACCTTTGTTCCTCTTGTATATACCTGTAATCCAGGAGTCATTTTTGACTCATTTCTTGCTATTCCACTACCCCAAAGTCATACCACCAATATGTATTTATATTATCACAGCATGTATTGAATATGTCTGTTCTCAATCTCCATCAACCTAGCTGAAGATAACAATGACAGTAACAGTACCAACAATAATAATGATGGCTGCTAACACTTATTGACACACTGAGCACTCCGTACAGCAGGTACTAAAAGGCTTGTACTGTGATAATCTACTTAAAGCTATCCTTTCATGCATTCTAGTCCTTCTTCAACTCATCCTCCATGTTTCAGTCAGAATTATGTGATTGAGAGGAAATGTTGGTATCGAACTGCTTCTCAAACCCACCTAATGAGTTCCAAATGTGATTGAATAAATACAAAGTCTATTATGGCTGGCAAAGCCTGTATTATTTCACCCCTGATTATCTCTCTTGAGCCTTGACTTGTATAGTTCACCCACTCTCATCCCTTCCCATTATGCTTTGTCTCTTATCTTCTTTTAATTTTTTGACTGTGTAATTTCTCCTGTGTTTACTATATATTCTTTGTGAATGTGTACAGAATGGCTGTTCCCTCTGACTCAACTGAATTAATTACTAATTATCTTTGAGATCTCTCTATTTAGATGTCTGTCAGACACCTACTTTCTATGACTAGATCCTGTTCCATTTCCTTCTAAAGGTTTCCTCTTTTCTACATTAGTTACTTTAGTGGTTTAATGAGACTATGTGATTTATTTTACATTCCTCTGGTTGATTGTTTAATTCACAATAGCAGAAAGCTTGACTCTTCCTGTTCACCTTTATCACAGATATCAGTTCAATATATATCTGCTGAATTAATGACTAAAGAAAGGAAGTAAAATATGTTCAACTGCAAGTCAAACTAGACTCCTCTTTTTTGCTTTCATTCCTTCCACACCCAAATCAAGTGAAATGCCAAGGCATCAGTTCCTGTACATTATATTTCTTAGCTCTTTATTAACTCAAATATCTTCAGTAACTAGTATTGCTGCTTCTCAGATTTTGCTTTGTTTTACCATTCATATCAAAACTGAAGTGATTTCCCTAGAACTTGGTCCTGATTTATAATCTTTAAATGAACCCTATTTTAGAAATGGACATTATTTCAGTTACTTAATGTCAGATAACAAACTTTCCACAAATGTAAAGTCTTAAAGATTTATTATCTCTCATCTTGTGGGTTGACAAAGCCCAGCTGGGTACTTCTTGCTTGGAGTTTCTTATAGGGCTGCAGTGAGATGTTGGCCAGAAGTTGTCATCTGAAGTCTCCAGTGGACTGGACAACCCAAAATGGGTCACCCTATGATTCACTACTGTGGCTGGGAGCTCAGCTTGAGCTCTTCACTGGATCATTTATGGTGGTATTTTATGGCTCATACAAGTGCTGCTGGGTTCTAGGAAGAAGCATAACAAGAACTAGCTCTCCAAGAGATCTAGGTAGAAGCCGTAAGATTTCTTTACAACCCAAATTTAGAATAAACATGACATCACTTTTCCCATATTCTTTGGGTTTAAGTGAATCACCAGATCAGCTTATATAAAGAGAAAGAATAAGAATATTGGAGAGGATGGTACTTATGGGGGCCATCTTTGAAAGCTGCTACAGTCTCCACAGACTCATAACCTTGTTCTTCCCTACACCTCAAGTCTTACCCTTTACCCCTATCCCAACCTCATTGGCTCAAAAATATGCCTCACTGAGTGAATTTATTTCTCTGGGACAGTAAGCTTGCAATTTTACACCACCCTGACTTCTCACTTTCTGATATACTCTTATACAAGATGTTTTATATTAACTTTTTTATTTACCAGTCTTACCTTATTTTGACCCTTTCGAATACAGGTTAAAAAAAATTGTTTTCCTCTATGAGTAGACTAACACCCCTCCAGATGTTTTAAATTCTTACTGCAACCTTTGAATTCTTACATCCTCAGAAACTATATTCATTTGAAGTTACATAAGGGCATCAATCATTTATTAGTCAATTTTACATGAAGAGATCATGACAGGTAGTAAGGTAAGCAATAAATTCTTGTGGAATGACTGGAAAAATAGAAGAACTTCTCCTAGGCTATGCACACTTTTAAAGATGCTTATGATTGATCTCATTTTTCAGTCTTTCCTAGTATATGAATCACTTCATTATATGGGCATATTTCTCTTCCAAATGGCTTGAGAATAAGTTATGAATTGTACATAAAAATCAAGGGGAGGCTGATAACTATCAGGAAGATATTGCATTGGTTGCTCAACAAGATGGTTACTTTGAATAATTTTTAAAGTTGTTCATAACTAAAGTCTGAAATTTTTTACATGGTTTTATGAAATTCCATGCCATTAGATACAAATGGAAATTTTGGATAATTTTCAAGACATTTTAAAGCAAATCTTTTTAATTTCCATAATGAGAGCTCTAATCAAATTAACAATATTGAGTGTCTAAAAGTATAACATCTCTCTGTGATTTAATGAGAGTGCCTATGTTCCCACGATTGTATGCCTTATGTGTGTGTTGCTCCTCCCATAAAACCACCACATTTCCCATCATCAATTAAGTGATGGAAAAAATATATATGCCACATGATCAGCAGAATTAGTAGTGATTATTTCCTATTTAATTTTTATCATAATAGAGAAATCAGTAAAATACCCTGTGTTGATATACTTTAGAGATAGCTGTTTTTCCTAAATTCAGTAGTTTACAAGAGTTCTTAGTATAGCATCTCTTGTAGAATTAGTTTAAATATAATAATATTTATTATATCTAAGCAGCAGATGTGCAGATTTCTAAGAGAAATCTGTTATAAAAGGGAATAACAGCCATGGCTGGTGTGGCTCAGTGGATTGAGTGCTGTCCTGAGAAGTATAGGGTTGCCAGTTCGATTCCCAGTCAGAGCACATGCCTGAGTTGCAGGCCAGGTCCCCAGTGGGGGGATGCGTGAGAGGCAGCCACACATTGATATTTCTCTCCCTCTCTTTCTCCCTCCCTTCCTTCCTCTCTCTCTAAAAAAAAAAAAAAAAATCTTAAAAAAGGAATAACATAATTTTTATCGTATTATCTATACACATTATCTTAATAAAATTGAACTTGTGCATTTCTCTATCACTATATTTATTTTTGGATTGTTCTTAGACAGCATAAGTCTATTATTGCTTTTTTTGTTGTTATATATGTGTAAAAGTGCTTTATTAAATTATACAATGGAAGTGGTAGCCACATCATTGTATTAATAATTACATCAGGAAATAAAAAATGACTTTTATAAGGTTAGCTAGAGATGTTCTTTAATAGAAGGATATAAAAGTATTGCAAGTTAAATACTAAACTTTATAAAAGGAAATAATGTAGAACATCCTATATGACTAAAGACTGGAAATACTCATAGTCACATTCAATGATAGCAAATGGCTTAAAGAATAAATCCAAATGATATTATTGCTTTAATAACTACATTATTGAAATACTTTTATTATTTTAAAATAAATGTATTTTTTTTACATTCTTTGAGAGAAATGTTAGCTTTAAATGCCCAAATATGTTTTCAAAATGCTTCAATTAATTGACTTTATAGGGAAAAACAAAACCTTATAAAGCATCAGATTAAGGTCACAAGTCATTGTGGGGTTTTTTTTTAATTTTATTTCTTTTTAGAGAGAGAGAAAGGAAGAGAGGAGAAAGAGAGAGAACCATCGAAGTGCGGTTGCCCCTCCTGCATCCTCTACTGTGGACCTTACCCGCAACCTAGATGTGTGCCCTTACTGGGAATTGAACCAGTGACCCTTTGCCTCACAGGACAGCACTCAATCCACTAAGCCACACTAGCCAGGGCCAGGTCATTCTTCAAGCAAAATAAAGTTGGGCTACTCAATGACTTCCTGATATTAAGCTAATAAATCAGAATGATGTTGATGAATGGGATAGTATGTCAGTCTTGTGAAAAAAAAAAAAAAGTTCTGAGTGGACACAGATGATCAATGCTGTCAGAGTCTTAAAAAAATTTCAAGAAGGTAAAAGAAAGTGTTGAGATAACTATCAATGGTGTTTACATATCCAAAAATGCAGATGTCATTGATTTAACTTAAAGAAGTCTTTCTATGTCTTCTCAATGAACAAAGCTGATGAGTTTTCAAAATGAATGTAACTAGTTTTAAAAGAGCATGCGGCATATATCATTCCAGACCCCAAATCTTTGCAAGTTGTTATTTTCTTCTCCGTGTAATTCAGCCTGTTGCTGACTCCTAATATCATATTTCTGCCCACCCTTCAGGCCCTGTTCAAGGTCTGCCTCTTTGGGGGGTTTTACCTGCATGTGCCAACTCAACATAAGCTCCTCTTCTCTGAGTCAGTAGAATAGTATATTTAATATGACTTATTCTACTCTATGTAATGCTTATCAATTTACACCTGAATGATTATCTAACTAATCCTTACTGCTTTCCATAAATGTTTTCTAAGTATCTACCGTTTAGACTACTGAAAAATCAATAGGATAGAATTTCTGCTTTTACGTAGTTTACATTCTAATAATTTATCCAATTTTGAAGTCAACATTTTGTTTTGAAAGATTAACTAGAATAATGATCAGAAACAATGACTTCCTCCAAAAATATATTTATATAGTAGTTAGCATAGAAATTCAGAGGGTACAATCATTAAGATCAGGAACTGGGAGTGAAAGGAAGCTTTCCAGGTAAAACTTTTAATTCTGTTTTGTAAAAGTAGTGAATTCTTTTCCAATTGAGGTGTTAAGTTATTATCTAGGGAGATATAACAGAAAGCACAGTCAAAAGGGAAAATTGTAAAAAAAAAAAAAAAGGACATTTAGGAAACGTGAAGATTTCTTCATAAGCGGGAGAGCGGTGTGAATTTAGATTGCAGCTATATCTTGGAATAAGCTCGAGGGTCATATTTTCTTGATTACCTGTCTACCCTATTTGGGTCTGGATACCTCATCTTCTAAGATAATTACTATTTTTATAGACCCTAATGATTTTACCATGTTCTCATTTCAAATCTTTCACTAACTCTAAGTGCCTGCTGTAGTGCTTTGCAAATACTAAATATTTAACTGGCAGTTAACTAAGAAACAATGGGTGGGAAGTGTGGGGGAAGGCTGCAGAGTAGGCTGATCTGCAGAGCTTTGAAAAGAATAAGTAAAGAGATAATTGAAAGATATATTATACTAGGTTAACTATGTATAAGTATAGGTTATTTTAATAAGAAGATGGAAATGAAGATAATTTGTTTTATGTCACTTTATAGGAAATGTTATAAGTGAAAATATTTTTTCTCCTAATAGCAGTTTTGTTGATGCCACTGGAGATAAAATAACAAATATAATTTGGGGCCCCAAATTAATCCTAGTTAGATCATACAATATTTTACACTAGTAAATCTTTTTTTTTCTGTGCATTATCTAATGTACAGTAGATAATTCCACAATATTTATTGAAAGACTACCATGTTTCAACCTTTATTCTAGTTAATGGGGGAATAACAATAAGCAGAATACTCCCTCTTCTCAGAAATCATATATAAAGAAGAAGATTACTATAAGCAAATAAATGTGTAATATATGTGATGATAAGTACTATAAAAACTAAAATGTATAGTAAGTTAGACATTGTCACAAAAATGAATGCTGCGAGAACAATCACTAGAACCTCACCAGTGTCCTACAATAGTGAGCATTTATTTGGCTCAACTGTCCAGAGTCTGCTGGGTATTTGCTGAGATTTGAGTTGGGTTCCTATTCTCTAATCTGTAATAAAATAAATGTATCAAAAAAGAGAAATTATTTTATTGCTGATTCTATATCACAAATATTATTTATGTCTCTGTTTAAAAATGATAGCTTTAAGACTTGTGTATGAAACCAAATTCTATATGAAATGATCAAATTAATCTTTCTATTATTGAAAAATATATAAAGTCTTTATAACTCTTGTATCTCTGACAAAGTAATTTATTAAAAATTACCTTAATAACATAGCTATTTTTACTTAACTTTTGAGAAAGAATCAAGTATTATTAATTTTTATCTTAAAATTAGTGCCTCTTATCACTCAAATTTATATACATCTTCAAAGCTCATAACCCCAGTCCCCTACAGGGTGACTGGTTGCATTAAATTTAATAGAACATCTCTGTCGCTGCTGTTTTTATGTCCAACGACTGAAGAAAACTTTCAAAGACTGTCAAAACTTTTCCTCAGAATTCTTTCATCCCCTTTCATACTATTTGGCAGAAACATGAAGAGGAAATATATACACAGGGTATCACAACTCAGCAATTTTAGTCTCACAGTAAATGTCATTTCTCCTTTCAAAAGACTTCTCATCCTCTCCCTAAGTTTATTTCCCCAATCAAACAAGTAGTTGCCAGTTCTGAATGGACTAACAATTTGGAGTTATTGTCCCTTTAGCTATAACGTTATAGAATTAGATACTAATTGGCTAAATGTGCACTACATATCATGTTTTAATATAAACTGAGATTTGTCTAAGTTCACACACTTTAGTTACAAACTTCCTTTGAAACAGAAATGTAGTAACTTTACCTCCATGGTGTTTGCACAGCAGGAACAATGTCCTCAGCTTGCAGCAAGATGACCTGGTTCTCATCTGCCATTGTGTGCATCTGAGCAATCCTTTCATACTTAAGAAATTATTTTTTAAGTTCACTATATAGCATTTTGCTTAAAAATACCATGTGCAAAAGCGACATAGCTTCTTTAATGGTATTCATGACGCTGAGTTTTAGTAGATGCTGGGAATTCTATAATGTTACAAAATGGTTCATAAAATATTGCCATCTGCTATACAAAGCAACAGTTCATTTTTACTGGTTTTAAAATGGATGTGTTTTTATGTGTTTGGAGTTTTGCCTAACCTTTAAGTTCCCTCTGAAAGTTGCTTCTGACCTCAGCCTGAGGAAATGTGAAAATCTCCCTTTCCTATCTTGCTTTATAAGCTTCACTGAGAGGATGTAAATAAACTAAATACACTGTATGAGATTTTTACCAGAAAAAAATCTCTCACATACAGCCTGCATGGCTGGTTCTGTTTATAACTCTTTCCAGTTTATACTAGAGTATCCAATTGTAAAAAGAAAAAAAAAATCCTGAAGTGCTAGTACTGAAACAAACATTTGTAGTGCGCAGTCAGTAGAAGACAAAGAACTTTTATTATAACTGAGGAAAAAGTTTGCAAATATATAAAATGGACATTCCATACAGAAAAAAATAGACAAAATAGGCATTAGAGCTAGAAATCGTCTAACCCAATTATCTGCTAAGGGACAAAAGTAAGACCCAGAGGGGTTCAGAGTTTTACCTTTAGGGACAAACAGTATCCAACTTCAGATAAAATGTCTTTTTGATAGAAATCAGATTATAAATGAATTTTTCCTAAAGTGAAATTGTGACTATATATACAGTTATTTTTCAATGGTTTGTGTTAGCTGAAGCAGTCAATGAGCAAGTTACACTGGTAATCAGTGAATACATAGATATTTCAATGGGCAGAGTCAAAATAAAGAACAACAAAATAAAAAGCAAATTTTATGGGTTGCAGGACAATCCCAGCAGGGGACGCATGAGAGGTAACCACACATTGATATTTCTCTCCCTCTCTCTTTCCCTTCCCCTCTAAAGATAAATAAATAAAATATTTTAAAAAATAAGTTTTAAAAAAGCAAATTTTAAAAGCAGAAGAGAGTGAGGAGGAGGAGAGGAAAGGTAATACAGAGGAGGAGCAGGAAAAGAAGGGGAGGAGGAAGCGGAGACGAGGCAGGGGCCGTGACAACAGCTCACAGGACCGGGGTCATATTCCTCTTGATTGTTGTCACCACCATCACTCAACACAACTTCCATTCCACCGGCCCTTCTACTCCTTAGTGTTTTTTAAAAAATTGATTACATATTCACCTTTTTTCCTTGCTGTCGCAGGCAAGTGTTGTCTTTCTCATATTAGTTCTCAGACTGTGTTCTTTAATAAAATGCATTTACGCTGAAGATGCATTTGGAAACTCAGTCCTACCAGTTGACTCTGGATGAATGAGTCTTGGGGGTTCTCAGGTTCTGTCACCTTTGTGTTTCTCGGTTTCCTCATGTGTACATCCGATGAGAGCATTATAATTTAATTACCTGAACCGTGGACTTCTCTGCCAAGTAAGGGGTAATGCTTTCACCTTATAAAAACAGAAATATCCTATTGAAACATTCCCAATAAGAACAGATGTTTAGGCAGATTTATTGATTATCACAAGGGTTTTGTAACATTTCAACTTTTGGTTGAGGGATTATGTAGGCACATTATTTGAAACAGAAATTGTATATGCTTTCTGCAAAATTACTCAGTATCTCAAGTAACTCCAAACCAAAACACATCTCAACACATACCTGACAATTTTCAGTTGATGTTGTCATGGCTTTTGAAATTGATGTTGGCTCAGAGGCATCTTTTTTTAAAATATGAACATTCAAACCAAGTATCAAGCATTGATATGTATTAGTTTAAGTAGATTGCTTTCTTTGTTGTCACATTAGTGAGATCACCTGCACTGAGTAAGTGGAAAGTATATGAAAGCAATGGAGAATTAGGTAAAAGCCCTTGGTTGGTATGGCTCAGTGGGCTGAGCACTGGGCTGTGTGTGAACCAAAAGGTCACCTGTTTGAATCCCAGTCAGGGCACATACCTGGGTTTTGGGCCAGGCCCCCAGTTTGGGGAGTGCAAGAGGAAATGAATTGATATTTCCCTCCCTCTTTTCTCCTTCCTTTCTCTTATCTCTAAAAAATAAATAAAATCTTAAAAAAAAAAAAAGAATTGGGAAAAGGAACACTACTGAAATTGAATTTCCCCTAGGGAATAAAGGGTCCAGAGGGAGGCATCTCTATTTTGGAAGTTTAGAGCAGCAGGAAGGTGTGGGACAACTGGAATAGGAGAGGAGTGTAAGATCTGTTATTTAATGTCCCTTGCAGAGTGCATGTATATAGACATTCATTTTAAATATACCCATATTGTTATATAATTTAATGAATGCTATATAAATAGAACCATGAGGACCATATGAATGCATCAAAAGCTATTTCATTTTAGCCATGGAAGAACAATGGCTCTCCAAGTTTACCTGAGCATCAACTGTGAGCTTGTTAAAAATGGAAATTCTTGGACCCCACCTAAATTCTTGAACCAAAGACTCTGTAGATGGGGCCTAGCAATTTGTGCCACAAGACACTCTGCAGATGAATGGGATGTGGGTTCAAGTCAGCACCACTGAGCAAGATAAGTTAACAGAAAGGAAGTAACTGGCCTGTGCTTGCAGAAAAATAGGGGTAGTAGGATGACATGATTCAAACAGCCTGGAGGTCCCCACAAGGGGGGGGGTCCTTCTTCATCCAGCAGAATGCAAACCATTTCTGTTCTCAGCAAATGCACCTTCCATGTCACATCTGAGAGACTATTGGGTGCCTCCGGATGTTCAAACATGGCAGTGTCAGGTACTTTCTATACGTGAGGCCAACTCTATTTTGGAATCTGACTGTTAGTGAATTTAGAAAAGCCTGCATGGGCTGGGCTCTCCAGTCATTTACACAGTATGAGGAAGCCAATCAGATGAGTATAATTCTAACGTGGCAGGCACCCAAATTTAAACTGATTGCCTCAATCAGATTTATAATTAAGACCCACCAACTTTAGCTAAATTTAGTGACCAAAGAAAAAAAGTTTTACTACACAGTTGTATTTGGGTAGAAAGTGCTGAATTTCGGTTAGAAGTTGCCCAGGAAACCCCTACTAAAATAACAACTTTCAAGTTTCCCTGAGTGTGACCTTAATTTATAATAGCCAATATAGAATCATTTTATGTAGGTATGCTTTTATTTCCTGTCATCTCTTCAAAGCAAAACGAATGTCTTGACTCATGAAAAACTAAATATTTCCATTTCAGAAAAGCTGACAAAAATATGATCGTTGCTACCAATTATTAGAATCTTACAAAGGCCCTCTGAGGGCTTGTTCCCCCCTGAATGTTAGCATTTTTATGCACATATGGAGTAGCCATCATGAGTTAGGTACAGTATTTTATGCAAATAACCATAAGTGCCTTTTTCTAAACCCTCATTTCTTCAACAAGGCAGAGTTTCAATTTACTATTAGACAGAAAATTTTCCCCCTACAATTTTACTGTGTATCATAATTGCCCATTTTAATGCAATTTTCTTTTACCAATCACTGCCATAGATTTTAGAAAAGGTTAGGTAACTGACTAATTTGGTGCCAAGTGTCTTATCTCTAGAGACTTAGGTTAAGAAATGTTGCTTTGATTGTCTCCATGGCAAGCCATGTCATATATGAACAATTCTATCTCACTGTCTAATTTGACCCAATTTTCCATATTGCTTAATAAGCACATTACAATGAATGACTGATCTATTATTCAAGGAATTATGAAGCTTATGGGTTATCTTCCATTTCACCTGCTTTAATCAGTATATTGCCTTGGGTATTATGGCCATTTTATCCTTTAATAAAAGAATTGTTAATATCTTCATCTGCAATTTCAAGCAATTTGCAAAATTGGGTTAGCTGGGTTTTATGTAGAATTTATCAGAAATGCAGTCACTTAACATGATGTTTTCAGGAATAATTTATATGTTTCTAACATTCTCAAATTCATGTTTCATTAAACAAATTATCAGTATACAAAATGGTAAATTTTATTTAAGGAAATAAATGCAAAAGTGTTTTTGTTCTAAAATTACTTTCATGCTGTATCTGATGCAACTTTATTGGTTGTTAAAAATTTTTTTACAATAGCTAATACTAGTAGAAACTATAGTGTTTATGATCTTGTATAGTCAATGTTTTTAAATTGTTTTTGGAAACAATTTGCTAAAACGTGATGACAAACTTATTGAGTTCTATAGAATAATTCTTTCTGAATATTGTATTTCCTACCAGTAAACATAGTAACTATCATTATTATATTAAAAATCATTATACCTTCTTTGTATAAGTTATCCATATTATGAACAAATAGACCAAATATTGGTCTATGGCACTAATATGGCACTACCATATTCAGAATCCATATCACCTCTACCAATGAGGCAAAGTTTACCTCACACATTTGAACTTATTCTTATTTGAAAATCCATACAGAAGTATCTTCTGTGTGTTGATAGCTGGTAAGCATGTTACTGGTAGAAGCATTCAGCCCTTACTAGCAAGGAGTTTTCATTGCTGTGCAGAGAGCTTGAGAGAGAAGCAATAATCAACAACAACAACAAAAAACAAACAAACAAACATTCCTTTCTCCACAGAAAAAGCTGAAATTAATGAATTTTAGTTTTCTGATAGGTATAGGCTAAATTTTCTAAAACCTTGAATAAAATTACATCCTAAAATTCCTGCATTGCTGAGGAATTAGATAATTTGATTAGGCTAATTTAGATTTATGCCAATTTATTAGACCCAATATTTCCATGTCTCTAGCTTACCATTTCAAGTGTTAAATAGGTCTTTATTTAGTATGCGCTTATAGGCTAACAAGAAATCTTTTTTTCTAAGTTAGTGACGATCAAAAAAAGGATAAAAGAAAAATATTCCTATTCTAAGGAGAATCTGAGCCTTAGCTCTATCACTCTCCAGCCACTCTCCAGCCACAATTCATCTCCAGAGATGAAACGAGACAATCGTTTCATCTCTGGTCTGCAAATTATAAAGTTACAAATAAGCCCTGTGTATGTTATCGCCAGGCACCGAAGAGGAACATCAGGTGACATAATACACGTGAAACTGTTTTGTGAACTTCAAAATGTTATATAGTAGTTGTGGTTTATACTGTAAAGCACTTTTCAGCCACAGGGGAGTTATCAAATTAACAGATAATGTTAGAAATATTTCTAGTAATTTATTTCCAATAGATAAATAAATATCCAGAGTCTAGATTTTATGTATTCTCTAAGATAAATTAATGGGGGATGGTGTTATGTCCTTTCCGGGCTAATTAGCTTATATTATGAGATTTTTCTTTTACATATAAAGTTGAGGTAACCTAGGTTATGATGATTTTGATTTGCATCCGTGGCTTAGATGGAACCCATCTTTAATGTAAGGGGAGTTAGGCCTTTGAGCATTTTTGCACAGATTTTCTAACAAATATTTTTTTTTTAGTTTACTCAGAAAAATATCTGGTTACGTGATAATGAAAACTCATATATCTTTGAAATGTCTTATGATGACATTTGGTAAGGATCAGTGAGAATCTTCTCAAATATTAGAAAAATCAAAATAAATATGGGAGGGCAAATTCTAAAGGATGTTTTATTTTCCTGTTATTTATAAGTTTTCTGAATCTCAAAATGATATTTATTATTTATTATTCTTAGAAACAAAATGTATATTATTACTTTTTCATGCTATTGCATTTTCTCTGACAGCAATATATTTATCTAATAAACAGCAATTATGGGATCTATTTGGTGTATGATTCATGTCTTCAAATTTTTCATATTCAAATTATAATGATTATACAATACTAATGAAGTACATTCATTTTATTTCAAAATAAGGGGAAAACATAAAGCATTATTAAGTGTAATGCATTAAGATTTTTTTGTATTTTACTCATTAACGAAAAGTAATATGTGTAAAATAATTGACACAGGATTTTGCTATTATACAAAATTGCAGACACAAAGAACAATATCAAATTTATCACCAAAAATTCTGATGAATTGCAAGCAGAGAAGGAAAATAGTGATGTTGACAATTTTAAGAGATTATCATGTACGTAATTAAAACAGAGGAGAAGGGGAGACTCGCAGAAGGAAATTGGGAGGATGACCAGTGATTTTGGGAAGGCATAGAACCCGTTACATGTGGAGGAGGTTTAAGTGAGGTTAAGTTCACAGAGCAATTGTGTAACAGGATGCTTTCAGGATGCTGAGTTCCCAGAAAATAATTGGATACATAAGTCTGTGGCTTTCAAGAAAATATTCTGGTGAAGTAATAGTTTTATAAGGCATAAGAATATGTTGGAAGTGGAATCTTAGAACCAGATGAACCTATAAAATAGAAGTATATAGGATGAGAAGGGGTAAGTACCAAGGAGCAAATTCTAACCAGAGGAAAGGATTCCACAAAAAGATGGAGAATCTCAGCCAGAAGAGATATGACAACCGTAGAGGAGAGATAGAATAAATGTCAACTGTTGCTATTGGGTCAAAGAAAAATGACTAAGAAATTTCCACTGAATAAGAAGAGGGAGAGATTTTTTGTAACCTTGACAAGTATTTATTACTGGTGTATCATGGGTAGGAATAAAATGGTGTATTGAGAAGTGAGTAATAGGTGATAAAATTTTAAAAAAAGAGTAAAGAGGAGAGAAGATAGGGGAGTGCTAGAGGGAAAGATTGGGAAGGAAACAAGAAGAGATGTGGGGTTGGGGCAATTTTGGTTTGATTTGTGGTTGATATTTGGATATGATTTGAGTTTTTAAAGATCCCTAGAATGAGAGAGAAAGAGACAAAGTTAGAATTAGGGCTGCAGTGATTGATAGAGTGAATTGCTAGGGAGGCAGAAAGAGAGAAGTTAAAGCACAGACCTTAGACTCAGGAGGATAAAATATCACTTCCATAAAAATAGAAAGGAAGAAATGCAATGTACAAATGATAAATCACAGAAATACACATTTGGAACCTGTATAATTTTATTAACCATTGTCAGCCCAATAAATTTAATAATAAAAAATTACATGAGATTACTTTACATGATCACAGATCTATTTTAAAAACCCTAGCAAATCTCTATTTAAATATAATTGTATTTAATTGTGGGCAAGTGAAAGCAGACATCAGACTTGGTCAAGCCTGAAAAATCTTTAAGTAAACTTGTATCTAAATGACCTGCATTACTTCTTAATCAAGGCATCCACAGTGTCATGGAAAATAATATAACAGAAAAATATACCATTGTCAAGGTAGGGTTATTGAACGAGGCTTTTGGCAGATAACATGAGAACAACTTGAAATTACACAAATGTGTCCCCTCTTAATACTAGCAATAACTGAGGTTATGCACATGAATGTACTCTGTAGACTGGAAGGGCGGACTTTGAAAAATATTGGAGAGTTTTGGTCTCAGTAATGAAAAGCATTACTGATGTATCTTTAGACATATTCCTTAACCTTTCTGGCCTGTTTCCTCATTTAAAAAAATAAAAAAAAATGCAGAATTTGGGGATGGAATTATTCTGTAATCATATTTGGACACATACTATTCTAAAAATACCGAGTTTAGTCTATATGATTTAAATTTAACTTGGTATTTTCATATCAGCCCTAGCAACTAAATGAACATTTGGTTGTTTGAAAGGAATATGTCTTCAAGAACTATTAGGAGAGTAAGTGCAATTTGAGGAAACTGTCCCTGGATGTAATGCTCTGCGTAACACATCCAAAATTCCTTGACTTGCATAGTGAACAAAAAAATTAAATAGAGGCGTTCCACTTTCTAAAAAAATTTTGCATCAGTGGAACTGCTCACCATCAAACCTCGTGAGAAACCACTGAAACACGAGAGGCATTACATCGTGCATACCCAATGCAATGCCTCTCATTTGGTGTCAGTGGCTTACACCTGCTAGCTGATTTACACCTGACATTACATTTTACTTCTCAAATTCTGTGAGATGAATGTAGGTCCTTAAAAACATTTCTGAACTTAGCAGGAATCATATTTTAAATGTAATTATGGAAAAACCATGATTTATAGAGTATTTCCATTTAACAATCTACTCCACTCAATTTGTCTTAATTTTACACTAAAACAGGTAATAAGATATTGGAGAATATTAAAAATAAATGTATTTCCTTGAGTCATGAATAACTATATCATTGAATTTAAAAGACCTACTGCCTTTTTATTTTAATGTATTATTAAGGAATATATACATAGGGTAAAAGTACCCAAGCCATATCTGTAACAATTAGACATATCTGTGAAATCCTGCATCCAAATCAAGAACTAAAACATGACCAGGACCACAAAAAACCCTCCCCTTGTACCTCTTTCCAGTTACTCACATCCCCAGGGCAACAAGTATTGTTGCTTTCTAAGTAGCATGGATCAGCTCTGCCAATTTTCTACTTTATATAAATGTAATCATACAGTATATACTATTTTGTGTTTAGCTCATGTGCTCAGCGTTATGCTTATAAAATTTATATATAGTTGTGTGCAGTTATAGATCATATGTTTTCATTACTCTGTAGTTTTCCCTTTTAAAAATAAACAAAAATATATTGATATGTTTTATATGTTTTAGGCATTTGGGCAGAAAAAAAGAAAGTGTGGCAGAAAGAAAGGAAAGCAAGGAGGGAGGCAGAAAAGAAGGGGAAAGAGGAAAGGAAAAAGTGAGTTTGATTAGATATGATTCTATGTCAGCTACAAAAACTTGTGGGAATTTTTGTCTGTGTGTGATAACAACAGAGAAGTACGCTTCCTGATAATAGAAGTCTTAGGGAAAGAGTCTATAATTTCATAAAGTAGAAAGCAAAATTATTGGAAAATTATTCTCAGGAAAGAATTTGGAATAAAGAAGTAAGGAACTATTGGATGAATGGAAATGAAGAATAATGAGGAGGAGAAGGAATAGGAGACTATAAATGTATTTTCCTACTTTCTGATTCTGTGATTATTAATAATATTTCAAGCTTTTGTTTGTTTATTCATCAAATGTTTACTGAGTGCTGGCTATATACCAGCCACATTTAAGGACAAAAAAATACAACAAAGCAAACAAATCTCTTCTTCTGGGAAGTCTCCTCTTACGTAGGAAGTGCTAGAAGTAAAAGAACAATGAGATGAGAGCAAAAGCTAGATAGAGATTACAGTGTGGTGAGTCCAGGCAGGGTATCCCTGTTGACTACTTTTGTTCAGAGGGTTGGCATTAACTGAGCTCAAATGCTGAGGGAGAATTGGCAAAGCAAACGTAAGGGAACTATAGTCATTGCCTTATAGTCATTGCAATGACCTTAAGGAAAGAAAGAGTTTGTCATGTAACAGGAAGAGAAAGGCCAGTGAAGAAGAAAAGAGCACAACCAGATGAGGTCAGCAATGTAGACAAGAACCCCATGCCATCAGGTTTTGTAAGCCAGAGAAAGGAGGGCAGCTTTTATTCTGAGTGATGGATGCCATCGAAGGTGGTAAGCAGCAGTTGAGTGAAGTGTACTGACTGACATTCTTTTTAATTTTTAATTTTTCCAATGTTTTCTAATTTCAGTTTACATTCAACACTATTTTGTATTAGTTTTAGGTGTATTGCACAGTGATTAGACAATCATATACTTTACAAAATGATATTTATTTCCAATACCCACCTGGTACCACACATAATCATTACAATATTATTGGCTATGTTCCTTATGCTGTATTTTACATCCCCATGAGTATTTTGTAACTACCAATTTGTACTTCTCAATCCCTTCACCTTATTCACACATTATAAAGCCAACAAACAAAACAGCAACAGATCCATAGATAAAGAGAACAGACTGATGATTGCCAGAAAGGAGGGGTTTGGGGAAAGGGGTGAAAAAGGTGACTGGCATTCTTTAAAGATCACTGAAGTTGCCATGAGAAGACTAGAATTTCAGAGGTCAAGGGAGAAAGAAGAGACAATTGGGTTGAATAGGATGATGATGCTATAGGGTAGGGTGATAGGAATGGGGAAAAGTGGACATATTTGGGATATGTTTAACAACAGATTTAATGGATCTTGCTGATGGATTGACAGTGAGAAATCAGGGATAATATTTTGATTTTTGCCTTGATGACATGGCCATTTACTGAGACAGAAAGTTACAGGGTAGGAAGAGAATCTCACATTCTTTTCAACTATAGTTTGAAACATTCATTAGACACTCATGGGGGTATATTAAGTAGAAGTTGGATTGATGAGACTGAAATCCCAGGGAACAATTCATCTCTATTGCTATCTCCCTACTTTGCTTTTAATTTTTCAGTAGCACTTACCACAACTTGACACACTGTGTATTTAGAGTTTATTGATTAACTGCTTTGCACACACATACACACATATGCACACATGCTAGAACGGGAGCTTCATAAAGGCAAAGAATTAGTTTTAATTGCTATGTTCTCAACCACTAGCACCATAGTAGACACTGATAGATTCTTATTATTTATTTTTTTAAAAGACTGATGCATCCTACCTTTCACTTGGGTTCTTCATATATTTTGAAGTCATTTTATAATGCCAAAGTGAAGAAATGGGGTAGGTGTCCATGGAATTCATGATGAAGATGTTCTGTCATTCTTTCCCCCTGATTCTTATAAGACGTAAACTCTCTAGGCTACTTCCATGCAATAGCCAGAGACAGAACAGCTTTTTCTGTAGTTCAAAAGCATGTGAAAAGATATTAATATGTTAATGTCTTCAAAGCTGCCAGAAAAATGTAAGGCAATATACATCGTGCACACATTAGAACTCTGGGGTTCTACCTCCTGCCTAGCAATAACCGAGGAAACACAACGCGGGCCTTCTTCTTCCTTTGCTTTTATTTGCCCTCTCCTTTCTAGGCCTGTAATGAATGGGCCAGGGGACAAGATGCAACTGAGGTACGTGCAGTTCTCTATCGCTATCTCTAAAATGTCCCTGTTTTCATGGTATCTTTCCTAAGTAATTGTTGTGTCTTGAATCCTCTAAATATTTCAAGAGAATGAAGCTTCTGGGACACCCCAGGCAGGCACTCACATATTTTTTTGTTTTCTATTTCCTCACATCCTTTTGTTCAGCAGTGGATCCCAGTGACATGATCTATGTCCTTGAAAGGCTCAAAGAGAAATGTGAAAATCACAAGAGAAACAAAAAGAACATCAGTTAATATCTTTAAAAATATTATTCTGATATGCATAGAAGGACTTTTTCTATTTCAGTAAGAGATGAATTTACTACACTTTAGTAAGACTTCCAAGAGGCACTTTAAGTTTTAAGATAAGCACAGTGGTCCAAGAAGTAATTCACATGAAACTCCAGCAGTTGTCACTTCTCCAATTCATATTATCATGCAGAAGTTCCGGCACAGTGTGCTTAGATCCTCTGCTTAGCATCCCAGCGGCTGCAGTCCAGGTGCCAGCTGGGCCTGTGGTCTCTTTGTAGTTGCAACTGGTGAAGCTGCTTGCAGTTGTTGGCAGAACTCATCATATTGCACTTGCAGGGCTGACGTCCCATTTTTATGCAGCTCTCTGCTTCTAGATGCTGCCAGCAACTCCTCAGGGTCTTTTCTGTAGACCCCCTCACAACATGGCAGCAAGGGAGAGTCTCTCTAAATTTGCATTACTAGACAGAGTCTTATGTATGGCAATCACAGAAATGACATGACATCACCATAATAATATTATATTAGAACCAGGTCACAGGCCACACTTACATTCAATGGGAGAGGGTTGTACAAAAGCATAAAGCATCAGGGTTCATTGAGGTCAATTTAGGATCCATCTACCACAATAATGAAAAGGCCTGCATTACCTTCTGGTTGCTGCAAAAAACGACCCCAAATTAGCAGTTTAAAGTGCACATTTATTATCTTACATGCTGTGGGTCAGTAATTTGACATGGCATGATTAGGTTCTCTACTCGGAAGTTTACATGACACAAAGTTGACCTTGAGGTCTGTTAGCTCATCTGAGATTCATGTTACTCTTTCAAACTCTTTCAGGGCATTGACAAGATTTAATTTCTTGTGTTTAAAGGACTACAGTCCCTGTCTCTGTCTCCTTTCCTTCCTTCCTTCCTTCCTTCCTTCCTTCCTTCCTTCCTTCCTTCCTTCCTTCCTTCCTTTTCTTTTTTCCTTAGATATAATTGACATATAGCATATTAGTTTCAGTTGTGGAAAGTAGATCTTAAAAGTTTTATTACAAGAAAAATTGTAACTATATACAGTGATGGATGCTAACTAGCCTTTGAGGTCCCTAAACTTCGTGGTTGCCATTCTCAACTATCAGAAGAGCCACTTGGCCCTCTCCACAGGACATTTTCTACTGCCAAGCCAGGAGGAATATGTCTTGGCAACTCTGAATTACTGATCTCCTCTGTCATTATCTACTAGACTATGATTTCGAGGGATTATATGATCACATCTGATTTACCCAAATTATTTCCCTTTCATTACATCTCCAAAATCCTCTTTACAAAGTAATTTAACACAACTGCTGGAGCAATTGTCCTATATCTACAGGTTTTTGCCCACCTTCAAAAGTAAAGAATTATATAAGGCATATACACCGAGGGGTGAGCATATTGGGGGTTATCTTAGAATTCACTCTACCACAGAGTCAATGAGCAATAGTGCTTGATTAAAAGAGAATGAAAAATAAAAGTGCAAGGCATTTTCTTTCAAACATCTTGGAACTGATTTTATTCAAATAAACCACTTTTAAATTTAGAAAATTGAGTTCACTATAGAAATTGTAGCCATTTTTCTGTTCTCTAAAATGATGACTTTGGCTATCTATTTTTGTGCTATCCTCAGTTATCTTCTTTTGTTGATGAGAATGTCAAATCTGATGATTCAAACACTAGTACTAGCTTTATATTTTACTAAGGGAATAATTTGTCTCCTGAAGGTTAGGAACTCCAAATAAGAAATGGTAACTAATGATTTTTTTTTTTAAAGAATAAGAGCCTAGATTCTATCCATTACTAAAATAATAAATTACCTACCCTTACCTTAAAAATATCAGGAGAAATGCAAGCCAGAATGGTGTAACAGAGACTGGACTATAGGACACATATCTAGAGTTTTTATCCTGATGGCCTGAGCAAGGTGGACTTTTTGGCAGAATCTTAACCTAGGTTTGGATTTTCTCGTGTATAAAGTTATAAAGTAAAACCACATGGTTATAGATTCTCATTCAGTTATAAAAATTTATGATTGTTTGATTTTGTATAATGTAACTAGGTCCTCAAGGAAAAGTTTTCACCAAACTTATAATCGATATATTGATGGGAAAACAGCACCAGTGGAGTCAGACCGCACCTTGGTTCAACAACCTCAGTACCT
Organism: Anoura caudifer; assembly: GCA_004027475.1. Taxonomy (NCBI): domain Eukaryota; kingdom Metazoa; phylum Chordata; class Mammalia; order Chiroptera; family Phyllostomidae; genus Anoura; species Anoura caudifer. Next base: position 43,656 of record PVKU01002808.1, on the reverse strand, counting down.
GTGTTCTGACTAAGAAAGAATTCAGAGTCAAGACAAACTATAAGAGAAAGTTTATGTAGGAAGTTACAGAGGTAGGAAAAGTGAATCAGTGGGGCATGGGATTAGGAAACAGGTTACAGAGGCAAAAGAACCCTTGGAACTTAGGAGAAAGAATGAAAGGTAAAGGTAACACGCCTGGGGGAAAGAAGATGGTGATGGGAAAAGTGTGGGCATGCCCTGAGAGGGAAAAGGGGCTGGGTCCTCCTTTCTAAGGGAAGGGATTTTAGGGGAGGTCCAGAGGAAGATCTTCATATAATATTCATCAGCTTTCCAGGTATTTCCTTTCAGGGTCATGGTTTCCACTGATTGTTTGCCACTGGAAAGGGGGATCATTAGTCAATGCAGCTGGTCCTGAAGTCAGTCAGTATCATTGGTCTTGTTCTGTTGCTTTTCTGGGCCTGGATTTGAAATGCAAATGAAGCCTGGATGTATTTTGTGCAGGTCAGAACCTCATTGTTCTGGGGACTTAATGCTTAAGGGCTCCTCTCTGGCCCCCTTGTTTTTTCCCTTGGTCAATTATAATAAAATTATGTTAAATAGAATAAAATTATAAAAGACATGAAGCATATAACTCCAGAAACATTAATTTTAATAAACATGTTTTCCTAAAGAATCTCAAAATGTGCATGTTAGGACATATCTCAAAAATAAAGCAATCACATATTATTTGCCCTGATCATCTGTGAGCACCCTGGGTTGCTGATTAAAGATTTTCTTTTTTTACTTACTCTTCAAAAATGCAAGCTTTTGCTTGAGTTTCCTTTTCTAGCATCAGATATTTGTTTTTCTTAAAATGTCACTTACTCTTTCACCTTCCACTTCCTCCTTTATCTGAAGAGAGAATTTATTTATCTCTTTTTCTAAAGGCTAAAAGATGAATCTCTATCACAAGGGTTAAAGGAAATCAGAATTGATCTGTCATCACCATCACAACCTAAAGCATTTCTCACTGGAATTTTATGACACTATCGATTAATTTGCAGATCAGTGTCAAACACTTTCGGCAGAGTTAGCCACAGAATCAATAGTCTTCTTTCCTTGGCCCAAAGGGACATCAATAGCTCTGATTTTTATGTCTGTGCTTGGTTTACTGATTTAAAAGTATACTGTAACAAAGGTTTAAAAATAAAACACAATGTTTATTATTTTACTCAAAGAAAAATGTTTACATTTTACCAAAAGAAAACACTCAACTAAGCTCAAGAATTAGTTTGGAGTGCTTGCAATTTGTGCAGGACTGTGAGAAATGGCAAAAGTACACTCTTTCCAACCTAATATAACCCTCTGTTAAAGTTATTCTTGGAGGAAGGATGCATATTCTTGGTAATTTTTAATATAAAGAGGAAACCCCAAATTTGGAGGAGTTCCAGAATGAGAGATACGGACAGGAACTGACAGATGACATTCATGTGCGTGCCATTTGGGAATCACATGACTCATGCTCTGTCATCGATATATTGATTTTTGGTTTTTGAAATTTTAAGAATCAATATATTGAATATAACAGGAAAGTAAAAGAAGTTTGAATAGGACAAATATTTTCATTAAAATATAAACTATTTATAAAGTTATAACTGATTAATTATAAATATATAATTAATTCATTTAATAATCAGTGAAGATTAATCAAAATCAAGTCATATGTACCATCAATAAATATTCGTGTGAGATATGTATCAGCAATATCAATAGGGGAACTCCTTATCTCGCTCGATGCCCAAGCTTGCACCCATCTTGTAAGTCTGCACCTGCAAGCGCACCCACCCACCCATTCCACGTACAAATCCAAAGTGGTTAACAATTAATATTAAGTTGGATGAGAGCAAAATGAGTCAGCCCATGAAACCTGGAAGTTACTAGAGAATTAGCTGCCTTGGGTGGGAAATATAGAATGATTCAATGGGAATAATTCCAAAATGCACTGCTTTATATGAACTCTTTCAAGCAACTCCTTATAGGTAGCATTAGTCAGAATGACACTCTACTTTTTGTCCTTATTTAGGCACTATGCACTTATATTGCAAAATTACTCAAAATAAAGTATTCATTATAGTCAACTATTGCTTCTTCCTGAAATGAGAACCAGAGATTCCAAATTGTGATATTTTCATATTCTCTTTTCTCTCTCATCTGTACTTTGTCAGATATGGGGCTAAAGACTAGGAATAAAACAAAGTAAATAATATATTGTTGTTAAGTGTTATTAAGACTTTTAATATATAAGCTTAATGGTATAAAGGGTTTTAATTTTTGACCATATTATGTATTTTATCAATCTGGTTACAGTATTTATTATTGTGAATATAACGGAAATAACCATACTGTTCAAAACAACCCTACCTGTCCCGTTAACGACATTGTATACAAGCTGTTTACGGGCTCACTTCTTCAGACCATGTATGTTCTTTCATAATTTTTATATGTTTCTGAGTTTTACAGTTATAAAGCCAAACTTCTCAATGTTTCAGTCTTGCTGAGTGTTTATATCAATTTTCCTACATAATTTAGCTGTAACAACTTACTTTAGACAGCTTTCTCCTTAGGGTGAATAGAAGATCCCCATTCAAACAGTTTGGATTTTCTGAACAATTGTTTGCCTTTTACCAGTAAAATAAGCAAGCACAGAGGAAAGCACATAAATAAATGACTTTATTTTATAGTTGTACCCATTTTTAATACATTGATAGTATTTGTATGTTTGCAGTTTTATCTTTATGAATGTATAACCATGTTTATGGTTATACATTTAAAATTATTTTGCTAATTTTAAAATATTATTTTGCAGTTGCTTATAATTATAATTATAATTTTATAATTTAATTCTAATTTTCTATGCCTTTGTTATGCTTTATTTAAAAATTCTTAATAAGTTAATTGTGATATGTAATGCTTTAAATGGAAGTGTTTGTGTTCAGTGGAAGAAACACTCAGATTCAAAGCAGAAGGATGTGTGTTTGGGGCATGGTGTCACACACAGGCATGGCGTTGTGGCTGCTGCAGAATTTATGCACAGGTCTAAGTCCCTCTTACTGCTGCTGTCAGCCACTAACTTTCCTCTCCTCTTGTTTTCTCTGATATTTTCAAGCTACTAAGCTCATCTATTAATACAATTCTTCCTAACTCTTGGCACTTTTCATCACTGTCTCTCTGAAATAAACCTATGCAAATGTTAATGTATCTTTGCACCTACATCCCAAGCAGATAGTCAAAAAAATAAAATAAAAGGTTAAAGTAAAAAAAAAAATTCATCCAATGAAATCTTTGTTGAGGACAAGATATCAAAATATCAAAGGTAGATTTAGACTGTGATTTTGGTCTTATTTCTCCATGTCCTAATCTTTTGGGAAAGTCCATTCTCTTCTTCATATGTTACCGATATAATTGCTATTTTAATATGTGTTCTTCCTTTTTAAAATTCCATATTTTTTATTTTACATCTTACATCTTCACAATACTGTCTCACTCTATTTGTACACATTTACTAACTCTTGGTCTGTAACCCAAGCCAGGGAAATTAGAGCAAAAACTTCCATCGCTGGCCCCGACACCCCTGCAAAAGTGATCACTGAATGGATCACCTCTTTCTCCTCATTTTGAAGCTATCATGCAAAGTCCGTGTACAGAAAATCGTTTTAATTTCTCTTCTTTTTAATTTGTCCCATGAATAAATAAATCTGAAGTACAGAGATGCTTAACAGAAAACTGAGGATAAATATGCTTTTTTTATGCACACCTACATTTTTTTTAATTTTTTTCACTTTTAAATTGTTGTTCAATTATAATTGTCCCTGTTTTCCCCCCATTACTCTCCTCTACCCTACCTACCCTCCTCCTCCCACATTCAATCCCCTCACCCCATTGTCCTTGCCCATGGGTCCTTTATACATGTTCCTTGACTTGACCCTTCCCTTTCTTTCTCCCATTATGCCCCTTTTCCCCTCTGGTCACTGTCAGTTTGTTCTTTATTCCTATTTCTTTGGTTCTCTTTTGCTCCCTTGTTTATTTTGTTGATTAGGTTTCACTTATAAATGAGATCAAACTCCCAAGACCCAGCAATTCCACTCCTAGCTATATACCTCAAACAATTGAAAACACATAAAATACTTATACATGAATGTTCACAATAGTACTACTCACAACAGCCAAAAGGCAGAAATAACCCAAGTGTCTGTCGATGGATGAATGAACAAAATTTGGTATATACATAGAGCAATCTTTTCAGGCATAAAAAGAACAAAGGACTGATATGTGCTAAACATGGAAATACCATACCTTGAAAACATTATGCTAAGAGAAATATGCCAGACACAAAAGGACAAATATGATTTCATTTTTATGGAATCCAGAATATGTGAATACACAGAGACAGAAAACAGGTCCATGGCTGACAGGGACTCAGAGGAGCAGAGGATGAGTGACCGCTTAATGGGTACAAGGGTTTTCTTCTGAAGCAGTGAAAATGTTTTCGTTGGCAACAATATGTTGTCACAGTGCTTCCCAGCATTGGGAAGGTTATAAATGCCCCTGAATTGCACACTTGAAAATGGATAATTCTATGGTATGTGAATTTCACCTCAATTTTTTTAAAGAGAGTAAAAATTGCTCCCACATATATGTGTTTAGGGGTCAACAATTGCAAATAGATAAAGGCAAAAATAATCGCCTATATAATTTTCTCTTTAGTAGTGCCCTTCATCTGTCTGTATTTAATATTACTCTAAACTATTCTTCATTTTATTCCCAAATGATTCCAAAGTTTAAGACACAAAAAGAATGTAATAGTTTTAAGTTGCTCTGGGTTATGTTTTATCGTCTAATTAATACCTGACTAAGTGGTTGAAGATATGCGAGTGTGCCTGAGCTGTGCATTAATGGGGCACTAAACCATGCCCTGTCATGCCTTATGTCTCCAAACAGCTTATGTTCAATAAGTGAAAAGCGATTAAAACTTAAATGCCTTAACACTGAAATACTCACTAACTTAGGTATGAGTCAATGATTAATCATTTGTTCTTTGACAATCATAAATGATTTTCTATTCTAGTGTTAGATATTCTATACTTTTTCTAGGTCATTTAGGCTATAGACCATTTTTGACTTCCCTTATATTGTATGTACCCTGTTTCTTTTAAACCAGGGGTGTCAAACTCAAATTTATTTTCCCTAGGGGTCACATCAGCCTTGCAGTTGCATTCAAAGGGCCAAATGTAATTTCAACTCCTTAACAGTTAAGGAGCAGTTACATTTATAGAATCCTAAAATTATTTTGGCCCTTTGCAGGCAACCGCAAGGCTGATGTGGCCCCTGGTGAAAATGAGTTTGACACCCTTGTTTTAAACCATCATCAAACATATAGAAGAAACATGTGGTCAACAGTTGTGTTATAAAAGTCCTGGAATATTGGGTGAAAATGTTCAAATAATGGGATTATAGAGCTGGCCTCTTACATAGCCTTTAAAGCCTATTCTTAAGTGTTTTTAGAATACGAAATGTGAGATCCATGTGTGAAATAACTGCAGTACCTGCCTGGGTTTTACTTCAATATCAAGAATTTAGAAAAGCTACAGAGATTGCTTACTCAATTGCCCATGGTTTCATGTTTTTACGAAAGTAGAGGGTTTCATGAAATATGTGCCTACTAACATTTTATAAGTCAGTTAACAGCCGTACTGTAAAGTCCTTGTGGTCATCAGTGTAATGCTGTGTAACGGAAGCACTTCCAAAATTATCTTTGAAGTTTATGTTTATATTTCAGACAAAATGCTGTCTGACAATAAGCAAACAGCTTTTCTTTACTGTAAAATGGGGGTAATTTCCAAACCCAAGTCTGCTATAACAGTTACGCAAATTAATATATAAAAGTGTCTACCATTATCCCAATTCTGCACCTACTTCTCCACCCTCACCTGTCAAATCACACTGTTCAAGTTCAAATTTAAATAAAATTACATTTTAGGGGGAAAATAATAAATGAATTTTAAAAACATAGTATGACCCCAATTAATTTATAAATTGAACGTAGTTTCAATAAAAATCCAATCTTTGCACCTTACTGATATTTGTATATTTCATAGAGAAGAAAAAAAGTGATGGGTGACCATCTCAGATACTTTTCTCACACCTATTATCTTCTTTATCTAATTTGACTTCTTAAATGATTCCATCCACTACAAAAGCCCTTTTATCTCTGTATACCGATGGCTGCCAAATTTACCTCTGCTGTTCCCAAGATTCTTCTTATTTTTACTGCTTACCTGATTTGTCAGTGTGGATATCTAACGGGCTCTTAAAGTTACCATGTTCCAAGCTGGAATCTTGACCCCTAAGATTCCTTTCCAGTGCCCTTCATCTCAGTAAATGACAACATTGATCTCATTGCTCAGGCCCCAGATTTTATAGTCATTGTTGATTTCTCTGTTACTTTTATAACCTTTACCCACAATATCAGCGAATCTGTTGCTGCTTTCCAAACATGTCCAGAACCCAGCCACTTCTCACCAACCACCATCACCATGACATCCCAATATACCACTGAGATATTTCCATAGACTTCTAGCTTGTCTTCCAGCTTCTACTTTTGCCCATCACTAGTCCATTAATCACATAACACCCAAAATGAACTTCTCGATGGTTGAGTCAGATCACACAGTTTATTGCTCAAAACTCTATGTGGCTTCCAATGGCACATAAAATAAACACCAAAGTTCTTTGAAGGCCCAATCGCCCCTCACTGCCCCTTGATCTTAACTTCCCTCTCACTGGCTCACTGCTCTCCAGCCACAGTGGACATCCTGTGGGTTGTCCTTCAACACTGCCTGCTACTTCTGCTTCAGGGCCTGCGTGCATATTTTTTTCTTTGCTTGGAAAATTCTTCCAGGTTTTCTGAAATCTCACTTCTTCACTTTTTTCATGCCTTCTTTTAAATGTTTATCCTTTAAGAGAAGTATCCCTTGTGTCTTGTGATTGTTAATATTTTTAATTTTTTAAATTTATTTTTATTGTATTTTTCCATTACCATTTATCTCCCTTATGCACCATTCCCCAAATAGTCATCACCCTGTGGTCGGTGTCCAGGGGTCCTTTTTCCTTTTAGGTACAGCTCAGTCACTCTATCCCCTAAACACCACCCCCAGAGCTGCCAGCCCCCTCTCTGTGTGTGAATCTGCTTCTGTTTGCCTTTTTAGTTCAGTTGGTTCATTAGATTCCAGGTATGAGTGAAATCATATGGTATTTGTCTTTCTCTGACTGGCTTATTTCACTTAGCATAATGTTCTCCAGGTCCATCCATGCTGTCACAAAGGATAAAATTTTCTTCTTTTAATGGCTGAGTAGCATCCCATTGTGTAAATATCCCATAGTTATTTTATCCACTCATTTACTGATGATGGACACTTCAGTTGTCCATCAGATTGTCCAAATCTTGGCAATTATAAATAACACTGCAATAAATATAGGGGTGCTATGTTCATTTGAATTAGTGTTTCAGATTTCGTTGGATAAATTCTCAGAAGTGAAATTGCTAGGTCATAAGACAGTTCCATTTTTAATTTTTTGAGGTATCTCCATACTGCTTTCCACAGTGACTGCAGCAATCTGCATTCCCACCAACTGTGCAGAAGAATCTTCCCCAGTGATTGTTTTTTGTTGATATGTTGATGATAGCCATTCTGACCCTTGTGAGGTGATATATCATTGTGATTTTAAATTCCGTTTTTCTGATATCGTTAGTGATGTTGAGCATCTTTTCATATATCTGTTGGCCATTTATATGTCCTCTTTTAAGAAGTGTCTATTCAGGTCTTTTGTCCATTTTAATTGGATTGTTTGTATGTTTTTGGTGTTGTTTTATAAATGCTTTATAAATTTTCCATATTAACCTCTTATCATAGGTATCTGCAAATATGTTCTCTCATTCAGGGGGTTGTCTTTTTTTTAATTTTTTTGGATAGTTTCCTTCACTGTGCAAACACTTTCTAGTTTGATACAGTACATTTGCCTGTTTTTCTTTTGTTTACCTTGCCTGAGGAGATATAACTGATATATATCAGATATATCAGAATGATGTCCAAGATTTTACTCCTATGCTTTCTTCTAGGATTTCTATTATTTCAGGCCTAAACTTGAAGTCTTTGAACTATTTTGAATTTATTCTTCTGTATGGTTTAAGGTGGTCTAGTTTCATTTTTTCTGCATGTATCTGTCCAATTTTTCCAATACCATTAATTGAATTAATTATCTTTAGCTCATTGTAAGTGCTTGCTTCCTCTGTCAAATATTAATTGACTATAAAGGTGTGGGTATATTTTGGGGCTCTCTCTTCAATTCCATTGATTTATGTATCTATTTTTATGCCAATACCATGCAGTTTTGAAAACTATGGCCTTGTAGTACAGTCTAATACTAGGCAGCATGATTTCTTCAACTTTGTTCTTCTTTCTCAAGGTCACTGTTGCTATTTAAGGTATTTTTTGGTTCCATATAAATGTTTGAAATATTTGTTTAACACCCATTGACTTCAATGGATAGAGATATTCCAGACAGAAAATCAATAAGGAGACAGTGACCTTTAATGACACATTAGGTCAAATGGATTTAATTGATATTTACAGAGCATTTCTTCCTAAAGCAGCAGAATAGGCATTCTTTTCAAGTGCTCATGGAACATTTTTTTCAGATAGATCACATGTTAGGACTAAAAACAAGTCAATAAATTTAAGGAAACTGAAATCATATCAAGCATCTTCTTTGACCACTGTGCTATGAAACTAGAAATCAATCACAAAAAGTAAACTGATAAAAGCATACATAAAGATATGGAAGCTAAATAACATTTATTAAACAATGAATGAGTGAACAGTGAGATAAAGTAAGAGATCATAATACACCTTGAAGCAAATGAAAATGAAAACATTGCAACCCAAAATCTGTGAGACGCAGGGAAAGCAGTCTTAAGAGAGAAACAAGAAACAAACAAACAATCAAAAAAGGTCTAATAAGCAATCCAACTGTACACATAAAGGAACTTGAAAAAGACCAACAAACAAAGCCCATAGTGAGTAGAAGAAAGAAAATATTAAAGTTCAAAGCAGAAATAAATGCAACAGAGTCTACAAAGTGATAGATCAATGAATCCAAGAGCTGGCTCTTTGAAAAGATAAACAAGATTGACAAACCGTAACCAGATGCATCAGGAAAAAAAGAGAGGACCCAGAGAGATAAAATCAGAAATGAAAGAGGATAAATAACAACTGACATTAAAGAAATACAAACTATTGTGAGAAAATATTATAAGTAACTATATGCCAACAAATTGGACAACCTGGATGAAATGGATACATTTCTAGAATTTCAAATTCAAGATGGCATTTTCAACTCTTGCCACAATTTCCAGCTTGCCACAATTTCCAGGCCTTCCTTACAGGTTTTGCACTTGCTGGCCTCACAATCATGTGAACCAATTTCTTAAAATATTGCTCCCTCCTAGATAGATGGACAGATCCATACATACATATGCATATGCATGTATATTTGCATGTATATACACATATATTTGTATGTACACACAAGGTTATGTTTCTCTGGAGAACTTTGACAGATATCTCCTTCATTTCCTTCAACTGTTTTATTTTTTATCTTCCTCACATTATGTTTTATATTTCTTTGTTTACTCCTTTATTGTTTGACTACTCAATTTTAAGACAAGCTTAGAAAGGAATACATTTTCAATGTTATGTTTACTATTGTAATTCTAGAGTTTTGAAAAAAACCCTTAGCACATATTTTCCAAAAATATATATTTAATCATATTTTAATGAAATAACAACTCAACAAAAGTTTGAACATATTGTAAGTTCTAACTATTTGAAACTAATGTCTTTCTACAAAGCACTAAAATGAATTTGTCACAAGTGGTAGAATTTCTTTTTCCTATGACTAAATAATGGAATAATAGGTACATAGAAATAAATCACATTTTCTTTATTCTGCCCTTTGCAATGACATGGATGAAACTGGAAACCATTATACTAAATGAAATAAGCCAGAGAGAGAAAGACAAATGATGTATGATCTTACTTATATGTAAAATTTTAAAAAAATGAACTCAGTGAAATAGTAGGTAGTGATTACAAGGATCTGGGAAGTGGGAGAAATGGGGAGGTGTCGGTCAAAAGGTACAAACTTTCAGTTATAATACAAGTAGTTCTAAGGATCCACATACAGCACAGTGGTTATAGGTAATAATACTATATTGCATACTTGAAATTTGCTGAGAGTTGATCTCCAGTGTTTTCACCACAGGCACACAACACAAAAATGGTAGCTATGTGAGGTGATAAATATGTTAATTAAGTTGATTGTGGCAATTATTTAACAATGCATATGTGATTTCATACCATCATATTGTACACTTAAATTGTGCAAAATTTTAGTTGTCAATTATACTTCAAGAAAGTTAAAAAATAAAAATAATAGTAAGTAAAATGCATTCACAAGCAAGTATACATCTGTTTCCCCTTCCACGTGCTAGTATACATTGGAAATACAGACTCATTTCTGTACATGGGTCTGTGTACATCCCATTCACTTCTACTTATCTAGCTTTTTCTGCACTCATAGGTCTACCTTAGTTTGGCTTTATTTCTGATCATCACCTGAAACTCCAAAATTAATTACTTCCTTGACCTTAGTAGAGGGCTGATATTTAAAAGGAGACACAAGCTTTTATTGCCCCTTCTGTCAAATTCCCTCCAACATAAGATTTTGTGTAGGTAATGTCCTTTACTGAAAAGTGGCAGAAAATATGGTATAGGAAAGAAAACACTAAAATCTGCACTCTAAATATGATTGTTATTTGAACTCAAAGAAATGGGGAGAAAATAAAAATAAATCCTTCTAAGTGTCCCCTTAGTCCTAAGCTTTGCTCTGTATCCTAGTGTCTAAACCTCCACCTCTTCATCAGCTGGAGAATACACTCCACTTCCATTCTGACGGGTGGGGTCCTTGACTTTCTGCAATACATTCCTCCAGTCACAAGTTATTGGTACTAGACAATCATTGTGTAGAAGACATCAGCTCTAAATTTTGAATGTTGCAATTTATCTCCTTTGAGGTCTCTTCATTAGTTTTGAGTGAATGCGCACCTTTTTATTCTTCCCACAACTGTCTTCCTTTGGGTAGCTCTTAGATAAAACACTGAGGCACAGATAGCAAATGTTTCTGTGTGCATGCATTGCCAACACTCATTTCGAAGAGTGCATATTCAAACTATATTAAAGAAAATAAATAATTTCCTAAAATCAACCTCATCTACAATAATCACCCTGCAGAACCACAGTGAAAGCAGAATTTTACATTGCTTTGCATGCTGAATTCTCCTTCATTTACCATGGCTTCCAGCCCAGCCCAGGTGTCTACTGATATACAAATAAACGGGACTTATTACTAGACCTTATCAAAAAACAGAGACACAGTGTTCTTATAAAAGAACAAAAACAGCCTTATCTACTCAAAGAGCTGGACAAAGGGTTAGAAACTCAGGGATTTTGTTGTTGTTGTCATTCCCCTCCCCGTTTATTTCTAAAATGAGAGTCAAATGCCCCATACCAGGGGGAAATATACTTTTATTAGTAAAAATATATATAGTTAATTTTTGCAAAAAATAAGGAAGGCATTATATGACTATATGAGGACTCTGTGAGGTGATTGGTCAAGTGACTAATCAGCTTGGCACCAACAATAGTGACCCCACAAAACAAGCCCATGCCAAGGCCTTTGTGCAGCCTGTAAATTGGCCTGCTTTCCTGTAAAGCGTAAACTCCTTGGCAGCAGAGAGAAATGGGGGGAGGCATCAGTTTTGTCCTTGACAAAGGCAGTCACATTAGTTTTGTGTGAGAGAGTGACAGCTCTGAAAGCTCTGTGCATGATTCAAAAATCTATGAGATAAAAGGTAATTTTTATTTTATTAAAGTCAGTTCTGGAAGATAAAGTTGAGAGTTGGATATCTTCCACAATTCAAAATTACATGGTTCACCATTTTCCGAAGTGCTTCTCCTTCTTTTTGAACAAGGGACAAATAAAAGCAATATATACTTTTTAATAAAGTGGTAGCTATCCAGGATAGTTTTCCTTCAAGGAAATGCTATTTTGAAGGGGCTGTGACTTGTCCTATAATCAGCAGCTTCTAGGCTGTCGTGACTCCAGCAGGCCTGGATGGACGCTGTCGGGAGGGTTCATATCACATTCGTCATAAGGCTGGTCACTTATCCTGATAAATATCAGAAAGGCTGGGGATGAGGGTAAGAATAAAAGCCATTATTGCACTTATTTGTAAAGTGTTCACTCTACTTCTATGTATTAGAATTGCTTAATTTTTATTGTAAACTAGACTTTAGCAATATAAAATATAAGGTTAGTTTGGAAAGACGTGATCCATGTCTCTTAAGTTCTTATGAGGGGACTATTTAGTTTGCATTTTAGATGAATATGTTTACTATTAGTTTGTTCCTTTTAAAGTGGATATTCAAAGAGTCTACTACAAATAATAATTGAACCTAAATGTTCCACTGATAAATTTCAGTACATTATATTGTCCCATCTGCTACTGTGGAAAGTATAGGAGATACAAAGAAGCAAAGTCAGAGAGGAGTGTAATAAAAAAATAGTTTACAAGTGTCTATTAGTAGATGAGTGGATAAAAAAGGTCATGGGCATCGACAACAGTATGGAGATTGCTGGGGGAGGGGGTATAAGGACTAAATGGTAATGGAAAAAAATACAATAAAGATATTTTTTAAAATTCTGTATAGAATTGTACACCTGAAACCTATATGATGTTATTAACCAAAGTCACCCCAATAAATTTAATAAAAAGAAAAAAGAAAGCTGTGGTACATTTATACAATTACAACTAGGCCATACAAAAAAAGAAAAAGAAATCATACCCTTTGTGACAGTATGGATGGATCTAGAGAGTACAATGCTAAGTGAAATAAGTCAGTCAGAGAAAAACAAGTATATGATTTCACTTATATGTGGAATTTAATGAACAAAATAAACTAACAAGCAAACTAGTGACAGACTCATAGATAGAGAGCAGGCTGCACTGCTGTGGCAGGCAGGGGTTGGGGGGGTGGCTGGATGGTGTATGGAGGGATTGAGCAAGAAAGAAAAAAAATAAAAAAAAAAAAACAAACTCATGGAGATAGACAATAGTGCAGAGATTACCGGGTGAGGCTGAAGGGGGCAGGTTGAGGAGGGTTTAGTGGGCATAAATGGTGCAGGGAGACTTGACGTGGGGTATGGGGTACATAACACAAATGGCATGTTGTGAAACTGTGAAACCTTTGTCATTGTGTCAGCCAGTGCCATCCCAATAAATTCAATAAACGGGAAAAATAAATTAATAAATAAAATTTTTCTGAGAGCTAATTATTTAGCCCTCATTCTTCAACTCAACATATGGTAGTATCACGCGTCCAGTGTGTGCTGGGCACTGTTCTTAGCACTTGAGATAGTTGCAGACAAAACTCGTATTTGCAGTCTTTTCATTTTTAACCAAGTCAATCAGCTGATAAGTAAATGACAGCCCCAGAATTTGAACTCAGGTCTGTCTAGAATTCAGGGCCTGTATATATTTTCCCTTTATCTTAAACTATATTTCCTTTTAATGAGTGGGGAAATGTTTAATTATAAAGGCTCACATATTTGAAATTAATATAGAAGAATAATTTTTTTTAGTGTTTTATGTCAACAGGACACAGAGGAGTAGTGTAGAGATATGAGTCCTCGGGTTGGTGAGAGTGGCTGATGTCTGACACTTACCCCCAGTTTTTCACACGGTAATTTGTATAAAGGTGTAAGTGGCTTCTGAACGGTGTGCACTGTGTGACTTACTATGGCTTTTTTCTTTCATAACTAGTTTTCTGGAAGAGACTACAAACTTCAATTATTTTGGAATTAATTAATCTTCAAAATAACTTATTTTTGCCTCTGATAACACTTAAAATATGCTCTCATGATCCTCAGTATCATTCAGAATAAGTATTTGAACATTTATTATAAATATAGTGTTTGTTAAAAGCATATATTATACAGTGACAATTTTAGAATGCTATGATATCAATTATGTTTTGTCACAATGAAATATATAATACATTAGACTTTGTTAGGACAACGCAGAGGGACAGCCCAGAATCCCGAAGGTGGAAATAAAGACAGTATCCTTTTGCCCTAATCGCTTTAATTGTGGGATATGATGGAATACAGCTGCTCCTCTCTTCAGTCCCATGTCATTGTCTGTCTATGAGCTTCAGCACCGCACCTGCTGCCTGACTGTTATGTCGCCCAGTCCTGCTCCACCTGAACGAATCTGTGCCCATGTACGCAGAATGCGCCTTGTCTTTGTTCCAAAGTACCCATTTTCTGCACACTACTGAATTAGAAGTATTTTAAGCCCATTGGTATAAACTCATGTACTGTGGTAAAGTAATATGGGTTCTACATGTATAAATGAAATAAAAGTTAACGTTTAGAATGGACATTTTAGTTAAGAAAAAAGTGTGGTATGCTTTATATATTTCAAAAATTGAAGTATTGAAGTTTGAACAAGGTAACAGTTTCCATGGGCAGATTATAACAAGGTTTTCTTTAAAAGCAAAACTTTTCTTTGAAAGGTATATAGGACTTCTAAAAAATGACAACAAACTGAATTCAACCAACCACTGAAAAATAACAAACTGCACCAGCAAAGATGGTTAATGGCTATATATTCTCTAAGTCTTCTTAAAAATTTTAGTTTTCAAGTAATTCACTTAACACATCTAGTTTTTGTTTCTTTTTTTGTATCCAAATGCATCATTAAAATTAACATCGATAAATAAAGTTAAGCTCAAATTTACTTTTGTTGTATAAAATGAGCAATTATTATGTGCCATGATGTGTAAATATTTTAGTCCTTTTTCATATTGTTCTTTTTCTTTATCTCCTCATTTGGCAAAAGACAATGATTTAAATGATTAGAATCATGAGTAATAAAATATGCATAGCGTAAATATTTTGCTGTGCAATGTTTTGTGCTGAGAACACTTAAAACGTGTAAAACAACATTTGAGAGTATATCTTGTGCTTACTCTACAGTTGTGCACTTACATGAGCACACTACTTCCACAGCAGAAAAATAAACTGAACTGATAAGAGACATAAACCAGAATTAGTGTAGAATATGAGAGATAGGCTAGGATGCAGAAAGTAATGGCCAGTATCTCATGACTGTGAAGAACTATGAGACCCATCAGATCAATTCACTATCAGTTGAAAGTGACAGCTCTGATAGATTGAAATTTGGTGGGTGTAATTTATCATCACTTGTGATTATTTCTTTCACTAAATGTTTATCAGTAGTTTAGAAAATACAGTTTAAATTGCGAAACAGTTTGTTCAGTGAGAGCTAGCTCCTATTTTTGTCTCACATTTCATCATTAACTCAGAAGATGTAAAACCACAGAAATTTATTATGTTTGCACTTGACAGCTTAACTCTGTGTGTGGTAAATGTGTAGGAATGGGAGAACAGGATAAATAATGATTCATAAGTAGGGAAAGAGAAAATTGGAGATGAGTCATATTTGATAAAATAGTATGATGAAAGAAATGAGAATTATTTTTTATAAACTTCACCAGTGATTCTTTCCTAGATTATCAATAACCACCTTAACCAATCTTATATTTATATCAGTTAATAAACAAGAGAAAAATGGTGACTTGATCTTTGGGCAAGATGCAGTACATCAGCTTGACTTTTTTGGAAGAACCTGAAAAAAGGCATATGTTCTTTCCTCAAGGAGGGGCTCCAGTTTCCAAGGCCACACTAAGCACCACTTCATGAAGAAAGGGGCTCCTTCTCATTCATGGGAGATGATAGCAGGTTCACGTAACACTGGGAGTAAGAATTAAGAGCAATGAGTGGGAAGTAGAGCAAGAAACATTTACCCTTATATGGGAGGCAATACTCTAACAATTGCTACTGTCCAGCAGTGGAGCACCCTCTTCGTGAAGTTGTGAGTGCCTAAACACAAACAACTATTCTAGCAAAGCCCACATAACTATCTGTCATAATACTTGTATTCGGATCTTATAGTTCACTTCAGCATTTATTCATTCAATACCTGATATCGCCTATCCTTGTTCTAAGAGCTAGGCTCACAGTCATAAACCAAGCAAAATAATGTTATCATGAATTTTATAAGCTGGGGGAGAATAAGAAAACAAATAAACACAGAAATACATAACAGTTAAATTTAGAGATAATTCTACAAGGAAAAATGAAGCCTGACAAAGGAATTGAGAGTAATGGAAAGGCTGAGTTGGAAAGGTCTTCGGGAATTTGAGGAGTAACCAGGGGTAGGTAATGAGTCCTTGTAAGCTAGCATAGAAACTATGAATTAAAAATATATATATTGAATTTCTTGGGGTGATGTGAGTTAATAAAATTATATAGGTTTCAGGTATGCATTTCTATAATACCTCATCTGTATGCTGTATTGTGTGCTCACCACCCCAAGTCAGACTCCTTTTATCACCTGTAGTATATTTACACATCAGAATACTCTTTGGCCGTGACAAAGTAGAACATCTTACCTTCTGTGACTTCATGGATATACCTGAAAAGCTATGAATTTTATACCAAGATAAATTAAAAGCATGTGGGAGGGAGGGGCAGATTCCGTGGCTTTAACTCCTCTCTGAACTCGGATTGCACAAGTCTCCTGTTTCCCATCCTCAGAACCTGCCCTCCTCAAAATGAAATAAGACACATTTAATTTATTATAAGTTATTAAAATGGTAAAACTAGACAAGTTAAAGATCAGATAGCTAAATAAGATTTTTTTATGTCACAGAGTGAATTGCTTCATTATATAATTTCATCTTTTTTTAAACATTTTTAGAGTTTATTTATTTATTTTTAGACATAGGGAAGGGAAAGAGAGAGAGGGAGAGAAACACCAATGTGTAGTTGCCTTTCACATGCCCCCTGCTGGGGACCTGGCCCGCAACTAGCATGTGCCCTGACTGGGAATCGAACTGCAACCTTTGGTTCACAGACCCACACTCAATCCACTAAGCCACACCAGCCAGGGCTCATTATATTTTCTTGATAAGTCCCTAGGTCCCTTTTTAATTTCTTATTCCCCACATGCAAGACTTTGATCATTTCATCCCCATTGTATCACTTAACATATTCCTATTTTCTTTGTTTATAAAACTGGGTTTACAACCAGAAGTTTGATCAGATTTGGTTCAGACTCTCTCACAATTTACCAGGCACTCAGTCACAGTTAAGATACTCCCTGCACAGAATAGAGAGCTCAGAAATAAAACCACATCTGTAAGTCAATTAAAATTTGGCAAGGGAAGCAGGAACGAACATACAATGGGGTAAAGAAAGTCTATTCAATTAATGATGTTGGGAAAATTGAACAGATACATATAAGAAAAAACTTAAGATGGATTAAAGACTTTAAAGATGCAAAACAATAAAATTCTTAGAAGAAAACATAGACAGTTAAATATCTGATACTTCTTTTAGCAATATTTTTCTGATATATTTCCTCAGGCAAGGAAAACCAAAGAAAAAATTAACAAATGGATCTACATCAAACTAAAGATGATTTTAACAGCAAAGGAAACCATCAAAAAATGAAAAGATAATTTACTGAATGGGAGAAGATATTTGCCAATGATATCTCTACAAAGGGGTTAGTATCCAAAATTTATAAAGAACTCAAATAACTCAACACCAGAAAAAAAAAACAATCCAATTAAAAAGTGGAGAGAGGATGTGAATTCACATTTCATCAAAGAGGACATACAGATGACCAATAAACATATGAAAAGATGCTCAACATCACTAATTACCAGAGAAATGCAAATTAAAACCACAATGAGATATTGATCACCTCATACCCATCAGAATGTACGTCATCAAAAAAAATGCACAAACAAGTGTTGGTGAGGATGTGGAGAAAAGAGGAGTCTCTCATTCACTGTTGGTGGGAATGCAGATTGGTGCTTCCACTGTAGAAAACAGTATGGAGATTCCTCAAAATGTTAAGAATAGGTTTACCATATGATCCAGCAACCAGTCTTCTGGGTATCTACCTGCAAAAATATGAAAACATTTATTCATAAAGATATATGCACCCCTATTTTCACTGAAGCATTATTCACAGTGGCCAAGACATGAAATCCACCAAAGCATCCTTTGATAGATGTTTGGATAAGGAGGAAGTAGTACATATATACAATGGAATACTACTCAGCCATAAGAAAAGATGAAATATTACCATTTGCTACAACATGAGTAAATCTTGAGAATATCATGCTAAGTGAAATAAGTCAGAAAGAGTCATGAACCATACGATTTCACTCATATGTGGGATATAAAACTGAAAGCAACAAATGAACAAACAAGAAAAAGAAAAACTCATAGGCATGGACAACAATACGGTGTTTGCCAGAGAGAAGGGAGGAAGTAAAGGGTCAAGGGGGTCAAATATGTGGTGGCAGGAAATTTGACTTTGGGTAGTGGGCACACAATGCAATATATAGAGGATGTATCATAGAATCATACACCCAAAGCCTATATAATATTATTAACTAATGTCACCCCAATAGATTAATTTTAAAAATATTAAAGATGGAATTGCCTTATGGCCCCATAATTCCACTTCTGGGTATATAACTGAAGAAATCCAAAACACTAATCCAAAAGAATATATGCATCCCTTTGTTCGTTGCAGTATTATTTACAATAGCCAAGATACGGAAGCAACCCAAGTGCTCAACAGTAGACAAGTAGATAAAAAAATCTGTGGAATATTACTCAGCTATAACAAAAGAATGAAGTCTTACCCTTTGTGACATCATGAATGGACCTAGAGGGTATTATGCTCAGTGAAATAAGTCAGTCACAGAATGACAAATATATGATTTTACTTATATGTGGAATCTATAGAACAAAATTAATTAACAAAATTGAAGCAGACTCAGACACAGAGAACAGACTGATGGTTGCCAGAGAGGAGGGGGTGGGAGGGACTGAGGGAAAAAGGTGAATGGAATGAGAAGCACACATTGGTAGTTAGAAAACAGTCCTGCGATGTGAAGTACAGCACTAGGAATATAGTCAGTAATATTGTAATAGCTGTGTATGGGGCCAGTTAGGTACTGGAAATTTCAGTTGAGAATACTTTGAAAAGTATGATTATCTAATCACTATGCTGTACACCTGAAATTAATACAAATAATATTAAACTGTAATAAAATTAATATTTAAAAAGATCCTTCCCTATAGTCCGCTCTGTGCTCAAAGCCCTTCTCTCACTTCTTCAACCTCAAGCTTTGCCTAAGATGCAGTCCCATGGCTGAGATAAAACTGGTAACATTCAGCCCTGGCTGGTGTAACTCAGTGGTCTGAGCGCGGGCCTGCAAACCAAAGGGTCGCAGGTTCGATTCCCAGTCAGGGCACATGCCTGGGTTGCAGGCCAGGTCCCCAGTGTGGGGCGCACAGGAGGCAACCACACATTGATATTTCTCTCCCACTCTTTCTCTTTCCCCTTTCTCTAAAAATAAATAAATAAAAATCTTAAAAAAAAAACTGGTAACATTCATAGAAGCAGCGGAAAATCATCCTCCGTTCAGCTCGGTGTGCAGACAAGTCCATCACTGTGTTTCACTAGTGTGTCAGGATAGTCTTCACTATCCCAACCAATACCCCTTTGGAAACTATTATTTGTACAAATGGTAAAAATTCAGGTATTAAATATATTGTTGAAGAAATGTTATCATTGGCCTTTTAATCTCTATCATTAAGACTTCATTTATATGTGGAATCTAATGAACAAAATAAACTGACAAAGTGGAGAAAGACTCATGGATCCAGGGAACAAACTGATGAAGGGGGTCTGGAATCCAGTGAAAAGGGTGAAGGGATTAAAGGGTAAAGAAAAAAAAATAAAGGTTCAGGGACACAGACGACAGAACTGTGGTTGCCAAAGGGAAGCGGGTGAGAAGGGGCAGAAGAGGTAGAGAAGGGGTATAAATAGTGAAGGAAGGGGTGGTGAACACAATACAATATGCAGAGGAAGTATTGTAGAACTGTACCTCTGAAATCTATATAATTATATTAACCAATATCACCTCAATAAATTCTATAAAAATATTTTTTTTAAATCATGGACTATTGTTGCTGATGCCTTTGGAGAGTCTGTTTTATCCTTTTCGAGTTATTTATTTTTCTGTAACCTCACATATATCTCTTCTGAATGTCAATTTTCCTTGTGATTTCTCCCTCTAACTCAGTTTCTGCAGTGAGTAGACTGAGTTAAGGATTTGATTCTCCTTCATGAAGGGGACACTTTAAAATTTGTTTCTACTTATAACTAAGACAACTGAAAGAATAGTTGACTATAGGTATGGATTAACTTTCTTTTCTTTTTTTCTCTTTTCCTCAGTCTTCTTCAGTCACAACTACTCACTAAAGACAGCAGATCAGCCCTTAGTTTGAGACACACCCCAGTAAGAAGGGGTGTTATTAGTTTGCTTTTTCTTTTTTTTTTTTGCCTAAGAATGTGGTAGGAATAAAAACATCTAAATCTAAACCTAAATGCATCCTTTTCTCTCTCTTCTCATGAGTTATTCATTTCTAACTTATTTCAAAATTGTCCTTCTACTGTGCTATTCTTCTCTCTCTGACCTTCTGTTCTACAATAATAAACAATTTTAATAGCTAATCTACATTCTATGATATTGACTATTTCTAGTCTGGGATGCTCAAATAGTGTTTCTTGTTAATCTGTATCTAATTACAGTTCTTTCCTTAATCCAGTTTTAATTTGGTTTCTTCATACCTTCTCACTTTCTCCCTCTGAGAGTTTATATTCAACAAAGTGTTTAGATGAAAGAGAAAAAAATGATTTAAGTTAATTCGATTTGTTTCCACTTTCTTTGGGCTACTTCAACTTTGAAAAATTGGTATGTTTATTACTTCATTCCCAAATATATTTCCTTTGCTTGTAAACTATCACCAAGCAAAAATAAATCTGGAATACTTCTTTTTTTCAAAACAAAATTGTGTTTGGGAGTTTTAATCTTATCCAGCCAAATGTGTATAGATTTTTAGGCTCTGTATTGTATATATTTGCATACAAAATTTAAGCGTTTCTTTGCCCCTTTACTTAACAATGGCTAAAAATATTTATTACACATCTAATTCTGTGTCAGAAACTGTGTTATGTGTTAGGAATACAGTGAGAAAGAAACAGGGTCCATCTTTACCCATGTTGAACTCTGCAGAGTTAATGACTGAATGGGTGACTCAGTATCTGTCAAACACCCCTTCCCTTCACTTTTGCAATGAACACAATTTATTCCAACTGTCACTCATAGAAAAACTGAATTGTCTTCAAAGAAACATGTTCAGCTTCTTGATTTTTTTATTTACATTCAATTTCCTCTTAGTTTCAGTTACAGACTTTATATCAGCGAAGCCCTGCTGCTTTTAAGAAAGAAAAAAGTTTTTTAAAAAATACATAAAGCTGCTATGAGACGGTCAAAAGTGAAAAGCTAGATTTAAACACTTAATATATGTTGTTTATTTGCAGTTTTCCCTGCAATATATATGCAACTTTAACAGAATCCCATACCTGTGAGTTTGAATTTTATTCTGTGCAATTTACATAAAGTGAGAAATGAATATTTTACCATCTTGATCTGGGTTGATAACACATGCTTCATGGTAGGAATATATTACTGGGACTCCATCAGCAATGGGGATCTGTGAGAAGGTGACAGCCCACTCGACCAGATGCCTCAGTAGTGTTCTTCCCTCCCACTGCCCTTCATGACCACACCCACCATTGCACGTACCAAGAATGAATCTACAGAGGTACAGAGTGAGTATCCTGCTTTTCATGAAAGCTTTAAGAAGCTTTCATGACAATTGCATTAGTGACTTTTAAGTCCAACTATGATCCAAAACACATTCTCATAGTCATTTGCAGGTTTCCTTTTGTTGTTGGAGAGGCAGTAACAAAGGGATATAAAATTTTTGCCACATGTCAGTGGACTGCGAACATGGCGCTCACTCTAGTTTTAAATTTACCAGTATTATCTTCTGCCCTCTTCTTTCTTTCTTTCTCTCTTTTGCCCTCTCTGCCAATCATTTTTATTAAACCAAATCTCCAGAGAGTCATAAATTCACAGAAAAGTATAACTAGAAACCTGAGAGATCATAGTTTCCATTTTCTTTTATTTTACAGATGGAATTGAGACTCAATTTTTGATAATTTGACAGATATTATTATCTATAAAACAGTATTCATAAAAATATATAAATGTTATTAGAAGGAGAGCCTCCCAGGCAGAATGATATTCTGGAACACTCTGCAAGTCCCTGCAGGTAATTAGATAGATGGTTCATTGGTTACTATCCAAATCAAGTTTAGGTTTACTCTCTTACTTTAAAAGCTAATGTAATTCAACCATAAGAAAAGATGAAACTACAACACCATAAATAGATACTGAGAATAGCATGCTAAGCAAAAAAGTCAGATAGAAAAAGCCAACAACTGTATGATTTCACTCGTATGTGGGATTTAAAACTGAAACAAGTGAACAAACAAGAAAAGCAAACAATACTCACAGACACAGACAACAGTCTGATGGTTACCAGAGGGAAGAGGGGATGTAGTAAAGGGTGAAGGGCATCAAAGATGTAGTGATGGCAGATTTGACTTTGGGTGGTGGGCACATGGTGCAATATGCCGATGCTGTATCATAGAAATGTACACTTGAAGCCTATATAATCTTATTAACCAATGTCACTCCAATATATTTAATTAAAAAATAAAGGGGACCCTGGCTGGTGTAGCTCAGTGGATTGAGCATGGGCTGCGAACTAAAGGGTCACTGGTTTGATTCCCAGTGAGGGCACATGCCTGGGTTGTGAGCTGGGGCTGGGACCCCAGTGGGGCCCACGTGGGAGGCAACCACACATTGATGTTTCTGTCTTTCTCTTTCTCCCTCCTTTCCCCTCTCTCTAAAAATAAATATATAAAATATTTAAAAAATAAATAAAGGGGAATGAAGAACAATCTAACAATAGCCAGAGGGGATGGGGGAAGGGACAGTGGGGAGAAGGGTTTTCAGGAACTACTATAAAGGACACATGGACAAAACCAAGGGGGAGGGTGGAAGCAAGAGGGGGAGGTGGGTTTGGATGGGGTGGGGGGGAGGGATGGGGAGAAAATACAGACAACTGTAATTGAACAACAATAAAATAATTTGAAAAAGGGGTAATGAAAAGGGATGGGGAGTTATTTACACAGTTAAATACATAGATGAAAAATGCAGAATCACTTTTCAGTAAAATTATGTGTTTAACATTTTAGTAGGCAGTATTAGATGAGAGATAGGTTTACATGATGTAATATACATAATTACATAATTACAAAATTCACACAGAGTGGTAAATACAGTGTTTATTGATTATACATGTAAATAAATGCATTTAAATGTTTTTATTGGTGTACATAACTTATGTGTAAATTTGTAAAAATAATGCATTTGCCCAGGAGGTGAATGCCATCTCATTCAAATAATATATTTGCCTATGTAGATGGTAAGATGGAGGGAAATATAATTGGCAATAACTAAGAGTAAAAGGGAAAGTAAAAGGATGACAAAATCCCTGGGCCAGACACTTAATTAATCTTTACAGTAGTATTATTAATAGATTGATATTTCTTTATCTTAGATATTAAACAGTGAAAGCTTCAAAGAAGTTGAGTGTCTCTCTCTGGGTCACAAAGGTAGCCAGTGGTAGATTGTGGATTCCTATGAAAATCCAATGACTGGCAAAGAAAAAAATAGCTGAACATAAAATAGTATTTACTGTTCCCAAGTATTTTACATATATTAACCCATTTTATCATTTCAGAACCCATTTGGGTTGATACTGTTATTGCTATATCATTGATAGGAAAACTGCAGCCGCTAGGCACTTCGACAGCATGCTACAGTGCAAGCAGGTGGGGCGTGACCCATGCAGGGCAAACCCCGGTGGCCTGGCCTCCCTCGCACTTAAAATCATTGTCTGCACTACTCTCCAAAGTGGGATCCCTGTTCCCCTGACCATGGTCAGCCTTCTGGAAAACACTAAGGGGCACAAAAATATCGACAATCACCTATTTGCTAAAAGTCAGAACCAAGAGTGAAACCAGGCTAATGCTTTAATGGTTCCACAGCAACATCTACATGTTATTTTGTCCTCCTATCACAGCAACCGCCCTAAACGCTTGCCTGAAATGAGAAATAGTTTTCTGAGAGATATAGGAAAGGACCATATTCATAGTTCACATTTGATTTTAGATTAAAATAATAATATTTATTTTATAAAAAACTACTGTCTCATTTTGGAAAAAGCCGATGTTTATCTTTTCTGATCTTTATCTTTTTAATCACACTTTCTTATGTCTTTTAGCACTCAGTGGGGGGTTCTTTTGTTTCTATATTATCAAAGATACATCATAAGAAGGTTTGGAATACACTGAAATTGCATGATGTTGAAAGGAATGCATAGCACTGTATCCGTTATACATTATCAGACAGGCTTCTGCAATCAAAACCAAAAACAACAGTGATACAGGAAAGAATTCTGGAGGAAAGCGGTCCACAGGCAGCACAGGAGTTCCAATAAGAACTCAGGTGTATTCTGTATTTCCGCTCCACTATGTCCACCTGCAATTGAGTCATGATTTCTGCATTCCAGGAAGAATGAAAGAGAAAGGTAGGGAAGGCAAGATGCAACTCCTTGCAGTTGTTCAGGTCTCTTTAAGGACCCTCTCGGAAGTTCCACACAACTTTTCATTCATTATGTTATTGCTTAGAAATTAGTCACCCGGCAGAAACTAGCTGCACAGGGAGTTGTGAAATATGGTCTTTTATCGAAGATCACATGATAGTTTGACATATTCAGATTTTCTGTTTGTTAAATAAGCAAATATATTCTATGGCTATGGCATCGGTCCATATCTTATCTAAATATTATTTTTAATAAACATAGTATTTATGTTACGTTCTCTAAAATTCAAAAAAAATAAAATGATCTCATAAAGTAAAACAATAGCAAACAATCTTCCTAATACATATTGTTGAAAAGCACTTACTGAATAATAATTACAAAATAAAGTCAGCCCTTGTCATTAGCATCAAAGATGAATAATGGCTTATCCTTCTCTCAAAATCTTACAATTTGATGAAGAACAAAACATAACTGTGTCATATTATACCACATTAAATATATGTAAGAAGTGATAACTGTACAAAGAAGGAATAACTAAGCTGTAAGCTGAGGATGGTCATTCGAAAGAATTTGTAAAGCTCCCTGGAGATGATGTTTAATCTGGACTCAGAGAGTGGAGCAGGATCTCACTGTAAATCAAGGAAAGAACAACCCAGACAGAATAGGTTTCCAAAATTGTATTGCATATTTATTTATGTTCAACATATAACAATAGTTTAATGCTTGAAAACATTACATGAATGTATGGCCAGAAATCCAAGGATCTAAATCAAGTGTATCAAACTACAACTTATTGCTAAATCTGATCTGTGGCATGGTTTTGGTAAATAAAGTGTTATTGAAACACAGCCACAATAAGTGTTTACATAATAGCTTTGGCTACTTCCACATTAAACAGCTGACTTAAGTAACTGAAGCAGAGACAGACAGTGTGGCCCACAAAGATGACAATATTTGCTACCGGCTCTTCATATAAAAAGTTTGTTGACCCCAATCTACATAAAACATTTGTTCAGGTATAAAGTATAATCTGATTACTTTAGGAATTAATTAAAATGTAGGATGCCATAGCTTCTCAAGTTCCCTGGCTGCAACTACAAAGCAAAACGAGATGAAGAGGGAAAGATGCATAAATATGCTAAGTCGGAGGATAAATTTAATAGAGCAGCTTGATATCACAAAGAAACAACTACCATCGTAGCCTATTTAAAAATGGCAAACATCCCATATTTTACTTTTTTCACTTTTATGTACCAGAGGAGTAGCATGTTAGAAACTGCCAAAAGGGAAAATATGGATTTCATCCCCTTGTCAGAAGAACTATAAGACAGAAACAGAAATGGAGAGAGAGAAATAAAGGAAGCAAGTTGTGTATATGTGTTTCTATTTAAGAGTCTTTTTTTCCCCTTAAAGTTTATGGCTTACAGTTTAGTGCCTTTGATCTGGATCAGTCCTTCCCTTTTCCTAGTGTGCTGTTACACTCATGCACTTGGTGGTATCAGTACAATTGGAATGCAACACAGAGGCCAATCAAGAAACTTACATCCCCGAAATAAGTAAAGCCAGCCCAAAGTTACTCAAAGGACTGAGTCAAAAAGGGGTCCTTTAGCCCTTGTAAATCACCTTCTATATGTATCTTCAGCCCCACTCCATGTCAGGTGACAACATAAAAACTAAAAATGGTTGCTTCTCTTCCCCTGTCACATGTTCATTTTGATCAACTCTTGATGAACAGGACCGTTGCTCAGCAGCACATCTGAAGGGTTTATGTAAATATAAGAAGTAGGTTGGAGTAATACAAACATTTTTTAATTGAGAAATAGGATGCTTATGTTTACCAAGTTTTATTGGTGAAAAGGATCATGAAAGCTACTGAGTTCAGAATCTCATTTACTCTGGAGGAAACCCAGGTCCAGATTGATCACATGACTTAGATGTTAGTCAGCCTAATCAACTGTGAGACCTTGGCAACTCTGATTCTCCTCAACCTCTGCTTTTTTAAGTAAAACAAATCAAACAGTCCTAAGGAAAGCCTGTATTATAAGATGCTAGCAGCCTACATCTTTTAAAATAAATAAATGAACCCTATTAAATTTCAAAAAGCATCTTTCTGATTTTTGGCTTGAAGGTCCAGAATGTCGCTTTCAGATAGGGACTGCTTTGTCTCTGCATGGGTGAGTCCCCACTCTGCCAGAGAAAGCATTGCATTCTGACACCTTTATTTTAAGGAAACAGGAATGGGGGAAGCAAGATTTTAAGACAGGTACATCCTAATCCAAATTAGAAAGATTTTATTTATAACTCAGTATCCTGTTTAAGATATGTTTCTCAAATTCTGCAAGCCTCAACTTTCACGTCTGGAAAAGAATAATAATATGCCTGCACACTTGGGGATTGTTTTGGGGTTTTAATAAGCTGCTTATACATAAGAAGAATGCTCAGCACATAATAACCTCCTGAAACATGGAAGCTTAATTTATGCTTTCTTTTTTCCTTGCCTTCATCTGCATTTCTTCTTTGACACTGACTTTTAAAAACATCCAGTCTTTCTACATTTCCATCACTTTATAAAAAGTTATTACAAATATGGCACATTTTCTTTAATTTTTTATTTATAAAGTAGGAAAAATTATCAATGTTTATAAGCCACTTGGAACTATAATTCACTCTTACTTTGACTCTATCTGCCTCTGCATGAATTTTGTTTAAGTCCTCATGTGAATTAAAGAGCTTAACCAGTTTTGTCATAATTCAGACACAGCTCTAAGAATGGTATTTTATGTTGTGGATTATACATTAAAAATGTTTTTCCCTCTGTATCCAGTATGTTTATAGGTACTTCCTCACCTCCAACGGTTGCTGTGTACCCAGGGTATGTAAAGTCATTTCAGTATTGGCCCAATTACAACAGAAAGTAATTAGATTAGTAAATCTATTTTCTCCAACTCATTATGTGTATTCAAGAGACAAATGGAATTTTCCTTGTAATTACCCAGTGTTTTGGGATTATTCACACCACTGCTTATTTTCTAACTCCAGCTGTTGGCCCATGCATCAACTGCTCTGTTTATATGTAGTAAAATATATCTGATCAGAAAGCAGAATCAAGGCAATGTTTGTAAAAGTTAAATTAATTTGGAAAGTGAAATTTTAAGTTTAAAAATATATTCAGATAATCTCTTTTCATTTTCATGAAATAGTTCTAAAAATAGAGAGTTAAGCAGCCTTTTCAAGCACAGGAGTAACAAGCAAAAAGTCATTGTGATACCAGCAACCCAAAAGAAACTCTATGTTTAGACAAATGATTTACCTTTGGGGTATATTGAACTAAGATTCTAGTGAGTGCCCTCTCTCCATCTAGCTGAGACAATTCTTATTTTTATTCCTATACTACACTTACTATGCTACTTATTAACATAAGCAAAACTTGGGAATTTCAAGAATTGGTTGTCCGTTTCTCTTGCCATTAATCTCTGTCTCCTCTATTTATCCTGATACAAACTAAATGGAATAATTTCCAATGAAAACTAGAGGTCAGATCCCTGTCACTTTTATCTCTCAGATGAGGAAGTACATCTAAGGGGTCAAATCCCAGAGTTTTTGAGTTTTGGGCTCCATCTTGCTTTCTCTTATGTAATTACCAGTGCAATAGTACAGTCTTCCTTTATTTTATAGAGGACCAACTTCAAGCAGGCTACATTTTTCTAGCATCTGCAGAACTCTAGGAAATAATGCTCTAAATTCTACCATAACTGCATCCTGATTTGTGTGTGTGTGTGTGTGTGTGTGTGTGTGTGTGTGATATACCTCTTTAAAGGAGAAAGTTGAGCAATAATTTCATTTCAGTAGATGATTTTTGATGATTACCAATTTCTTGAAGTCCATTGTTTAAATTATTTCCCCAATTTTTTGTCCAGTTTTATCTCTTTTCCCTGATCTTCTCATAATTGAACACTCCTCAGATGCTCTGCCTTTTTCCTTTGTTCCTTCTGGGAATATCCTTCAAGGGTACTGAGCTCGTTGTTTTCGACATGAAGAGACAGTGCTAGAGAAATTCAGTGGCTTGCCCAGAGTCACGGAGGGAGTTTGGATCAGCCTGCTGCCCTCTCCACAGACACATTTCAAGCTTCTCTGACCTAACATTGCCTCTCCTCCACAGAGCTCCATCACCATTGTTTTCCACTCTCCAGCGCATTATCCATTCCTGTGTGGTTTCCACATTTTCTCATCATCTTACTTTTTTTCTGTCCTTGGTGCTTTCTTGAAGTTGTTTATTTTTTAAATCTATTTTCTGGTGAAAGGAAGAATGTTGTTACAGAGTAACCATCTAGTAGAGGGATAAACAACCTTAGTCAGAAATGATGGCAATGTTAAATAGAAAATGCTATAGTTATCAGGAAAGAGGCTGAAAACACATGATGGATGATTACAGTGATGACATTTAGTATGGGGAAAAATAGGCAGATAGCAAAAGAAATATAATCAGACAGAGTTGTTTACCAGGAAGGAACAATCTGAAAAACATTGTGTGCAAGCCTATGAATGAAAATGGGCAAAAAAGTGTTAGTGAATATGCTGTGTGTGTGTGTTCATATGGCAAAATAAAATCTTGGGAAAATCAGAAGAAAGTAAAAAATAAGGCCCAAGTTTAAAGTCTTACTAATAGAATTTAATTTTTAAAAGATAAAAAAGACAAAGAGCCCTGGCTGGTGTAGCTCAGTGGGTTGAGAGCAGGCCTGGGAACCAAAGGGTCACTGGTTTGATTCCCAGTCAGGGCACATGTCTGGGTTTTGGGTTAGGTTCCTGGTAGAGGGTATGTGAGAAGCAACCACACACTGATGTTTCTCTCCCTCTCTTTCTCCTTCCCTTCCCCTGTCTCTGAAAATAAATAAATAAAATCTTAAAAAAAAAAGTACAAATAAATTTCAGAAAATGATTATAAAGAATACCAATGGGGTTGGATCTTTGGATTTGTGTATAAACCCTCTTAGTGTTTAGTTTGAATGAGCAGCAGGAGAGAATTGGGACCTGCATATATTAGAAAAACAGGGTATACAAAGTGTCCTGTATTTGAAAACATACACTTAGAAGCAGTTATACAATTGTTTTTTGAAGGGAATGCAGATTAAATGTCATGGAAACTACCCTACTGCTGTACAACTGATGTTGCTGATGATGCTGATGAAAAAACAAATAACCTCTCGAAGCAGGTATTTGGCAGATGCCCTGTGGGTTACTTGAAACTAGATATACTGACAAATTAGAAAGTCTGTTATAGATAATAAATGATTTAAGGTGAGGATAACAATTTTTGAGTATTTATGTTTGCCATAACTATCTGGGTTAACCTACAAATACCTATAATTTAGAGATTATAGAACACTTTTCAATGGAATTAAATGATTTCAGTCAGTTAGGACTGTCATTTATTTAAAATGAGTGAATTTTTCATGTCCTCTGGCTGCTTTACTTAGTTTATGATATGTCAAAATTGTAGGCTGTCACCCAATCATTTCCATTATTTATGAGATATCATTTGCTCAGTTTTAAAAATGTAATGCTTTGAAATGTGCCAGGCTTTCTAGCAGCGGGTTTTTCATGAAATCCTATGAGCTTTTCATGTCTAACAGATTATTAAAATTGGTTAAATTGGTAACTTGATTTCTACTCTTGTGGTTGAGTTCAGTTAGGTGTCCATGTAAATCAACTTATAATGAGGAAAGCAGGAGGGTTTGAAAGGGTAAAAACAGAGGCTGGAGGGAAAGAGAGAAAAATACACATCCAGAAGCAGATACTAAAGTGTAAACATTAACTGTTATTTTGTTTTCACAAGTCTGTTTGTGATAGACTATAAACCCCTTAAGGACAGCAAGATTATCCACTTTATTAATGCCCAGTACTACCACACAGATGGCATTTAATAAATGAGTCAAAGAAAAAGAAGAGAGAGTCAGAGATATATATTTGGGAAAGAAACAAAAATCTTTGACATGCCCTTTATTTAAAAAAATTGTCCCATAAATTCTAAGGTTAAGGAGTGTCTTCATGTGTTCTATTTTTTTAAGTTTATTTCTTCTAAATAGTTCGTAAAAAAAGGTTTTAAAAACTCTGCCAGTATAAATTTGACAATTTAATGAATGAGCTCTTTAAAAATCAGTTACCTTAGGCTGAGAGACAAGAACATATGCATTGTTTCAAGTAAAGATGCATTTGCTATATAAGTAATTTATTGTTTTATCTTCTCTTTTAAACTGAAAAAAAAAAAAAACCCTTTTATTTCAGAATCCCACTTTTCTGAGTCACAACGTTTGCTCAAACAGTGTGGGCAAATAGTGATGTTATATTAGGAATGCAGTGCAAAGGGGGGTGCTTAATTCCTCTTATCTCTTCCAGACAGACTGTGATTAGAATTAGCCAGGGTTTTACTTAATTTTGCAGGAGTTCTCCTGTACAGCCTTCATATCCTTAGTATAATTAACATTGTATCACTCCCATTAGTGTTTTTAAGCACTTAAATTGTGCCATAATGGCCACAGCTAAAGTTGCCATTAAAGGGCAATTGCTATTTATTATGCTCATAAAGTAGACACTTTACCACAGGAAAAAAAAAAGTGCATAATAGGGTTCCATTTAGAAAGCAGGACTAGACAGTCCATTAGTTATGGCACCCTTGAGTGAAAGGGCTGTCTCAAATTGATCCTATTCTTATTCTATTCAGTAGGCAATGGGGAAATCTAAAAACAGGTGACAAATCATTGTTTTTTTAGGCAAAGTTTTGATTAGCTAAGTTTCCTTATAGACTCATAAAATATTGGTAATAGGACAAACCTACAAAATGATGGAGTGGAGTGCTATCATTTTACACATGAAAAAATGGGGACAGGAGTTTGGCTGTCAATCTCAAGTTTATAGAAGCATTAGTGGATTTAGGGTTAGAAGTCAGATCGTTAAGACTGGCAGTTCCCATGCCCATTTCACCAGACATTACTGAATTAATTTACCATTAGATTTTTTTTTTGTAGCTAATGATTGGCACCCTTTAATTAGATTTATCTTTGGCGACAAGCAAGGTGAATTGAGTTTCATTTACAAGATATTTTAGCTGATTTCAGAGCCAACCTCTCATCTAGATGTTAAAGATGGTTTGTTTTTACATGTTTGCTGATTAGACTTGGTTTTGTTGTTATTTTGTTTCATTTTTGGTTTTCAAGATTTATTTTATTAGAGCCTACAGAATAATCCTCTGTGCCATTGGTCTTTGTCATTAAAAAGAGAAGAGCTCTACCAAATGTTAGTTTTTCTACAAGTCATATTATATACACAGTTTGTTGTTTCCTCTATAGGTTTATTTTCTTTTCCATTCCAGAGTGAGTGAGAGATATATTTTATTCAGATGAATGGTTGAGGATCAACCCATTTATAGGAGTAAACAATTATCATTGAAATGCGAACAATTTAGTGGTCTTGCATGATTAATGTCCTACATGAATTCTTTATGACACTGGATTGGAAGATGATGTTATGAATGTATAATAGGAAGTTAACAGAATGTGTCACCTTTTGATTAGTTTCTGAGCCAACAAGCCTGGAAATCCGTGGTTTTGTAATGGTCAGGGACCTAGACAACAACCATGTGTGCACCTTATAAATTACCATTTTGAAGCCTTGGTGCTGTATGTCCTTAGAACAGCTGGGTCAAAGTGCGTGGAAGAGGAGATGGCCTTGTGAATCTTTCCTGGTAAATTTCAGTTGTATGTGTTTCTGGAGTTGTATTTTTCTCTTTCATGTTATGATTAATTTGAAAAGCCCACCAGCAAAATTTATAAATTTATCTTTCATAGTTGTTTATATTTGGGTAAAAATGTAAAAAATGTTCTTTAGCCCTGGCTGGTGTGGCTCAGTGGATTGAGTGCCAGCCTGCAAATCAAAGGGTTGCCAGTTCGATTCCCAGGCAAGACACATGCCTGGGTTGCAGGCTGGGTCGACAGCAGGGGCATGCAAGAGGCAATCACACACTGATGTTTCTCTCCTTCTCTTTCTCTTTCCCTTCTCTTCTCTATAAAAATAAATAAATAAAATCTCTTAAAAATGCTATGTTTATATTTAGGGAAAAAGCTTCTTAAAAATGCTATAGTCCCAACAAAAACCAGACTAATGCAGTTGCATAAAGACTTAAATAATTATAAATATAAATTTTTTGAAATGGAACCAGGGAATAAATTATGAAATCTGTCATAAAAATAAAGAAATGTATTAGATGTGAAAAGGATGTCATAGAACATCTTGCTTAACTTTTTCTTATAGATGAAGCATTGAAATTATTATTTTTGTGGGTTTTTAAAGGTTTTTTTATTGTCATTCAATTACAGTTGTCCACACAAAAGAAACAAGCAAAAAAAAAAAAATAGAACTAGAGACAAGAAAATATTTTTTAAAAAGGAAGTACAAGAAGTATTTTCAGAAGGAGCTCCTATCCTTTGCAATAGAATGGATGGACTGGAGAGCATTATGCTAAGGGAAATAAGCCAGGCAGTGAGGGTCAAATATCATATGATCTCACCTTTAACTAGAACATAATCAACAAAAGAAAAAAGCAAACAAGATAAAACCAGAGACATTGAAATTAAGAACAATCTAACAGTAACCAGAGGGGGGGGAGGGGAGAATAGGGGGAAGGATTTTCAGGAACTACTATAAAGGACACATGGACAAAACCAAGGTGGTGGGGGAGGGGCAGTGTGGAAGCAAGGGAGGGAGGTGGGTTTGGCTGGGGTGGGGAGGCGTGGTGGGGGGAAAATGCAGACCACTGTAATTGAACAACAATAAAATAATTCTTAAAAAAATGTTGTAGTCCATTAGTGGCAATTTGAGGAGTAACATCTGTGTGTTTACTTCTATTTTTATCCCTAACCAGGCCTTTTTCATATAATTAAATGATTCACTTAAATTAAATACACATGCTTTTTGAATGCCTCCTTCTATACTAGACAACACTATTCTAGGCATTAGGAGAAAAGGGATGAGTAAAGAAAATGAACATTCCCCTATCCTAACACTTAAGTTCTAGTGTGTGGCAAGGGTGTTTTATGAAAAAAGTAAAATATATAGCATACTATATATTTATAGATATTGTATAGAAAATAATGCAGAAAAGAGGGATGTGTACATATTATAATTTTAAGTAAGATGGTCAGGAAAGGAGTCACAAAACTTTTAGCAGAGACAGGCAGTGGGGGAGTCACACAACTGTCTCATGGAAGAACATTTCAGGCAGAAGGAATGGACAGACTTCCCGTCCTGAGTTGATAGCTTACCTGCTAAGTTAGGGGAATACTCCCTTTAGCCATAAGGCAGGAGAAAGGGAGAGGTTAGAGATGAAATGGGATGTGAGGAGCAGAACTATAAAGCCTCAAAGTCAACCAAAAGGTCTTTAGCTTTTACTTCAAATAAGAAGAAATTTATTTATTTATTCTTAACTCATCCCAGAAATACTTAATGACTTCTTACAGGTTTCAGGTGACTCATTATTCAAGTCACTGGACATACCTTATTAAACTCAAGACTTTGGCATTTAATGTGAGATTAATAGGATACCATTGGAGAGTTCAGAACAGAAGAGTAACCTAAGTAACCTAACATTACTTACCACTAGCAGAAGCCCTATGGGTGATGTTCTTGATTGGGTAAGTATTGACTGGGTTGGGGTGTGGTGGGTGGGGGGAGACTAGTAGGAGGCCAGTTAAGGATAATTCCAGTAACTCAGGGAGAGATAATAGTGGCTTGGAACAGGTAGGTAAAATTGAAAGTGGCTGAAAAGATTCAGATACAGAATGTTTTGGATGTACAGATAATAGACCCTTCTGACTGAAAGACACTCTATTATCTAGATTTTACCCATGCCATATCTGAGACACATAACTAAAAAAAACACCATTCCAGGGCCTTCTTTCTGCCTAAAAATGCTACACCTAAGTATTTACCTGTTGGTCATCATGGCCACTCCCCTATGTCATGTCCTGACTTCTTCCCCATTTTTCCCATTATAATTTACACTATAGTCAAGCTCCATAGAATTTAGATGTCAGAAGGACTTCGCTCTTGCTCT
Organism: Anoura caudifer; assembly: GCA_004027475.1. Taxonomy (NCBI): domain Eukaryota; kingdom Metazoa; phylum Chordata; class Mammalia; order Chiroptera; family Phyllostomidae; genus Anoura; species Anoura caudifer. The sequence continues at coordinate 8,654 of PVKU01002808.1, read as the reverse complement.
TGAAAGTGAGCCTTAGCTTGGGTACATGCAAAGCCCTGGTTTAAAAAATGGAGCTCCCTTTGTTTTATGCTCTACCCACCTTGCCTCCAATGACATGCATACACAAGCTTCAACTGGTTGAGGGCTTGGGAGAATGGTAATTACTAAGAAATAAAATACATAGCTGATACTGTTGCAGAAAATATTGACCTGCTGCATGAATAAAGAGAGTAATAGCACAGGTCTACACCATTACGGCCAAGTACCTCCATTCCCCTTCAGGCCAGAAGGGAGATGTCCTTCCTACCAGAAGGATCTCCCATCTCTCTTGCTTACATTCCCCACATCTATGATCTCTCTTTCTTCATTATAAGAGCTCATAAATTCAGTTATACTAATATATAAATAATCATTAAAGCATAAAGTTTTACTTCTCAATAGAATTTTGGTTCTTGGCAGAAAATAAAGTTATGAGACTTAGGAATTCTAATGAACATGAGATTTTTTTTTTTGTTTATTTTTTTTGCCCTGCCCTGAGCCAAAAAAAAAATTAGGTACATATCAAGAGGGTCCTTGAACCTGTGATATTATGAAAAATGATAAAATAATTTATTGAGAATAAATGAAAGTTTATTCTAAACAAAGAACTGTATTTTTTTACCATTCAATAATTGTACCAAATGCATATACAGCATAGGGTGGGTATTTAAGTGTGAGCTTCTGATAACAGAGATTTTTACTTCATCTAACTAGGAAACAAGTGAGAAGAAAACTTGATCTGGTTTGAATATCTTTTCTTTTGGGTTCAGTGGATACCTTCTGGTGTTCTCTGCTATTCTTATCCTATTAGAAGCCATAATCTTTACAAGACACAAATACTAAAAACATTATGTTTTCCCAGTGTATTTTAGTGGATAAATTTATAATATGACTATTTTAAAATGACATAAAACTTCCATCATGAAAGATAAAATAGCTTCTCTACAGGCTTTCTGATCATCTCTTTCTCTTTTAATTTTTGTTTTGTTATGAGGTTTATTTTTCGGTATCCTAAGCATGTGCTTATTCTGTCAGTTGAGTAACTCAGCAGCACTCAGGAAAGTTTTTGCCTGTTGTTTCAGAATTTTTAGTACTCTGTTAAAAAGGTAAAACAAAACAAAGCAAAAACCTATTTTTTTAAATTTTTGAATATCCAAAATGCTTGAGCTTTATTTCAGTAATAAACATCAAAGCTACCATTCACTGAATGCATATTACCTGTTGGTCTATATAGAACATTTTACCCCCATTTTCTTTTTTTTTAATTATTTTATTGTTGTTCAAGTACAGTTGTCTGCATTTACCCCCACCACTTCCCCACACTGCAGCGATCCCCACCTCCCTCCTGTGCTTCCAACCCCCTACCTTGGTTTTGTCCATGCATCCTTTATAGTTGTTCCTGAAATCCCTTCCCCCATCCCTCCACTATTCCCTCCCTCCTCCCCTCTGGTTACTGTTAGATTGTTCTTAATTCCAATGTCTCTGGTTATATTTTGCTTGCTTGTTTGTTTTGTTGATTAGGTTCCACTTATAGGTGAGATCATATGGTATTTGTCCCTCCCCACCTCACTTATTTCGCTTAGCATGATGCTCTCCAGCTCCATCCATGCTGTCATGTAGGGTAGGAGTTCCTTCTTTCTTTCTGCTGAATAATATTCCATCATGTAAATGTACCATAGATTTTTGATCCATTCATTTACTGATGGACACTCAGGTTGCTTCCAGCACTTGGCTGTTGTAAATTGTGCTGCTGTGAGCATTAGGGTGCATAGGTCCTTTGGAATTGGTGTTTCAGGGTTCCTAGGGAATAATCCCAGCAGTGTAACTGCCAAGTCAATAGGCAGTTCCTTTTTTAGTTTCAGAGGAAATTCCATACTGTTTTCCACAGAGGCTGCACCAGTCTGCATTCCCACCAACAGTGCACTAGGGTCCCCTTTTCCCCACATCCTCTCCAACACTTGTTTGTTGATTTGTTTATGAAGGCCATTCTGACCGGTATGAAGTAGTATCTCATTGTGGTTTTAATTTGCATCACTCTTATGGCTATTGAAATTGAGCATCTTTTCATATGTCTCTGGGCCCTCTGTATGTCCTCCTTGGAAAAGTGTCTGTTCAAGTCTTTTACCCGTTTGTATATTGGGTTGCTTGTCTTTCTGGAGTGAAGTCGTATGAGTTCTTTATATATTTTGGAGATCAAACCCTTGTCTGAGGTATCGTTAGCAAATGTGTTTTCCCATATAGTTGCTTCTCTTTACCCCCCATTTTCATACTTAATTTTTCCAACTCCTAAAGCAGGTTTATTGTAATTTTTATTTTACAGGTAAGGAAACTGAGAATCCAAGTGCTTTGCCCAAGCTCACATAGCTAGTATAGTAAGGGTTTGAGCAGGAATTAAACCCATTTCTCCTTAACAGTGGAACCCAAGCTCTGAGCAAATGAGTAGCATTGTTTCTGTCTGACACACTGCCTCCCCTGACTCGACTTAAACTAGACAGAGCTTCAACTGCCATGCTGACTTGTCCCCACAACCTTTGATCTCTCAAGTATGCCTTTTATCCTGTTCTCTTATTCTTCTTAGCAACCAGTTTCTCTGCCTCATAGCAGAAGGCTGAATTCATAATCTCTTTTTGTGAAGAGTCATTACCTGATTTCCAAATTAATTGAAAACAAATCATTTTCTCAGGATATTTTTTAAAGACTAATGCAGAACTACAGCTTTCTTAATCACACAATTGAAGTTTACTGTTTGCAGAGAATCTGGTGGCATTAAGCAATGACTTGCTGGTCTCTGCCCTATGAAAATGTGGAAGGTTATTTTTTTGTATTTTTATAAATAATAAAATGATATATATTTTTAAAACTCCTCATATATATTAATTAGTGGAATATTTGTCAGTCATATTGCACAGACTTATTTGTGATCATAACTAGTTTTTTGTTTATTTTTCTAATGAAACTGGTACCATCTGTGCAAATTTCAGTGCAGTTTTTGAGAACTAACTAACTAGTCATGATTAACCAGGTAATCCATAGGGAAAGAGGTTCCATTTTGAGACAAACTGCTATTCAATTATTAACCAAGTTATTTATTTTTTATTTCAAAAGCAGCTGTTAATGGTGAGTACTGAACAAATGTGGGTGATTTTCTGTGCCAGAATTTGACTTTGTTTTCATGCAGAACTGGATGGTTAGGAACAATAACATATTAGGGTTTCTGTTTAACTCTTTCAGAACTGAACTGTATCTCCTTTTGTTTATTTTCCCCATGTTGTAATGAACATTTGCCAACACTCAGTGTTGTGTTGGTTCAAATGTTGGTTTATATGCTCATTTTACATTATTTTTTCCTTGTTGCATGCTCTACACATGCAATTCTTAAGAGTTCATTTTACAAAGTGTGCACTTGTAAATTTTGTTAGGAATAAGATAGACATTTGAGCAAGTTTATACCATAATTTTGTAAAAAGAATCAGTTCTGTTCCATATTTCATTCATGAAAATCCTACAATACAGGCAGTTTCAAGGAATAAATAAAGAAATGTAAACCATTGAAAAAATAATCAATGCACAACACCATGACCCAATTTACTCAGGGTGTGTTTTCTCCCCAGCAGGCTTGGAAACACCAAGTCCTCACTGCATGTGCCTACTTTTGTAGGCTACTGTCCTCATCAGCTCAGGCTGCTCTAATAACATACAGTAATGTAGGGGTCTTATCAACACGTATCTGCTCATAGTTGTGGAGGCTGGAAATCAGAGGTAATGGTGCTAGCGTGGTTGGTTCTGGTAAGATCCTTTCTCCAGGTTGTATTAGAAGGCTGTCTTCTCCTTGTATCCTCACATGAAGGAAAATGGAGAAGATAGCCCTTTTTAAAAAAGGCACAAATCTCCTTCATGAAAGTTCACTTTTCATGACCTAATTACCTACCAAGTACCCCACCTACAAATACCACCACATTAGACATTAGATTTCAATGTATGAAATTGGGGGGAAGGCCATATTCAGTCCATAATGGTTGCCCTAGCAAGTTGACTATCATCATCTATGAGTGGGGAACCAGCAGTTCTTTTAAAAATGTATCAAAGAATTGTACACTTGAAACCAACATTATTTCATTAACCGATATCACTCCAATACATTTAATTTTAAAAGAAGGAAAAAAATGTGGTTTTAATTGTCTTCACCTTTAACTCTCCCTTGGAATGATCACAACAGCAAGGATGTGTCATGAAAGTTTTTTCAGTTACGTGTTAACTTTATACCATTGATAGACAATCTGCCTTACAAGTAACACGTGCAATCATGAACTTACCACTTTATATTCCCTGTCAGTAGTGACAGATGATTTTCCTTTCCTCAAATTAGGCAACTATTCTAGCAACTCAAAGTAATTTCTGTGACATGATTGACATGTGGAAAGTGATATATCTCTTTCATTAAAAAGACTCATGTTAGGAGAAAAGAGGTGCCTGTGTTCTGAGAAAACTAAAGGAAAAATTCTATATCAATAACCCTGAGGAAGAAAGCCAATAAAAATGATTCTCCTGCCATCTCATTAACATTATTATAAATTATGAGAATAATAAGGTCATTTTTATATTAGGCCTTCAGAATAAAGACAGTTGAAGTAAGTTTTAAAATGCAACATAAATTTGAGAAATTAAGAAGCTTTTGTAAATGTTAGATATGGGCCGAAAGAAAATAATTCATCCTATTCATCTGGAAGATATTCAGTCACTTCCATCTTGTTTTGTATTAAATAATGTGTAAAAGAAATATTGAAAATCTGAAAGGGGATTCAGCAGAAGAGATTTAAATAAGGACTTTCCATGTTTTTAATTTATACACACCTTTAAATAAAATAATTTTGAAGCATTAATCTGTTTAGCCTGTGCAGACATCACAAAATTAGACATAGATATGCGGAAATGCCCATGTATTGGGATGTGAGGATTGGATATAGTGAGTGACAGACAATGTGACTTAAAGAAGATGTTTGTTTCCTTTCCTTTTATTTCTGTGAAGATAACTGCCCATCTCAGAATACATGTGATAGATAAATATTTTAAGACAGGTTTTTAATTATTAATTATTATTTTTTCTTATGAAGTGCCTTTCTTTTGAGGACCTGCAACAGGCACGTAAGTCTAGGACTAAACAATGATCATGCTTTCCTCAAAAGAAATGCTCATCGTTGTTAGTATTTCATTTCATATGAATACATAAAAATACTGAAGCATATTTTCCAGACATAAGGGAAACTAAGCAAAAGCAGCTAAGAGGGGAAATTACACACACTTTATTTTAACACATACAAGTGAGTGTACATGTAGAAAAAAGAAAAGATTCTGGCTCACTCCTGTACGAGTTCACAAAAGACAATCTCCAATACTTTTTTTCTTCTTTCTTCTCTTTTACAAGGAAGCAATTTATATAGTGTCCAATAAGTTTATAATTTTAACAACAGAGCTGCCTTTAAAATTTTCAATCCACACTTGTTTTATTTCCATTTCTAAATTAATAGTACTAATCATCCATACCACTCACCTAAGACCTTAACTTGATACAACTTTAAAGCAGGCATCCAGGGCTATCGCATTACCACTGTTTAACTGTTGTTATGATTTATCTTCTGAGGTAAAACTTGTATAAGTCCTACATCATCCATGGAACCATGAGCTGCTTGGTGTGAAAACCAGTCTTTTATCTTTTAATATTTACAATAGACCTTGCAGGGTACCAGGCTTCTGTTAATTAAAAAACTGCATTGTGTTTTATTCATGAATAGGAGACCACAAAATTCAAGACTAAATAAATCAAGTTGCATCTTCCCATTTTTTTTCTCCTGACACAAAAATTTCTGAGTTGTGTTATCCATCCATCTAAGTAGTAAAATATAAAAATTTGCATAGTTACCTCGATGGTGTGGCTCACTGGATTGAGTGCCCACCTGCAAACCTAAGGGTCGCAGGTTCAATTCCCAGTCAGGGCACATGCCTGGGTTGTGGGTCAGGTCTCCAGTACAGGGCGCTTGAGAGGCAACCACACATTGATGTTTCTTTCCCTCCCTTCCTCTTTCTCTAAAAAATAAATAAATAAATAAAATATTTTTTAAAAAGTTTTGATAGTTAAACCTGTAAGAACCTAGAATTATCTGGTTTTGTTCCTTGTTCAAATAATGTGAGCTAAAAGAATTCTAAAAATAATCTATGAAAAAAAGTCAAAATGTAAAGATAGACAAGTAGATCAGACAGTAACAGGATTTGCCAATTCTCATCCTTCTTTATAAGGCTTTTTTTTACTTTCATATGTCAGAAACCTTATAACATTAAAATTTAACCAACAAAAGTTTCCTGGTAGAGCTTCAGTTATGAGGCCAATGATCTCGAAGAGGACAAGAGAACACTGCACCTCAGTGAGAAAAGAGAAGCATTTGGTGTAAGGCATTCAAGCAAACGACCAACTGTAATGAAAAGCATCAAGAAAAATTGAGTACACCTGAGGAGATCCATGCCCAGCTTGGGGATCCTGCTGGGGAGCGCTAACCTTATGTTTCAGCCACGATTCTTAATATAGATGATTTCACTTTTAAATGACATTCTAAGAACACAGTATAAGTTAAAGGTATTATTCACCTGAAATGATGTTCTGTAACACAAATTGAAGTACGCATAAGGAACCAAAAAATGTTTTGTTGGTTTTTTTTTGGGGGGGGAAGTGGAGAGTCTTAAATGGTACCTCAGAGACCTCAAAGAAGGGGAAGAATATAGATTTCAAAAAACCAAGAGAAACGGTTTGGGACGTGGTTATTACAGAAGCAGATGAGGGCTGCAGGTGGCAACTGGAGCAAAGTTGTGGCTTGTGAATGCGTAAGAAAGGGGACTAGATGGTGAGGGTGGAACTGGACTGAAGTAGAGGAGTTTGCGCTTAATTCAGTGGGTAAAGATCATCATTTATTTTTTATGAACCCAGAATTGGAATGATTTAACTGGATGATCTTCTATTCCAGCCCCTTTTTCATTAACAAATATTGACCTACATAAACTGCTTCCATAGCAGAAATATTGGTACATATAGAAAAGCAAATTGAGAAAATTAAAAAACCCTATAAACTTACCACCCAGGGAATAAGCCACTTTTAGTTCTTAAGATATAGCCTTCATACATGAAACTGCCTTTCAAGAAAAGGTTATATTAAATTTCAGGCTCTTAGCATTCTAATGAAGTGAACACTACACTTTGTTGTTTTCCTTGTTTTCTGTAAATTCTGAAATAGAAAGATAGATCATGGAGTCTTCCATAATAAATTACAAAATAAGAACCTTTATTTTTTAATATTTTATTCAACTTCCTACTTAGTTTAAATTTAAAATGATATATTAAATGTCAACCCTATTGTTAGAACCAGTATTGATTTAAGTTTTGGGATTCATTCCTTCAACTAACAATTGCTAAATACCTATTATGTGTTAGGCCAGATAAATAAGGTACCCTGTCTTCAAAGAGCTCAAAGTCCTCATTTAAATTCATTTCCACTTAAGATCTTTGTCAAACATATGTGACAATTTGCGATACAGCTGGGCTTCATTCTTCTCCAAGTGAAATAAACATGTTCAAATCTTCTAATTCCCAGGTCAATTTTCTTCTCAGTACCTATGCTTCTACCTCTGTAAAACACATTAAATCCTTTCATTTGTTGAAGAGTGAGTGTTTTATTTATTTATTCAATTATTTTCCATCTGTGCTGTGACCTTCCCCAGGCCAGCGTGGCCTGTAGGAGAGGCCAGTGTTGCAAAGACAAAGCAGGGTCTGGTTTACGGGAGCTCACAGCCTTCTGAAGAAAAGAGGGTGGAGTGAATCCAGAGACTCTACGTTTCTGTTGGATCATTTGCTGTGGTGTGGAGCACGTAGGAGCGGCACAGTCTCCAGAGCAATTTCAGACTTGGATGCAGGTAGTGTGGAAGAGATTGACGCAGAATTGAAATTAGGGATCCTCACTATTTCTTTATAGTAGCACAGTTTTGGTCTTTATTTTGTTTGTCATTATTTTCCTACCTTCCTAGATTTTACAACTTTGTCCCACACAGTATCCAGTGCCCTGAGCCACTTCATTTATTACACACTAACACCACATCACGGAATATTTTGCCACCTCTTTTTCTTGAGAAATCAAGGTCTAGAAAGCATAATATTCCCCAATTCCTTTTCTCTTTTTAACTCACTATTTACCTTCACCAGCTGCTCCTCCTCTCTTCACCTCAGTGGCAAATCTCACCTCTGTTCATCTTTTCAAGGACTTCAGTGGATATTATTCTTTCTCTCCCCAATACTTCAATCTCCTTTTTCTCCACCACACTTTCTCTTTGATCTATAGACATGATGAGGTCTATAGATCACAATGGGAGAATGATGAAGTAATGTCTATACTTAAAAATAAAGTGAAACAAAACAAATGTTTTGCTTGTATTCTGGGCCTTTGCCAGGCCCACTGCTCTGGAATTTCTCACAGGGCTCCATGGTGCAGGCATGTATAATGGTGATCAGCACTTACTTTGCGTGTAGAGATGGTGGACCTTTCTGTGTTGGTTTTCCCCTCCTCATCCTACCCTATCCTACAGCACCCCTCTCAGTCTTC